>JAGSMP010001235.1:15000-147769 GCA_029286625.1 Parnassius orleans | reverse complement strand
TATTTCTAGACCCAACTTGTGGATTTTGGCGACGACGACTTCCGTCCCAAGCTCAGCGAGCTCCTGGTCCTCGAGACCCCGCTGGCGACCACCAGTGTATCGTCGGCATAGCACACGATATTTACGCCAGCAGGAAGGTCGACACGCAGAACCGCATCGTACGCGAGGTTCCACAGTAGCGGACACAGCACTGAGCCCTGTGGAACCCCACGTTTGATCTCCCTCCGGATATTCTACCATCTTGCCCCCACAGAATGTACCTGTCGCGCAAGTAGTCCCCAATTACGCCTTGCAGGTGGCAGGCACCTGGTGGTATGCTAGTGCCCTCCTTTATTGTATCCGTAGAGAGTTAAAGGCGTTGACAATATCAAGACTTATTGCCAACGCGCCACCACCTCGGATACCGCTTGTTCCGACAGGAGCGGACGCGCATAATGGCATCTACAGTGGAACGCCCCGTCGGAATCCAAATTGGCTATCAGCCAGATCGGGACCGACGCGCGACAGATGTCCGTTGAGCCGAGTGGCAACTATCCTTTCGAACAATTTGCCAATCTCGTCCAACAGGCATATGGGACGGTACGCAAAGTCCAGACCAGACTAAAACAAGATATGCAAATTTGAATCTTTTTCGTCATTATGGGTACGTTAAAATTCGAGTAATTATGGAATATGAGTACTGCAAACGAACGCGTGCGTTTACAGTATTCGCTCCGTAAACGTCGTTGATGTTGCGTGTCGCTTGTGCCGCGTTGCTGCCACGACGGTTGTTAGTTTCCCGCTTCCGTTCTGGAAATTTCGAGCTGAAAAATGAACCCCATGGCGGTCTGAAAACTTTGGTCGACAATGACGCAGCAGCTTTCAACGTTAGCATTAAAACAATATTGGTCCATTTGCGTTAAATTGGCAGGAGTAAAAAAAACGACAAATGGGTTGCCCCATAAACAATGATCGCCAGCGCAAGTAAGTGTCGAGACGTGCCTTGCACTGGTCAACAGGTACCAAAAACGAAGAAATTTTGAACCGCATTGTTACCTGCGACGAAAAATAGATTCTGTTTGACAATCAAAGAGTGCTCAACAAATTGATTGGATCTGGTTCAGCATCTAAACAATGCCCTAAATGAAAACTTACCCTAGAAAAGTGATGATCACTGTTTGGCGGTCTAGCGCCCATGTGATTCATCACAACTTCTACCAAAGAGGATTACCCACAATATTGCAGGTAATGATAACAGAAAGACTGACACAATGATATATAAGTATATAGAGTTTTAGTTGAAGCTCGAGACTATCTCTGAATACCGCGCTAAATCCTTATAAGTCTTGTAACGGTATATAAATTCTCCTTTCAAATGGATTGTTTGTAATAAAAAGCCAGACGTGATACGTAGGTTTATCATTTTGCGTACGAACAAGCTCCTACACTCAAAAGTCAATTATATATACACATATGAAATGTTCTCTGTTAATCTTTATATACATATAAATAAATTGAAGCGTTTGTCTGTGATATCAAAATAACTGCTTCCTCAAGGCTCAAGTAAAATAGGTGGTAGAGCCATGCTGCAGCTATATTATTATGGTTATAATTTGAATGGGTTGGCTCGACCAGGGAAGGACTTACGCTCTCAAAGAATACCAGCTTAAAATATCAGGTTATCGCTGCTGTGTTCCGTATGATGAGTGAAGAAAACCGGCGACCCTTTTTGCTGGATACGAGGCATTCCATCTTATCCTCTGGGGTGACAACGCATCCATTTTGATTCTTAACCGAGGATAAATGTAGATGTCTATGAACCATAACATCCACTTACCATCAATTGGACTGTGTGCTCGTTTGTGACCCTTATTCTATGAAAAATCTTGGCCTTAATAGTGAAGCTTGGCAGGTGGATTTATGACCGCGGTGCCAGTCATCTAGCCTTTTGATGCTGCTGCCATCGCCGGTATGAGTACTTATTTTTACGTTTGACGAAAACGAAATCTGGCATTTTCCATAGTTATATCTTAGGACCCCACGGGAAGAAATTTGTGATGGATTCTAGTTAATAAGGGAACAAAGTGTTAAGATCCTTTTGTGTAATTAATAGATATTCAATTTTGTATTTTGAACATTTTACCATATCACATAGTTATCAAGATAGTAGCAAAAGCTGAACTTCAAGTGCTTTTTCTTTACTGAGCCTATTTTGTTTATATTCTATGCGGATTAAGTCAAGAATAAAAGTAGTTGTTGTTACTTGTTACCGTGCAGTGGCGGTGTAACAATATCCACAATCCCATATCGTTCCGTGAGTGTCGTAAGAGACAACAGAGGAAACTCGAACAGAGAGGCGGAGATGGGCAGCAGTGTCTTCCATTAGGATTTGTTATTAAACAATAGCATAGCAACTAAGGCAAAATATCCTTTACATATAGGAGCCCTATGTTTAACAATAGACTTTTATAGGTTGTAACGTTAAAAGCTAGTTGTAAATAGAATTACCTAAACCCACGCGTTACTGTGCGGTGGCGGCGTACGAAAATCTATCACCCCGTTTCTACCCGTTCCCGGTATCGTGGAGTTATAAGAGCGACTATGGAAAATGCCAAAATGTTTTTGCATCCGATAGATGGCGGTATAACCAGCTTGTTAACGCATGACGTAAAATACCCAGACCGGTGATAAGGAACACCGCCACAGGTACGATGTCATGACGCCCTAGTCCCCAGCTGTGGACTTTTACGGGGTGTTCGTGATAAGGATGATGATAACACCCACTTTTGTTTTGTGTAATGAAGATATAAGGTCACATACACATTAGTACACTAAAGTAGATTAAAGTATTTACATATTAGTTTGTTAAATAATTCACTAGCTGTGCCCGGTGTGCGTTGCGATGCCTTTTAATTGTCAGAATAATTCGCGAGTGCGCGCACTACAAATAACTAAAATCTCATCGTAATCGGATAAATGGAACAGGCTTTGACGCATTTTACCTTAGTCCTCTAACGGGTTCCTGTCGGTGCTGGTGACTGGATGTGTTAAAGCGTTGCCGTAGGCCTGGCGAAGGTGGAACACCATGGGGTTTTAGTCGGTGCGAGTTCGACATAACCCGTCCTTGGACACGCGAGGCAGGTGTGCGTGGGCATTTCCCTATCTAAAAGCTTCCTTTGTTTTAGTTGGCTGCAGGTGTCCATGGGTTGCAATAGTGACTCACCATCAGGTGGACTGTAAGTTCATTTCAATTCAGTTTCATAAAAAGAGAGCCAGTATGATTACAGATTATGAGGCATTTCATCTTGGTCCTCAGAGGTGACATGGTATCTGTAACCTTCTTTGTTTGAAGTTTGTTGCGAGTATCTATGTGCTGCAGTAGCCACTTACGATCAGGTGTAAGTTCATTTGTCACTTCAGTTTTATAAAAAAAAATTTCAACCTTGAAGAATAAGATGGAATGCTTAATTACATACAGCACAGTACGTGTATACACACATACACAAAATTTTGCGTGTATTTGTGTACACACGTACGAAAAGAAACTTCTTTACGACACATCATTCTTCATTTATTTTATATTTTGCATAAGTAGGTTAAATAATAGTATACTCATGCAGCCCCGGCGGTGAAACGTTACAAGAAAACGTGACTTTTTTTTAATACTGTACTCAATTTCTCCACTACGTCCACGAATATTTTTCACTTCAATTAAATTAAAACAAAAGCTCTGGGGATCGATATAAAAGAAGTATTTTTTAGAAATTTGTATTATAAATAAAGTATAAATTAAACATCACACAAAAATTTCATCAAAATCGGTCCAGCCATTTTCGAGTTTTGCAGACTAACGAACAGCAATTGATTTTATATATAGAGATAGATTACATGTATGTAATTCTTATTGAAAGTCATTTTTTGCTTTTACCGCTGGTTCGGAAAAAACCTCTCTCCTGGGAAGACCTAGCAAGAAACCCAGCGGGACTTTTTTTCAGGTTAGATAGGTTCATAGTAGGTTGTACAAACTATTGACAAAACTTATTTAAGGAACAGCTCGAAAGCGACCGCCCCGTTCCCAAGGGTCATTATCAACCATGTATTCGTTTTTAATATATAGGTCTTTACCTATGAAATTGCTAATCTGCAGTACTGGCCATTTCAAATAAAAATAATTTTTGTTTGGCTAAGTATTCTAATTTCAAATTAATTTTATTGTAAAACATGGAATTCTTCGTTTCAAAATTAGTCATTTGTTTATTGATTAGCGTTAGGTTTTCATCGCATTTGAATCTTTTTCGTCATTATGGGTACGTTAAAATTCGAGTAATTATGGAATATGAGTACTGCAAACGAACGCGTGCGTTTACAGTATTCGCTCCGTAAACGTCGTTGATGTTGCGTGTCGCTTGTGCCGCGTTGCTGCCACGACGGTTATTGGTTTGCCCGCTTCCGTTCTGGAAATTTCGACCTGAAAAATGAACCCCGTGGCAGTCTGAAAACTTTGGTTAGCATTAAAACAATATTGGTTCATTTGCATTAAATTGGCAAGGTAAAAAAAGCTTGACAAATGGGTGCCCCACAAACTTAATGATCGCCAGCGCGAAGTAAGTGTCGAGACGTGCCTTGCATTAGTCAACAGGCACAAAAACTAAGAAATTTTGAACCGCATTGTTACCTGCGACAAAAAATAGATTCTGTTTGACAATCGCAAGTGCTCAGCAAGTTGATTGGATCCTGGTTCAGCACCTAAACAATGCCCTAAATGAAAACTTACCCCTAGAAAAGTGATGGTCACTGTTTGGCGGTCAAGTGCCCATGTGATTCATCACAGCTTCTTACCAAACGGGATTACCCGCAATACTGCAGATGTGTGCTGTAAAGAACTGAATACAATGATATATAAGTACATATAGAGTTTTAGTTTAAGCTCGAGACTATCTCTGAATACCGCGCTAAGTCCTTATAAGTGTAACGCTATATAAATTCTCCTTTCAAATGGATGTTTGTAATAAAAGCCTGACGTGATACGTGTAGGTTTTCATTTTTGCGTACAAACTTGAAGCTCCTATACTCAAAAGAGTCGTAGATTATATATACGCATATGAAATGTTCTCTGTTAATCTTCATATACATATAAATAAATTGAAGCGTCTGTCTGTAATATCGCAGTTAGTAAGTAGGTTCTTGGGGTCTGATCCTTTTATGCCATTGCATAGACTCCTGTTTACTCCCGGGGTCATAGTGGTGAACCCACGTTTCATCTCCTGTAACTATCCTATCGAAAACACTTGTTGGGTCGTCACCACACAGCTCTAAAAACTCCCTACAACAGTTAACCCGCGCCTGCTTTTTAAGCGCAGTGAGCATTCATGGCACCCATCTTGCACCGACTTTTGTGGGGTTGAGATAGTCATGCAATATGATGTGTATGGTACCAACGGATAGGTTAGTAATTTCTGCTAACATCCTAATTCTTACTCGTGCATCTTCTAATACAAGTTTTTTCAATAATTTGCACATTTTCTTCTGTAGCCGCTGTGATTGGCCCACCCGAGCGGGGGTCATCTTCGATGCTTTCCCTGCTCTTTTGAATTCACTTGAACACTTCTGTACGGTTGACATTGAAGGAGCAGTTTTGGTAAATGGCCACTATTTCTTGGTGGATTACTATTTTTTGAGTTTTTCCTTGTTTAGTGAGGAATTAATTCACCGCACGGTGTTCGCTTTTTTTCAACATTTTTGACAACCCGTCGTCTATGACTGAAGGTTACATAAGAAGTAATGAAGTTATCAAGACGAATTTTCATATTTATACCCTCAGGTAGAGTTGTTAGCTAATGATTTTTTAATTACCCTCATTATTAACAAATCACCCTAATACAGAGAATACATTGAACGCCCTCGTATATAAACATATTTATAGTAAAATCACGCAGACCGTGACCGCGTCGTAACCCGCGGGTAACCGTTTTCAGTACACCGATTGTATCGAAGGTAGCCGCGCCATGCGCTAACCCGACTTGTGATTATTTCCAAGTTTGCGGACGTTATCGCCTTCGCTGCGGTAGGTATCCGCACAACATTGCGATCTCGTGAGTTTTAAAATAGATTCGCAGTTCCTCTACCGGTGCGGCTGCGAGTGAGTATAGCTTACTCCTTTTCGTGTCCGGTTATCTTACTCCTTTCTTTTCACTTAACAAGAGAAAAAATAATACCTTTGTTGGTGTAGTTGAACCAATAAAGTAGCCACGCTTGTGCACAAAGCGATGTTGCTACAATGGTTGCTAGAAACAGTGTTGCACGCGTTGGCTCCAATGGGTTATCCGTTAGCCAGTAGATAGTACCACGTATGAAACGCAAGAAATCATCTGAAAATAATTGAATTACAAAAATTAAATTACATTTTTATAAGTAAATTTTTAGAATTTATCTTAAGGTGGAACGTTCGAAATTTCGATCGAGTTTCGATGTTTGTAATGAATACTATGTTGACCACGTAAAGATGATTTGTTTTAGTTTTTTTTTCTCTTTAATTTTTTTTGGGATTTTTGTCGAAACGACGTGCCAATCCCATCATACCTTATAATAATTACTGCTAATAGAACAAAATAAGAAAGTATAATTGTGAGTACTAGTTAAATTACTAACCTAAAAAGGAACTTATACTGAAGATGAGAAGATAATTATTCCGTCCTAGTAGTAAACCGGAATAACTCTCTTGACATCTTTGATTTCGGTTTGATAAAACTATTTGCACTAGATCGACATCCAAAACATTTGCGTTAAATTCTTTGAACACAGCCTGTCTATCTTTTTCGTTCTTGACAAACTCCATCAACACATGGTAAACATCTTCAATTTTGTTGCATACTTCACAATTCGGTGAAGGTTTTTCCCCATTAAGAAAGCGAATTTTGCTGATGAAATATGATCAGAACGAAGCCTTAGGGCTAATTTAACAAAATTACTGTTGAGATCGCAATCATCAAACCAAGGTACGCGATAAGGCTCGCTTTGTATAGTTCTATACCAGATGCCTTTCGTTTTAAATTAGTAGTCGAGCCATGCTACAGCTATATTATTATGGTTGTAGCACGAATGGGTTGGCTCGACCGGGAAGGACCACGCTCTCACAGAATACCAGCTTAAAATAGCAGCGTATCGCTGCTGTGTTCCGTATGGTGAGTGTAGAGAACCGGAGACTCTTTTACTGGAAAAGAGGCATTCTATCTTAGTCCTCACGGCTGACAACATCTGCATTTAAATTCGCAAACGAAGATAGATGTAGATGTCTATGGGCCACAGCAACCAATTACCATCAAGTGGACTGTGTGCTCGTTTGTCACCCTTATTCTATAAAAAAAAAATCTGCCATTTCCCATAGTTATATCTTAGGACCCCACGGAAGAAATGTGGTGATGGATTCTCGTTAATAAGGGAATAAAGTGTTAAGATCCTTTTGTGTAATTAATAGATATTAAATTTTTATTTTTAATAATTTACCATATCGCACATAGTTATCAAGATAGTAGCAAAAGCTGAACTTCAAGTGCTTTTTCTTTAGCTACAGGCCTATTTTGTTTATATTCTATGCGGATTAAGTCAAGAATAAAAGTAGTTGTTGTTACTTGTTACCGTGTAGTGACGGTGTAAGAATATCCACAATCCCATATCGTTCCGTGAGTGTCGTAAGAGACAACAGAGGAAACTCGAACAGAGAGGCGGAGATGGGCAGCAGTGTCTTCCATTAGGAATTGTTATTAAACAATAGCATAGCAACTAGGGCAATATCCCTTTACATATAGGGAGACCCTATGTTTAACAATAGACTTTTATAGGTTGTAACGTTAAAAGCTAGTTGTAAATAGAATTACCTAAACCCACGCGTGTACTGTGCGGTGGCGGCGTACGAAGATCCATCACCCATTTTTACCCGTTCCCGTAGGTATCGTGGGGTTATAAGAGGCGACTATAAAAAATGCCAAAATGGTTTTTTAGATCCGATAGATGGCGGTATAACCAGCTTGTTAACGCATGACGTAAAATACCCAGACCGGTGATAAGGAACACCGCCACAGGTACGATGTCATGACGCCCTAGTCCCCAGCTGTGGACTTTTACGGGGTGTTCGTGATAAGGATGATGATAACACCTACTTTTGTTTTGTGTAATGAAGATATAAGGTCACATACACATTAGTACATTAAAGTATTTACATATTAGTTTGTTAAATAATTCACTAGCTGTGCCCGGTGTGCGTTGCGATGCCTTTTAATTGTCAGAATAATTCGCGAGTGCGCGCACTACAAATAACTAAAATCTCATCGTAATCGGATAAATGGTATAGGGACAGGCTTTGACGCATTTTATCTTAGTCCTCTAACGGGTTCCTGTCGGTGCTGGTGACTGGATGTGTTAAAGCGTTGCCGTAGGCCTGGCGAAGGTGGAACACCATGGGGTTTTAGTCGGTGCGAGTTCGACATAACCCGTCCTTGGACACGCGAGGCAGGTGTGCGTGGGCATTTCCCTATCTAAAAAGCTTCCTTTGTTTTTAGTTGGCTGCAGGTGTCCATGGGCTGCAATAGTCACTCACCATCAGGTGGACTGTAAGTTAGATTTTCATAAAAAAGAGAGCCAGTATGATTACAGATTATGAGGTATTTCATCTTGGTCCTCAGAGGTGACATGGTATCTGTAACCTTCTTTGTTTGAAGTTTGTTGCGAGTATCTATGTGCTGCAGTAGCCACTTACGATCAGGTGTAAGTTCATTTGTCACTTCAGTTTTATAAAAAAAAATTTCAACCTTGAAGAATAAGATGGAATGCTTAATTACATACAGCACAGTACGTGTATACACACATACACAAAATTTTGCGTGTATTTGTGTACACACGTACGAAAAGAAACTTCTTTACGACACATCATTCTTCATTTATTTTATATTTTGCATAAGTAGGTTAAATAATAGTATACTCATGCAGCCCCGGCGGTGAAACGTTACAAGAAAACGTGACTTTTTTTTAATACTGTACTCAATTTCTCCACTACGTCCACGAATATATTTCACTTCAATTAAATTAAAATAACAAAAGCTCTAGGCATCGATATAAAAGAAGTATTTTTTTTTTAGAAATTTGAATTAGATATAAAGTATAAATCAAACATCAACAACAACATCAACCAAACCAAAATGTACCTTTTTTCAAAACAAGTACCTAACGTGGGCAAGACGTGCTCTTATACCTGATGCTGAGTGAGTGCTATTGCCTATAGATACCTACACCTCTCTTCGATTAAGAATCAAAATGCAATCTTTAATCTTCTCCAACATGAACAATTCGTTGTACTTTAATTTTGTGTCTTGTATGCTTTTTATTTTTGTCACATATTACTTTTTTTAAATAGCGAAAATACTATATTTTATTCAATATAAAATAGTTGACAACCCTACCTAGTGCCTCGCAATCAGATAAAACATCCAGTTAATGTGTCTCACTCATGCATTCAGTGCGCAATTGAACGCTTTTGGGCGAACAAAATTCAATAACTTCGCGTAGAGGCGAGTTGAGTGACTGTATACGTAAACGTAATGCGTTGAGTAGAACTTATTTACAAGGTTTATACATAAGAGAATTTGTTAGGTATTTGCAAGGTTACTTAATATGTGCCACATGAAGTCGCTATATTTTGTGGTTTTTTTTTAAGTTTATTGTAGCATTGGCTCAATGGCCTTTTGTTTCCCACACTGTTACAGTCTATCAAAAATCCACTGCTGAATATAGGCCTTCCCCATTGATTGTCCCATAGGGGGAATAATAGCTACAGTTGTCGCCGCAGTTTTTTCTATAGTGATCAGGAACACGCTGCCGTACATATCCTGATAGACAATATATAGTATATATTCGGCCAAAAAAATACATCAAATGGTGTAATGCATTTTCTAGAAAATGAATATATGTCGATGCGTCACATTGCAATATTTTTAATGGATTTTGACGGCATAACCCAACAGACAGTCCATGAAGTCAGTATCTCAAATTGGTGGTTCAGCCATTCATAACACTTGTTTCGTCGTTTCCACTAATAATACAGCTCGCATTATTTTAACGTATCAAAACTTCAAATCATTATCCAAACCACCGGCGGTCAACTTCCGCAAACTCTTCAGTGAAGAACAAACATTTTTCTCTTAATTGTGGCAAGCGGCCCTTTGACCATTGTGAGTTTCAAGTTAAAAACGTTATTTTATTTTATTTCAAAAAATCACAAAAGTATTTTCTGTTCATGCAAAGACTAATAACTGTACATAAAGCTTTTACCATATTGAATTAGTTGAAATTTCCCCAGTGACGTCACGAGTGGCCGCGCCAAATTATCTTATTTTAGACCTCGTTACGAAAGTCCGTCGGCCGGCAAGCACAAATGGGAAAAGATTACTTTTAAATTTTAACACAATTCTCTAAATTATTTCCTGTTTCACTGCGTTTCCTGAGCACCCGGTCAGCCACAGTCGATGCAAAATTCAGATGCGTTTTCATCCCGAGTACTAGAGAAGAATGCCTAGTTACAAGTAAAAAGGGTTTCAGTTCTCTACACTCACCATACGAAACACAGCAGCATAATGCTGCTATTTTACGCTGGTATTCTGTGACAGCGTGGTCCTTTCTTAGTTGAGCCGACCCTTTCTTGCTGCAGCATATAGGGCAAGGATCTCTTATCTGGGTTTAAATATTATTAATGAAGTTCTTCAACTTAAAATAATTCAACAAATAAAGCGTCTATCAACGGATTTGGTACATGTATTTATATGGGGCTGTGAAAGCATAATTTTTCTGGCACTCTCCAGTCCGACAGAACAAATACCCCACTTCAACTGCTAAATACTAACTAGCAACTACCAATTGCAGAATCAACAGGTCAGCAATTCACGGGGCAATGTTTACGCTTTTACATAAAAGTTTCGGAAATATTATTCTGCGCCTATTTGTCAAAAGTCGAAAATGTTTATTATAATTTTAAAGAATATGTCATAACTCCTGGGAGTGAGGGTAATCGCTACCATCCTATTTCTAAAGTATAATTTAATTGTACTACATTTTCAAATTATTATAAATTATGTTTAAAAAGTGCACGCTTCTTCTTGAGTTGTCTTCATGTACATTTATAAGAATTGTTTCTAATTCTTAAGGGACATTATTATTCTAAGACAAAATGAATGCCGTTACATTTATTAATTTAAAAGAGAAAATTAAAGTAGTTAATAAAAATGGAAATATGTACATGATTGATACAGAAGAGAGAAAAGAATCAATTACTTTTGTAATTTTGCACGTCCAATAGGGACCCCTTGACCTAGACCTTTGGGAAATCTTAATTTCATGAATAAGCCTATTATAGTACTCTAGTATATAATGTAAAAAAAAGGCCATTTTTATTACTGATTTACTGATTGATAGATTCACTTACTGATTGATTTATTCATAACTCACTCACCAAAAACTTAGGCCATTTCTAATTCACTTGAAAATTGAAATTTAGCATAAATGTAAATAATTAGGTAAAGAAAAAAATCTTACAACTACATATTATTGATATTCGGCGCCGACATTTTAATTCTAATAGCTTAAGTAAAGATTGAAACCTACCTTTACTTCTTTTCAATGCTAAAAACATAGGCCTCCCATATATTGCCCCACAGAGGGTTGTTTTGCCACAGTCGCACCTTTGCCGACGGGTTGGCAACAATGTGCATTTTATTCTTTAGTTGTTGTTAGTAAGACGCTGCTGCCCACCTCATACCACTACACGGAAATGATGGAATATTAAAGCGTAAATGCAAATAAATCACTGAAGGTCATGTTTTCGCTTAGATTAATAAAATGGACAACTCTGCTGTTGCGATCATCAATCTGCCAAGCCTGTCGTTTGACTATACTCCATTCTCTTCCTACTATTGAAGAGATCCATGTCCAGCAGAGGTTCATAAAGGAAGAAGAAGAAGATCGTGTTTATCCTGTAAAATTAACTTTTAATAAAAAGTGTATAATGTACTGGCGGTGTAAGAATAATAGTTCGAAAAACCTCTGTGCTGGGAAGAACCAGCAAAGAAGCCAACAGGAGTTTTGTCCACCCCATATCGTCCCGTGAGTGTCATAAGAACAGACCCTCTGAATACGTGGGCTTTCTGATGATGAGCATATTGAGTGAGTTCGCGGTTTGACCGCTATAACAACTAAATAGGGGCCCAAATAAGAAGATGGTAACTGAAAGACTTATTTTCAAATTAGACTTATAGGTTGGTATTCAAAACAGATAAAAAATCTTTTCGATTTTGAAATTAATACCATTTACATCAAATCATTCACATAAGTGAGTACAAAAGATGATCATAGTTGACTATATATCTATATATATTCCGGCAACCCTAAGATATATATATATATATACATAATAAAAAATAAAAGGTGACAGGTGACAACTGTGTTTATTTTGTCTAAATATTTTAATAAAAATATACATTTTAATTGTAAAATTTGTGTACAAATGAATCGTTTATTGTTGACATATATATATATATATAGTATAACAGTGGTTTATATAATATCTGAAATCAACTACGAGATATAAAAATATTTCAAGATGGTGACATATGCCATTGTAACGAAACAATTCAACAAAAGAATTTGTAAATATATATTTGAAGATTGACTGATGAAAGAAGCTGTCGTATCATAAAAGCCATCACTATGCAAAAACAAGGGCGCCGCGTTTAAACCGCTCGGGTAATAACCGGAAAAACCTCGGGCCTGTGGATGGTTTTGTTGATCCGTACGCTGGATATTCGGACGTAATATTGTGCCATGCATCTTGTTACCAAAACAACCAGCCGTCATATTTTCACTTTGACTTTTATATTTTTCAGTGTAATTTTTAAGTTACTTTATTGTGTTTTAAATTTGTTTTAAGTTATTCTTTTTGGGATTGTATTTAACTGTTGTGAATGCAGTCCGTGACTAATCTTGTGATGGCACGTCGAACCGACCCATACATGTACACAGTGCAAAAAGTCATTCAAATCTTTAAAGGCCTCAACATACGCTACAAAACACACAGGAAATGTATTAGCCAAAACAGTTCACCTTTAGACATCACCCCATTATTATTCCAGTGCGCCTACTTTTGTAGCCAACGATCCAACTCCTTACCACATATCTTAGTCATTTGAAAAATAGTATACCGATAGTTAAAAGATCCCTCGAGGAGCTCGAATAACCGTTGCTACACGTCACAATTAATCCAGAAATGTTACATAAGCAATTGTACTCAAGACTGGCAGAACCTATTTTTATTTTCATACAGCACACTACATTGAATAAAAACTGATAAAACAAATTTATCCTTGACACAAAAGATTAAAAATAACTGTGCTGTCAGCTCCTCACCTTCTCCCACCTCTAGTCAAACATGATGCCTCTCGTAATCGCAACAAACTCATCGAAAACAAAATCTGTGACAGAGATCAAAGGTGCCGCTCGCCTTTTGTTCTCCAACGACGTGCAATCACCAGATACCCTGACACCCTTTAGGCCTTACGGACAAACATCCTCCAGCTCCAGTAAACCCATATTTTCTCGACCGACCAACAGCAGGGCAAGCATGCCTTCAAATTCAAAACAAAGATGTTACGGATGCCATTTTATCTTTTAAACCAGATTCGGCTGCAGGTTTGGATGGAATCTCACCCAACATTTGAAAGACTTAACATCGCATTCTGTGGGTGATGCAGGCAACTCGTAAGTTCGATGACTAAATTAATCAACTTTATGTACTCGGTAATGTCAATCCAGAAATTATTCCCATTCTTTTTGGCGCGAACCTCATTGCCCTCACCAAAAGGACGGAGGGTGACAAACAAAAATTTAATATTTTTTAAATATTAAATTAGTTAACATAATTCCCTTTACCTTTTGGGTTCTCTAATTTTAATGAATCTATTTCTGAATATATTAATAATTCAATTACTAAATTTCAAATTTCCGCTGACCGTCTCCTTGAAATTAGTCCACATCATGCACTTTGCATCTTAAAATTCTGTCTTTTCGTCCCAAAATTTACGTATGTGCTCCGTTGCTGCTCTTTTTGGAATCACCCAGACCTTTTGACACAAGTAGACAACTTAATCAAAATTAATTTAGAATCGATTCTTAATATGCACCTGAACGAGCAATCTGGACCAAGCATCCCTACCCATCCGTTATGGTGGTTTAGGGATTCGCAAAATTTCAGTGTCTCCTACCAGCCTTCCTATCTTCTGTCGAATCTCAAAGTAAAATTTTAGGGCATCCCTTCAACCTTTGAGATTGCTAGCCTGGAAGAAGCTAGAAACGCTCTTAATTGCATGCCCTGGTCATAATTTTCCAGTTTCTCCAAATTCACAGAGAGCTGGGACGACATAAACTGCAAATTGACTTATGACAATCTTTTGAGCTTTAGTACAGGTTCAGCGCGTGCTAGGCTTTTGGCCGTGGGTGCATGAGGCCAGCTACTGGCTTCACGCGTACCCTTCAAATATCAGGGAACATTTCTTGAGCCTAACACGCTCCGAATCGCAACCTGCATGCAACCTTATCGTTATATTTTGGCCAATGTACACAATATCTTTATGAATTTTAGCCTATGTGTTATTCTGATGTATGAGCTATATAATTGTAAAATTTAATATAATCCATTTAATAGTTTTTGCGTGAAAAAGTAACAAAATACATACATCCTCAAACTTTCACGTTTATAATATTAGTAGGATAGTTTAGATGCTTTCTATGTGTTCGTAAAATTTTATCACAATTATTTCAGCTATTCTGAATATGAGTCCATACAGACAGACAGCCAAAAATTTTAAAATGGTTGTTTATGTCTTAACAACATCCAAATAACATCCTGATTTTAATAGAAGCCAGTTATTTCAATATTACAGACAGATACGTCAATTTTTTTATATGTATAGATAACTGAGGTAACAAACGAACTTACAATCCACCTGATGGTAAATGGCTACTGCAGTCCATGTGGACCCCTGCAGTCACCTTTGAACAAAGAAGGCTACAGATGCGGGGTCACCTCTGGGGAACAAGATGGAATGCCTCAGAGCCTGTACTATCTATACCGGCTCTCTACCCTTCACTGGGTATAGAAGAAATAGAATTTACAAATACGTGAAATATCCACTGATCAAAACAGATGACAGTTTCAATCCATTACATAATAGAAACATCAAATTGTATCCACTTACGTTTTAATTTTATAAATGAATGTCGTAATTTACTCAAATAGACCGTTGATTAAACAAAACAATTTGAGCGGCGGTGACAGGCGGCAAACATCTGACGATAACAACACTGTGACAATTTTCAGTGATCAATTTAACGTAATTGAGGCGGTTTGACCCTTTTATATTCAGCAATTAAATTGGTGGTTGGTTATTTTAACAAACCGCCTCAATTACGTTAAATTGATCACTGAAAATAGTCACAGTGTTGTTATCGTCAGATGTTTGCCGCCTGTCATTTATAAAATTAAAACGTAAGTGGATACAATTTGATGTTTCTATTATGTAATGGATTGAAACTGTCATCTGTTTTGATCAGTGGATATTTCACGTATTTGTAAATACCCAATTCCTTTTGGTTTCTACATATAGTACAGTCATTTAGTGCTGAAAAAAGAGGTAACCTAGAAAGTTTTTCGGGAGCATTGAAAATTGATGATTTTATAGATTTCGATGTGCTTTTTTCGAATTTCTACTTTGTCACCTTTGGTACCTTTGCAACGCGCACCGCCAAATTGGAAAAATGGCGCCTAAAAATAATTTTTTTGACAATATTTCCTTTCCGACTCATTTCCAACGATAAAACATTTAAATAATTAATTAAAATGGAAAAAAAATCCTAGTTTTAGCGTATGAGTCCCGCAAGGTCTACTTTAACATGAGGTAGAGTAAATGGCGATTTTTTGTATCGTGGTATCCCCAGTAGCTCTAATCCACATGCAATGCACTATTCTTCAAGATGATATCGTCGATGAAAAACAGTATCTTAGAATATTTTTTTACGTTTTACGTGATAGAGCTCCGCTAAAGCTGTATAATAATTGCAGCACGAATGGGTCTACACCGGAAGGACAACGCTCTCGTAGAACACCAGCGTGAAATTACTAATGCTGCTGTGATTCGTTGATGAGTGTAGAGAAACGGAGACCCTTTTTACTGGTAACTAGGCATTCCATTTTAGTCCTTGGGGGTGACAACGCATTTGTATTTAGATTCTTATGTATGATAAATGTAGGTGTCCCTCGCACTGCTTATGTTACTACTCATGGACGTATTGAACGAGGAGATACGCTGCAAATATATGGATGCAGCACGAATAAGTCGGCATCACCGGAGAAGTACCACGCTTTGAATTACACGCGTGAAATAGTATCAAAATGCCGTGTTTGACGGTAAGTAACAAAAATCTCTTACTGGGAACGAAATATTTCATCTCGGTCCTTAGAAGTCACAAACGCTTCTGCATTTTGATTCTCAATTGAGGATAAATAGAGTTGTCTTATGGGTCACAGCACCCACTTACCATCAGGTGGACTGTGTGCTTGTTAGTCACACTTACTCCTTTAAAAATATTTATTTTTTATGCGAAATTTTAGCTTGTTATGTATACAGGAAACTTATGGTAGAGTTGTTTGCTTGTAGCTTGTCTCGCTTACCATCCTATAAAAATAGAAAATGAAATAACCGAGACTAACGTCTTATTAATGCAATAAATATTGTTTCCTTCGAGTCCGTCGTGAAGGATCTTTAATGCGATTAAGCACTTAGTTTCCCGCGATGTAAATGAAGTTTCTTTCGTTTAATGTAAAGCATTTTTCATTCTTTTCACTCTATTTTAGCATGTGGTTTTGTGGAACTAAGTGTTTTATTTATTTATTTATTTAACAACTTATGTACACACAAACAACGGAGAGGACACATCATGATGAGGAGTTTGTACAAGGGCGCTATTTCTTTCATTATGAAATTTCTGCCATTAAGCCAGTTACAAGGACACATGATAAATACAAGTGGTAAAATTAAAAATAATTTACCAACTTCAATATAAATAAAATGAAGAACATCATGAATGTAGGTCGAAGTCAATTAAATACACATTAAGGATAACTCAAAACTACTGGTCAGATCTTGATCAAATTTATATGGGACCATACGAGTAGCACCAGATTCCGATAAAATAAAGAATCATCAAAATTGGTTCACCTAGAAAAAAGTTCTGAGGCACACGTAAAAATACAGTCGAATTGAGAACCTCCTCCTTTTTGAAGTCGGTTGAAAATATGATAAGGTGTGCATATTGTTATTATACAACACATACAAGGATAAAATAAATATATATGGCTTGCCCAGTAAGGACGATACTCTCCATAGCAGCTACGCTTTGCAGGAGGGTTGGCAACCGCAGTTTTTTAATTTATTTATTCTTCATTGCATTCCTTAAAATAAAAGAATACAAAGGGCGGACTTAATGCCTTGAGGCATTCTCTACCAGTCAACCCATGGAGTGGTGAGAATTTGACGTAGGTGTGGCAATAGAATAAAAATAACTACACAAAATGATAATTAACTATAATATATACATTTTACTAATAAATAAACTATACATATATGACCTATACATACATATATACAAATATATGACATATGTATACAAATATACATACAAATATACATATTTAAATACATATATAATTAGTACATACAAATAACTATGAATATATACGTCTGTTTAACAATACATATTAAATGGATGAATCATGTAAATGTGTTGTCTTCAATAGATGATTACGGACCAATTTTTAAAAGCGTACTTATTGGGCGCTACTGTGTCATCGGGCAAGGAGTTCCAGGCGTGTAGCCTGAACAGTGAAGTTTTAAATCGTTATTAGGAAGATTATGTTGCTTATCTGCCGTTTCATTTGCCTCTGTCGCCTCTTACGACACCCACGAGATGATATATTATATGGGCTAGTGAATTCTCTTATAACGCCACAACGCGAGTTAGTTGCAAATGATTTTGGATGTACTAATATGTGCGTGAGTGCATGCTCTTACAAAAGTTGAGCATGGAATTGGTTTGATTTCGGCGTCACACAAAATGTAGGCAACGCTACGTCTGTTATCGTTGTTCTGAGATTATCGTAGGATATATTTTTTAAATATGTCCATTATATAAGGCATTATTTTACCGGAAACCAGTCATATATTTTTTGATGATGACTGTACAAGAACCTCCCTGTTTGCATATCGAGTTAGATTACGATTCCCATTGGGTAACTTGGCCAACTTCAAACATAACATTTGCATACAACAGTGCTAACGTTATACTCAAACGGTGGAATATCAAGGTGATGCTACAAAACTGTCATATTAGTTTTGTCCCAGGTACCTATGTGATAATTTTTAAATCGTATAGATAGATAGTAGGATGTAAAAGTTGTCTGGAAGAAATTGCTCTTAGCATTAGGACCGCCAACTGTGACATTAATTTTTTGTTATTTCGTTCCTCTTTTGTTTCGTGTTGCAATAAATAGTTATCTATCTGTCTACCTAGGTTCATATATATACACATATATTTTCGTTTTCTGACTTTTCTTACCTATAAAATTACCGTTAAAGGCTGTGAGGCATTTCACCTCAGCCCTCAGAGGTCACAACACGTATGTAGACTTTCATGTTTGAAGTTGGTTACAGGTGTCCCTGGGATGACGTAGCTACTTACCATCAGGTGGACTGGTTCGTTTTCAATTCAGTATATAAAAAATTCAATATAGAAACGCAGTTAGTCATATTGATTTCCTTTTGTTAACGTAAATAAAAATATATATAAACTATTACTTCTATTTTTGGTAATGGACTCGTACGGATGTACTTTGCCAATGTCAAGTCATAAGATATCCTTTATAATGTTTTGTTAATAACTTCTTCACAATATATTGAGCGTCAGATTGTGAAGTTTTGAAATTTGATGATGGCTTGAGCCAGCAGGCAGTCGATGACGATAATATCTCAATGCTCCTTAACACACATAATAACTTTTACACAATAACTTTAGATTCACATAATCACCTCCGGAGCATTTGTTTCATCGCTACACAAACTCTTTTACGTATTAAAATCCACTTAAATGGAGGTGCAGCAATCAGCCGGCAGGCAATATCAGTTCAAAACTCCAATCATTATTAGTTTTATTTCTCCGTCACTCTTTTTATATGTTTACAATAAGATTTTAATGTCAAATAGCTATTATTATAAAATGTTATTAGTACACAGTAATATTTATTTTAAATACATCTTTTCTTTTGTGTATTCTTTTTATCTATATTTTTTTTGATTGCAAATTCTTTTTATTTTAAGTTAAGCCAGTGTCAAAATATAATTAGACTGTAAGCATTATAATTACTTGTGAATTTTATTATTTTGGTGGTTATTGTGGTAGCAACAAATAAATATTCTTTTATCATATCAAATAATTTTTTTACTTAATGAATAAAACTTTTTTACGTATTTTATCGCGTTTAATTTTAGATACTTACCCGTGACCATGGGTACTACAAATCACCAGAAACGTCAGGAATTAAAATAAGTAAAATTAAACGCGATAAAATCCATAAAATTGTATTATTCAATGTGTAGTGTTCGCGTAAATTTAAGAAATTATTCATTCTGTACATCTTGCATTTGACTTTGTATTCCAAATTCGTATTCATGTATTTTTTAATCCAAATTTGTTTTCCCGTCGTTTTTAAGTGTGTATGCTACAATAGAGACATTGAATATTGTTAGTTTTGAAAATGACCTCCAAACATAGACTTAGAATATGCTGGCGTAAGTATATTCTAAGTCTATGCTTCAAAACCCTTGCGATTCGATATCCTGCTGTCAATCAGTCTCACAGTTATTTATGTGTATTATCTACGAGTCGGTCACCAGATCGTTTGTCAGTCAACGATTCATCATGTGCAGCATAGATAATACGCATTATAGGTTATGTTGGCTCGACTATATATGAAAAAAATGAGATGGGAAATGGAATATTCCCTAACACTGCTGCCAGATTGTAGACTGATTTGCTCTTATTATATATCCATCTTTACATAAGATTTGCAGTTAAAAGCGGTAGAAATGGAAATGTCTTAGTTTTGCAAATATTAGAAAACTTGTCAAAAGCAAAATTAGAAGTTTGCTCTTTAACTTTTTGCACATTTTATTTTTATTTTTCTAATTTTAGGAATATCCGTAGCATTTTTGTCCATTTCAAATGTATTTTTCACAAACGAGTACATAGTCCAGGGAAGTGGATGCTGTGGCCCATAGATATCTACATTTATCGTCGATTTGCCACGTGCTCGACGGTGAAAAAAACATCGTGAGAATCCTGCAAATCTGAAAATAAGAAAAAAAATATATTACGAACATATGAAGTTCGCCAACACACATTCGGGCAGCGCATTTCCTTGCCTAAAACCCTCTCAGAAATGAGAGGAGGCCTGTGCCCGCATTGGGACGTATATAGGCTGTAACCTTAAGAACAAAAATGTAGATGTGTTGTCAATGCCTATTTTCCAGTAAAAGGATATCGGTTCTCTACACTCACCATACGAAACACGGCAACGTTTTACATATTTTGCGCTGGTATTCTGTGAGGCGTGGCCTTTTACGATCGTTACATAACATTAGAATATAAAATATTAATAAAAAATAAAACTGAAAATTCAAAGTATTATATTATAGTCCTCCTCGCCGCGGTGTAGGTCCAAGAACACTAGCTACGTTTCTACGCTGAACACTAAGCCTTTGAGCGAGTAAAGAACCAGCCCTCTTGTCACCGACCGCCACTGGTAGCCGGGATACAATTCCTGCAGGGACTTGACCGCACGCAAATCTCATGGACTGACAGTTTTACAGCAAATTACATTGTTTGCTCCATTAACTCAGTTCACCGCCTCTGATGTGACATATTTGATTTAAAATTTACATTAAGCCACTATGAGGTGAAATTTCGGCAGCATTGATTGCCCTTTCTAAAATCTGACAAAGCGGGAAAATTTTGAAAAAAATCACATAAATATATAGGTAATTTATATGATGGCATAAAAACTTCATCAGACAGCGTAACATATACATCAACAGAATCTATCTTTATATTTCATCAAATATCTAAAATCTATGAAGAATTTTCTGATATAGTAAATGGAAGAATGATAGGTTATCTTAAGGTCTTTAATATAAAAATAAAAACATTTCGTAATTTTTGTTTTAAATAAAATTTAATTTTTAATCCCGTAGTAAATTAGTATGATAAAAAAAAACTTCATTTCTTCTTATAAAACTATAAATTTTTACATTATTTACATATCGACATTGATTGTTCATACTTAAAATTAAATTGTCAATGTCTTGCTGCGGTATGAGGTCCCATGTTCTTTGCAAGTGTTCGTAAAGTTGTTGTTCCGTCGTCAAATTTGGCAGGAAATCTCTCAAAGCTTTTTATTGTAACATGTCCGGTGCTCGATAGGATTTAAGTCGGGCGACTGTGCAATCCAAAAACTTGAATCGTGGTCTCGAGGTGTGACCGACACCAGCCGCGCGTATATGGAAGGAGCATTATCGTGCATGAGTAGAAATTCCTGTCCCATTTGGATTCTGTGTGAGACAATAACAGGCTCTACTACCTCCTCGTGGAATTTTTGTGCAGTCATGCTGCCTTGGATCCAAAGGGCTGGGTTCGTCCGCCAAGACGAATTCCTGCCTACATCATGATTGTCCGCCTTGGTATGAGTGGACCTCCTGGGGGTGCAGACGGCTAACTCTCTCTGGAGTTCTCAAACGCGTGTTCTTCGTGAATCGGATGAAACCCAAACCGGGACTCATCGTTGAACAGCACCAAAGACCATTGTTCGTCACATGGTAAATGCTCCCAAACCAAAAGCCGCCGACCGCGATTGCCACGTCGCAATGCTGGAACGTAGTGGTCTTCGAGCATGAATACCAACTTCATGCAACCTCCTTCGCACGGTTTGGTCGCTTACAGCAGCTGGTGGTCCTCCTGGATCCTTTGTAGTAGTTACATCGCTGTGATTTTGGGTTGTCTTCTGGCGGTCCTTTGGAGAAATCGATCCTGTTTCTGCGTAGTAACACGATATCTGCTCGTGTGCCGTTCAGCCACATCCCAGTACTGCGATAACATGACCACAACCTTGATATCACGTTTTGGCTGGTGTGGGGCCTCAGCAACGACGAGTTGAATAGCACTATTTTCTAACATGCCCACGGCGCGTAACATTTCATCTCGACTCAAATGACGACGATATGACTCTTATAGCTCACACGGCACGTTAAATTAAAAATAATCATCAATAAAAAATATATTGGTAAATCAATTGGGCATGCCTAAGCGCATTAGAAAATTACGTATAACATGATTATACGGAATTTTTAAAGTAGTTAAATACACAAGTTTTCACTAATAACCTTATTATACTTCAATTTTCCGATAATTTTATGTCAAACTTCAATTTAAAAAGTTTGGAAAATCCAAAGTGCGCGACTCATAATGCTCATATGATCATCATATCATCATTCAGGTCACCCATAAAGTCCAAGACGTATTTAAGTATAAATATTACATCCTACTTACTTTTAGTACGTACTACTATTATTTATTCTGTGCTTTTAAAATATTGTAATAAAATCTCTGATTATTATTATAATCAAGTATGTAAATTTGGTTTTCGAATATTGTGTATTTGTACAGCGATCTTTTGAGCCGCTGCAAACAACCGATACAGTGTCCACTCACGACGGCGATTGACGCCGAACCTCTTGGTAGAAAGTAATTGTGTTCAATGCGCCGAACTAACTGAGTGAATGACGCAGTCTCTATTTAGTAAAATAAATTCATACAAGGCTGCTAAAACACCGAATATTTTCGACATTTCGCAGCCGAAAAAAAGTTATAACTAAACTAAACAAAATTAAACTTCCATTTACATTCAATGGCTTCCGTGATAGATGAAGAGTTTAAAAATAGATTGAGTTGAACAATTGATATTTTCAAAAGTTATCGTGTTTACGAAGCCATGCCGACTTGATAAATCCACATCACAAGCCACTAAAACCCTTTTTATGTAAAAATAGCAATTAATCGATTAATAAGTTCAACAATCATGTATCTATCTGACAGTGTGCTTTTATATCACTTATATGTACAATATGATTGCTAGATACGATTTATGCGACAAAACGTTGGAATCTTAATTTTAGGCCTAGTAGAACATGCCTGCGCGCTTAGCGCTTACGGCATGCTATAAAAACAATCTAATCCCTTTTCATTAATTAATATCAGTAGAACAATTTTAATATTCCTTGACGTAACGAATTACTAACAATTTTGCCGCCGTATTTTGTTTTTTTTTTTATTTACATTTTAAATTTTGAAAATAGAATAAAAGAGGTTTAAATCTGTACATAAACATTTTATAGAAACTAAATGGAAATTAAACTATAAAGTCGTAAATAAAATTTATATTATTAGATATTAAAAAGTGAACAACAACAAAACATTATCTAAATACAAAACTTCATCCAGATCGTCAGAGCCGTTTCAGAGCAACCAATTACACATACATAACATAACATCGTCACTGCTCTGTGCTAAAATTAGAAAATTAGATAACTTGTGAGTCACTCGGTGTCTGTGCCTCTATGTCTGTCTGTCACAAGAATTTTCTCTGAGACTATTTGAGGTAGACAGTTGAAATTCGGTATAGTTACGGTATGCTACAGGAATACAGAATTTAGTTTTCAGAATTGCATTAATGTTAATGTCATTTATTCATTATAAAGGATAAGTTGTTTTGAAATCAGAATTGTATTATTTACTTTTTATATTTATTTAAAATTACAGTTAATTTAGTTTTGATAAAACTGTGTTGAATGTCAAGGTCTTCTTTTAATTTATAGCAAAATGTTTATTGGCGATATTTGATTCATATCGTTCCCCCATTGAATGTTGATTGGCACCATAAAATAAATACTAATATTTTTACGTTTAAGTGGATTTAAAAATATCATTAATGTAATTCTGTTCACAGAGAACATAAGAAACTACATTCATGAAACGTAAGTACATCATACATTCTACGTGTACGTCATAAGACCGTCGTATCATCTCGTGGGTGTGATAAGGGTGAGATAGAAAACTGAAATATGTGATAGGCAGCAGCATCCTTCTGACAGCTCAAAATAATAAAAAGCTTTGATTGCCAACCCGCCTGCCAAGCGTGGTAACTATGGAAAATAAACAGTCTATAAGCAATCTATGTGAGAGGCCTAAGTTTTGAGTCCTATTCATCTTCGCTACCCTTAATATTTGCGATACAATAAAACAATGATAAATATTTTCGAAATAAAACTATATAAGCCAAATTAAGTAAAGGTACTAGCCTACATGCATTCCTGGGCACTTTGAACTGGGCACTGTAACATATAAGACTACAGATGCGTTGTCGCCCATGGGAACTTAGACGGAATACTTCAAATTCTGTAATGTAAAAACCCTATTACAGTTTCACTGTGTAAATACGTGACAGGGCTTTTAGAAAATTCAAGCGTGACAGGTGTGATGACAACTGGCGTTTGTATAAAGTGGCCCAATCGCTGTAACCACATGGTAAGGGCAGCGAAGCGTTTATTTCCATGATAATATTTATAACTCTTCTCCGGCCGGCTCTTAATTACCTTAATTCTCATTTTTCAGCTGGTTCTACATTATCTCCTATCATTAAGTACACTACAATTTCAGAAATTACTTCTTTGGCCACATCTCAACATGAACCATTTTCATTCTCGTTTGTCTCTTTGTCGATACGTAAAACTTTTGTATCTATTAAATCCAAAGCAGTGGGCTGTAATAATGTGAGTCGCCTCACGATCTCTTCTGTTCTCATAAACTTTCTCCCAGTCATAACTCACATAATCAATTTTTCTCTGTTGTTTGGGGTCTTTCCTGCTTCTTGGCGTACCCAAAATTGCAAACCGCACTCAACTCAACAACTATGGACCTATTTTTATCTTACCCTTTTATCAAAACTTCTAGAACCTATAGTTCACCAACACCACAGTCTGCCTTTATTTGTAGAAATAACTCTATCTCAGTTTAATCTGGCTTTCGGCCGGACACAGCACGACCACTGCTCTTCTAAAGTCACAGAGGACATTCGGGGGCATGGAGAATAGAAAGGTCACAGTACATGATGATTGATTTTACAAATGCGTTCAACATGGGTGACCATAATATCCTCCTTGCCATGCTTCAAAATCTCAAATTTTCATCTACAGCTGTAGACTGGTTTCTCCCTACCTTTGTGGCGCCAGCAAGCTATCAGTAATGCTCGTGACATATCTGACTGGTGTCAACTCTCCACTGGCGTGCCACAAGGTGGAATATTATCTCCACTGCTGTTCTCCATTTTTATTAACTTTTTCTCTTCTCAACTTAGCTGCTCTTACCATCTTTACGCTGACCTGCAAATATATATTCGAGCAGACGTCAACTCTTTATGTGACGCTATTGCGAGACTCAATATGGATTTAACGAATCTCCACAATTGGTCTCGTAAGTTTGGTATTAGTGTGAACCCCTAAATGCCAAATAATTAATAGATTAGTATCTATTGGTACTATACTAAATGGTAGTGCTCAACAATTGTATAAACTTGACGTCCATTGCGTTCCACGTGTCACGTTTGATAATTCTATCATACCGTATTCTGACAGCGTTAAAATCTGGGTGTCTACTTTGAAACAACCTTATGTGGTCCACCCAAATTCAGAATATCAATGGTTCTGTTTTTGCTAAGCTCAGTGCTTTGAACCGTCTCAGGAACTTTCTTCCGGTCAAGGTAAAGATAAATCTGGTGCAATCTTTTATTTTGCCTATTATTGACTATGTATGTTTCCTGATCTTAATGAGGTTTTCCTTGATAAGTTGGATTGTCTCGTCCATAACTGTATCCGTTTTGTTTTTCGTCTTCGCAAGTTTGATCATGAATCCTTTTCCGCACTCAGCTTAAATGGCTTCCAATTCGTCAGAAGACGCATTAGGATACTTAACACGGTTTTCTATTTTATTCGATAACCACTATCCAAATTATCTGAAACATAAGTTTCAGTTCCTGCGACACTCATGACAGACAGCTTCGTTCATCGGAGACTCTTCCCTCTTTATACCCCTTCACCGTTCGAGTTTCATATCTTCATCGTTTGCTGTCCAGGCCACGCGCCTGTGGAATGACCTGCCTGAAAAGAAGACAACCTACCTGCAAACACATTTAAGAAGATTGTTCGATATCATTTTCTAAAATTGCTTTACAACTGCTAAGTTCCGTCATCATTATAGTTATAATCTCTGTATATTAGTTTCATCAGTATATTACGTATCTTTATGTATCTTGTATTATATTATA
Source organism: Parnassius orleans (assembly GCA_029286625.1). Classification (NCBI taxonomy): domain Eukaryota; kingdom Metazoa; phylum Arthropoda; class Insecta; order Lepidoptera; family Papilionidae; genus Parnassius; species Parnassius orleans. Next base: position 121,215 of record JAGSMP010001235.1, on the reverse strand, counting down.
TTTTCTTATAATATATAAATTTATATATTTGTGTATATGTTTATATGTATGTTTATATTGATGTATATATGTATATGTAATTATAATATATATATGTATATGTAGTATGTATATTTCTTTGTAACCACCTTCGTAGTTCTATCTCCTGCCTAAGTTGACTGGCAGATAATGCTTTTAGCATTAAGTCCGCCTTTATTCCTTTACAAATGTTAGGTTCAATAAAGTTTAAATAAATAAATACATTTTATGCATTCCACTACTGGGTACCGATCAGGGATCTGAAAACGTGGAGACTTTTTATAGAATAAGGGTGACAAACGAGCGAACAGTTCACCTGATGGTAAGTGGATTCTGGGCCTAGACATCTACATCTATTCTCAGTTAAAATCAAAATCACTTTTGTATCCAGCAAAGGGTGAGACAAACTGAATTTTGGAATACCGAAATTGGGCTCTTTAGAATGACTTCTTTAATATAGTAAGTTGATAAAATAAATTAAAATATCTACAACCAAATAATAATACCCACAGTATTATCCCACAGTAAAATAACCACGAGATCGCGTCACTTTAATTAAGATGAAATGAACAATTTAAAGAATTATCACTTGCCTGCACTGGACTGTTGGAGAACTGACATTAAACAAAAGAAATCTCATTTACATCGTACAGCAGCGTCAAGTTCTTGGATAATTAAAGAACCTTGTTCACAGACTTCGAGTAATTACATTGCTTCTACGGAGATGCAAGATGTACTTAAGGTGTCGTCTAGATCGTCGTGATTCTACTTCTTAGAAAATACATTTTTATTAGTATGAATTTATAGTATACAGTAGCGTTATAGCCACGGACGGTAAATTTTGAAAGGCCTCCTTTAAAATTTACCGTACTTGAGAAAGAAAAGTCAGTTCTCCGCTTTAACTCCTTAAATGTCAGTAAAATCTAGGAAAATGGATAAAATATCTCTTACTGAATACTTTCGATCAAAATATTACGAGCACTGTAGTGATAAAATTTCCGATAAAATATAGCTAAATGTGCACACACATATACACACACACTAGCTCAGGGTGTGGGATATTAAGAATAAAGAATTCATTATATCGTTTTATTTTCAAATTATAATAGAAAAGCTTTAGTATTTTATATTCTTAGACTCATGGAATGATATAATTACAAGGGGTTATATTTTGGTGTATTTTAAATTATAATTACAATATATAAGATTTGTGAACTTATGAAAAAAGATATTATTAATGTTTTTATAGTAACGATTTTTTTATAATATATAGGTGACAAACGAGCACACAGTCTACCTGATGGTAAGGTGGATGCTGTAGCCTATAGACATCTACAGCTACTCGATTAAGCATTTATAAGATTGTATTAAGCATGCTTTTGGTTCTAAATTGAGGATAAATGGAGATGACAATGGGCCCAGCATCCATTTACCATCAGGTTGACAGTGTGCTCGTCTGTCCTGCTAAAACTAACCGATAATACATTTATAAAATATGTACTAATTGATAAGATTAAATAACGCACACTGAATTATGAATTTGGATTCTCTTAAATTGTTTTGTGAACTTTAAGTTTATATATTTTTTAATTTTGAAAATTAATTGAAATATATTTTCCATTTTCCACACTTTATTTTCCGGTTTATTTCTCCCTCTGTTTATTTTTGTACTGAGAAGCAACATAAATGCTTTGTCAATTCTGTCGAAAGATGGCGCTACGTGATGTACGATGTTTACAGGCAATAGCGTACGTCGAACAGAATAGAAAGTCATTAGAGGAAATGGGATCCTATCAACTCAACATGATAGAACGTCGATTTATATCAGCGGTACAATATTGATTTCAAATAGTACATGAGACTCATTGAGGGCAAATAAGATATGTGAGGTTTATGTTTCATAATTTATTATAAACATGAAACAGGTACTTTTTCTTATAGAACAATTTACCATAAAGGTGTTCGAAATGACTGTCGAATACTGACAAATAACTTAGGTCACCACCGGCCGTGGAACGTATATTTCTCACAGTACGCAAGCAACCTGGGTTCAATCCTCCGGCACCAACAAAAATTTTAATTGCAATTTGTGCAAAAAGTGTGTTTTACCACGTTCTCGGCGGTGAGGAAACAGTGTAAATGTGTAAGTAATAAAATATTTCGAGAAAATGTGAAGTCCGCCAACACGCAAGCAGGGAGACGGACGAACTCCATCATAACACTTTGAGAAATGAGAGGAGGCCTGTGTCCAGCTGTGAGATGAAGACAATGGCCAAAACTATTTTTTTGTTAGCAATATAGCATGTTTATTTTACCTTAAATAAAAACACCAAGTCGTAAATGCATATTTAACGTGCGGTCGCCAGTGAGACGTTATACGTCACATGACTTGACGTTCTGATTGTTCATTCTTTAATTTTCATAGCGTTAATTATAGTAGAAAGTTATCTTTGCTTACTCTGCTGGTATTGCGATCGTCAATCCGCCTGCTAAGCGTGACAGTTATGGCAAATATTCCCCGCATAAAGGAAAGTCCATCACCGGCGGTGGACCTTAACGGGTTTGTAAAAAAGAAAGAAATTATTTATCTGTCAGCCGTTCATGATGCCTCGTTTAGATGAAAAACACTTGTCGTATTATAGACGGTGGTGTGTTTCCTAGTGTAGTTATGGTAGTGTTAGTGCACGCAATAGTGGGAGCGAGGGTAATGGTGTTTAATACACAACATTTTTATTTTGCAAGCCGACCTTATTTTTTCTAATTGGATAAAACCTTGATATTAACACTGAAGTATTATATAACTTGTTGTGATTTGTATAAACACTTTTACTTGTTTCACAAATCTCTACATAGTACATAGTACGTGATAGAAGGCTGCAGCCTATTTGGTATAGTATAGGAAATGGCACGAATGGGTTGGCTCGACCGGGGACACGCTCTCACAGAATACCAGCGTGAAATAGCAGCTTAATGCTGCTGTGTTTCATATGGTGAGTGTAGAGAACCGGAGACCCTTTACTGGAAAAGAGGCATTCCATCTTAGTCCTCAAGGCTGACAACGCATCTGCATTTTGATTCTGGCAGAATAGATGTAGATATCTGGGCCTTAGCAAGCAACTACCATCAGGTGGACTGTGTGCTCGTTTGTCACACTATTTCTATAAAATATTGTATAAAACAAAGTCAAAGGCAATAGTTATTCAATTTGGTATCCGAAAACGAGTAATCGATTTGATCGTGGTTTCATACCCGAATAACATGTAGTAACAAATAGCCGTGGTAGTACAAGGGCTAAGCGCTCGATGCAAATTGCACAGTACAGAGTAACTCGGGTTCGATCACCACCGTTACTTTCACAGTCTGTCAAAAGTTCACTGCTGAATTTAGGCCTACCCGGATTGAGGGGCATATTTACCGTACCGGCAACCGCAATTAATTTTTTTTAATTGTTATTAGGAAGACACTGCTGCCCATCTCCTGGTTTCTCTCTGGCTACTGCACCACCGTTACTTTTACAGTCTGTCAAAAGTCCACTGCTGAACTTAGGCCTACCCCACAGATTGAGAGGCATATTTACCGTACCGGCAACCGCAGTTAATTTTTTAATTTTTTTGTTGTTATTAGGAAGACGCTGTTGCCCATCTCCTGGTTTCTCTCTGTTGCTTCTACATGCACCACCGTTACTTTTACAGTCTGTCAAAGTCCACTGCTGAACTTAGGCCTACCCCACAGATTGAGAGCATATTTACCGTACCGGCAACCGCAGTTAATTTTTTAATTTTTTTGTTGTTATTAGGAAGACGCTGTTGCCCATCTCCTGGTTTCTCTCTGTTGCTTCTACATGTTAACATATAGTAGCGGTAATAATATCCATTCGTATCCACGGGCATCAATGAAATTGTTAATTGCGATTTAACTGCTAACTTGCTCGGCGGCGAAAGAAAACATCGTGACTAAACCTGCAAGTCTGAGCAATTTAAAAAATATTTCGACGAAGTCATGTGAAGTCTGCCACTACGCAACGGGCCAGCGCGATGCACACTTCCTAGGTCCAAAACTCTCTCAGAAATAAGAGAGGCCTGTGCCTGTAACAATTTTACTTTACTTATGCCGGAGTAAACTGCACGAGATATGTCCGCGTATGTATCGACAGTCCTTATCCTTTTGAGAATGTCGAATTCAAATTCGAGAGACAAGCTTTTTATAAAAAAGTAAGGGTGACAAAAGAGCACACAGTCCACCTGATAGTAAGTGACCCATTGACATCTACGTCTAGCCTCGATTATAAATTACGATGCAGATGCGTTGTCACTCCTAAAGGACCAGTAAAAACGATCTCCGGCTATGGTCTCTCACCGTAAAATACGGCAGTGTTATGCTACTGTTTCGTGCTGAGATTCAAGCGAGCATTCTCCCCAGTCTATTCGACCCATTTGTGCTGCAACCTTGATATAGCTGCAGCATGGCTCTACAGTTAAAACATTACCAATGTAAGTATAACCTCTTAGCCCTGACCAGTGTGATGAGTATGGGTAAATCTTTCAGCATATGCATGCCGTTCAACGCATTCTTGAAGACCTATATCCAGCTAGATTACGCAAAGCTTATAAAGAAGATCCTTTTATACTTTTGGAACTTTTCATAATATAATTTTAATTATTTTTTATATTCATGCGATACTACATATTGAGTAAAACTATTTAAGGATTTTACTGGTTTAATTAATTTTAACTTCCTACGTAAACGCGATAAAATCCGAAAAAAGAGTTTTATTCAAAGAGTTTTATTAAATAACTAGCTTTTTAACCGCAGCTTCGCTCGCGCAGGCTTCAATTTAGACACATTATTAATATCATTCCGTGCCAATGTTAGCAAAATTGGATCGCTTGTAGAGACACCTCGGTAACTGTGTCTATATTGGACGTAAATTATTGAAATTTGGCAATATAATATGCTACAGAATCACATGAGTTTATCAGAAATGCATTTATAACATACGTTTAACAACACTTTTTTTATATCGGAAATGTCTTCCGATGTGGCTTTATGAAGGGTAAATTGCACTGGCATCAGAAATGCGTTATTTACATAATATTCATAATTAAAGTTCATATAGTTTTGACAAAATAATGTTGCAATTCATGGTTTTTATTAATACACGGCATAGTGTTTATTTGCGTTATTTGTTTCAAATCATTGGCCCCGTTGAATATTTATTGGCGTCATAAAATACATGCCAGTATTTTTTACGTTCAAGTAGACTTCAAAATTTGATAAATGTAGTCCTATTCACGGTGAACGTGTGAAGAACTGTATTCATAAACGGGAGTAAAATATACAGAAGATGGACAGCAGCGTCTTCCTGACCATCTCAAAATAATAAAATATGCAGTTGGCACCTCACCTGCCAAGCATGGTAACTACGGCAATTATCCAACAATTGGCAAATCTATTTAATTATTTATTTATTCTTTATTGCATTCCTTAAAACAAAAGAATAGATAGAAGAGATACTACGAACTATTCCAATTATATAACAATACATTTTAATAATGAATAAACTATACAAATATAACCTATACATACATATATATATGAATATATACAAACAAATATATATTTACAAATATATACAAGTTTATACATATATAATTAGTACATATAAATAACTATGAATATATACACGAATCAATATGGGGAATCGAAATGATGATGGACAGGGTAAAATATATTAGCCATGTAGAGGCGGCGGAAAAGAAACCACCACCCAATTTCCACTCGTGGGTGTCGTAGGCGGTGATACTGATAACAGCGCAATGTAATTAAAAGCTGCGGTTGCCAACCCGCTTGTCAAGCGTGAACACTACTGCAAATATCAGGCTTATTTGACAAACAAAGCCTTATTAAAAGTAAAAAAGTAGCAGCCTACATACATCCCACTACTGAGAACAGACAGCAGCGAGTTTTAAGACAAAAAAGAGTTGATTGAGTTGACTCCAACGCGGTATGACCGACTTATTATATACCTAAAAGTTAATAATTTTTTAACTTCTCTCACAAAAATTTTTATAGGTATGTCTGAAAATATGAAAGCTAATCTTAATATGTGACAAACTGTTATAAAAGTCTCATTAAAAGGGAAGGCATTAAGTCCGCCATATGTACGATTTTTCTTTTGTGCATTAAAGTCTAAATAAATAAATAAATAAAAATAAAAGTAAAAAAGTAAAGAAGCAGCTTACGTACGTTTTACTACTCTGCACAGTGCTCCTAAATACCTATAGTCGCACTATAGCGGTTTTCACATGTCCAAGAAATTTTAAATTTCACAAATTTTAAAACTACTCGGACATCAAAGTTTCCCCGCGAAGTTATTCTTTACCATTTCTTTGCTCACGTGGAAAATAAGCAAATAAAATTTCCTTAACAGTTTCATTGGTCCTCGCGAAATCGTACACTTTTGTTCCTGTGCTGAAATGTTACGGCGAACTACAGCTCTCGTATTTGCTTAAATAAAACTCCTAAAAACTGAAAAGAAGCTTTTGCACGATTGTGTGTTTCATTTACCTAGTAATTAGTCATTCAACAGTTAAAGTTACAGCCTATATACGTCACACTGCTGGGCACAGGCCTCCCTTCATTTCTGAGGGGGTTTTTTTAGAGCAAGGAAATGTCCACCGCGTTGCCAGAATGCGTGTTGGTGAACTTCACATCTCTGCGAAATGTTTTTTCTTATTTCTCAGACATGCAGGTTTCCTCACGATGTTTTCCTTCACCGCCGAGCACGTGGTAAATCAGCATTTAAAATTGCAATTAACAATTTCATTGGTGCCGGCGGGATCGAACCCGGGTTGCTTGCGTACTGTGAAACTTACAGCGAGCGCTAACCATCTAAGCTACCACGGCTTTCGGCACGGTAAATTAAATAGAATAACAATTTAAAATATACCATAATTTAATTTAATTTATGTTATGTCTCGTATCGTGTAGAGAACCGGAGACTCTTTTAAGAAAAGGCATTCCATCTTAGTTCACAGGATTGACAACGCATTTGCATTTTGATTTTTAATCGAGGATAAATGTAAATATCTATGGGCCACAGGTGGACTGTGTGCTCGTTTATCGCCCTTATTCTATAAAAATGCTTAAAATTTTACTGTTTTAGTTGTAATATTGTAGTTCATTAAAAAACTTATCAAGTTACAAATTCAGGTCAAAGAATGTAACAAATTTTCTTTCTAATCAATAGAAGTACGTTGTTCATAGAAATGTACAACGTACATTAGATATTGTAGCTACAGAATAGCTATGATTTAAGAAACTGCTATGGAAACCGACAACCCCGAAAGTCGTTTGCAGTCGTTTGGGGGATAATTATAACTTTAAGTTTTCGGTTTGCTACTGGACTTGCGGGTTTACTAAATTAGCAAGCAGACTTAGTTCTACAGCATATGCTGTAAGAAAGTCTTGCCATTGAAACAGTTAGATTGTTTGAATTGCTATGGTGACTGACAGTGAAACTATATTTGTTTCGCAAAATTGCCCGTAAAGTCAATAAATAATCTAAATTGTAAGGTTTCCCTCAGGTTAAAACTTAAAGAAATGAATATAACAACTTTAGAATTGCAATATATAAACTGCCCCCACGATACAGGACAAAATTCTAGTGTGGAGTTAATGTTTTACTAAAACAAAAAAAGAGACATATTTTTGAAAATTTTATTTATGTACAAACACATAAATAATTTTAATAAGAACAAAGATATTCATACTTTAAGTACTTGAAACAAACATAAACTTGTAATGCCAATTACTGGACTCCACAAAATAAGTAGGTAATTCATTTATGAGGTAATGTCTACGCTTTTACAACACGAATAAGAATAAGAAAAATTAAAGTTTAAAAATTTCATTTAACAAAAACTGTATGAAAAGGGTTATTTTAATATTAAGAAAACAATGAACGAAAATGGCCCCAGTGAATGAAACTACCATGCTAGTTCTATTATAATTCACATAAATAATTCTATAAGTTTAATGTTAAATTTTAGGCTTTAAACTAATCCCGTTGGGATTTGCATGCCAGAGGTATTTTCCAAATCAGTGGTAAATAAAAATTTAATTTTAATAAGTATTTAATCTAAGTTGGACAAGGGATATTCTATTCTGTTCACTTATTAAAAGACCCGAGAATTCCATTCAATCCTTGACTATACGTTAATTTGATTGGTTCTCTATAGATCTGAAACGAAGTTTGTCTATACCAATCGCACCTGAAGTAATTTCGAGGTAGGGACTACACTCGACGTTCGTCATTGCTTCGTTTCGATCTGACACTTCGACGTTCGTTTTTCGGAGTAGGCGCCCAGTTATTACGCCTTCAGTTCGAAACTCAGTCAAAGGGAGCTTTGTACAAATACACAAATAATTTAGTTTCGAGTCTAGGTCTTAAGTTGTGATTATCCCCGAGTCTCTGACATTGCCTTTCCATGTTCAAGTACTAAGTAATTTTGAGCTTACTGGGCCCATAATCTATTAAAATTAAAGTAATTTTCAACTGGTTTTTAAGAACATTATTTTAAAAGACTAGTTCGAGAATTCTTTAACAGGAATAATACCACCTGATTTATCCGACTTTTGTTTTTCTCTCTCTTTCGCTTTGTAATTGATATTTTGTATAATATGTATTTTAATATGCATCATGTTATTTTATTTTTGTATTATATTATTTTATATTTATTTAAAGATTTTGTATATATAAGTATCCCTTTATATATTTACTATTCATTCTTTCTTTATTACAAAGTAGATATTAAGTTTTTATATTTTAAAAATATTTTATTTATTTGCATTTTGTTGTAAGATATAATCTTTTTACTTATTTATTAATTTATGGAGTGGTTGTTACACCTGCCACAGCTTCTCAAATCATCCAGGGTTGACTGGTAGAGAATGCCACAAGGCATTAAGTCCGCCCTTTATATCCCTTATTATAAGGTAGATGCAAAAAAGATTAAATAAATAAATAAAAAATAAACAGATAAAAATACTGTACTGTAATATTATAACTTTTTAAAAATAAACCAGAGATCGTTAGTTTATATAAAGTATTTTATTTTTATAGAATGAGGGTGACAAACAAGCACACAGTCCACCTAATTGTTAGTGTATGCTATGGCCCATAGACATTTACATTCAGTTAAGAATCAAAATACAGATGCATTACTGGATTGAAAAGGGTCTCCGGTTTTCTACACTCACCATACGAAACACGTAATATGAAAATAGCAGCATTAAAGTTGCTATTTTACGCTGGTATTCTGTGAGAGCGTCGGTCCTTCCTCGGTCTAGCCGGAACATTCGTGCTACAACCAGCTCTACAGCGTGAAATATTAAAATATTTATTAATGTTTTCACGTTTTATTCGACAACGCAAATAATACCTTTTTACTGGAAAGAGGCATTCTATCTTAGTCCTCGGCTGATAACGCATCTGCATTTAAATTCGCAAATGAAGATAGATGTAGATGTCTATGTGCCACAGCAACCACTTACCATCAGGTGGACTGTGTGCTCGTTTGTCACCCTTATTCTATAAAAAAAATATAGTCATTATGTTTTTTTAAAGTACACACAATTCAAATATATTTACATAAATTTTGTATTACTCCTTTTCTGCCTAGGAGTCTGTCTGGGTTGGTGTAGGTAACACACTCTTACCTATTTCTACCATCAAACAGCACAGCTTTGGTCCAGTCTGAAGAATATATAGAGCCAGTAAATTGCAGACAAAAAAGAACTCGCAATTCTCACGACGTCTCAAGTAATGTAACATCGTCATGTAATATCTCAGGGAGGAAGGAGTACCTGAACACCAGCGCTTCACGGAATCTTAGTCCCATGTAAGTAAAAGCTGGACGTGGACATTAAACATGATCTTTGTTTTGTCCATGTTCATCTTAAGACCTATCCCTTGGGAGACACATTTGAGGTCATTGAGCATAGTGCTTAGGTCCTCCAGCGATTCTGCCATAAGGATTATATCGTCGGCAAATCGAAGGTGAGTGATGTACTCGTCATTGATGTTGATACCGTATCCTTTCCAGTCCAGCAGCTTGAAAACGTCTCCCAATGCAGCGGTGAAGAGTTTCGGGGATATAACGTCACCGTGTCTTAAACCCCCTCTGCAGTTGGATAGGTTACGTACTCTGATTCTGTACTCAGATAGCCATCGTAGCCCTAATGACAAACACTTCAGCACTTCGATATACCGACAGTCAACTTGGCACCGCTGAAGGGACTGTATCACCGCCCAAATTTCGACGGAATCAAAGGCTTTCTCATAGTCTACATACGCAAGGCAAAGTGGAAGATTGTACTCTTCGGTCTTTTAGATAAGTAGATAGATAACACTTTATTGTACGCCAAAAAATAACATAAATATTAACAAAAAAGGAGAAATAAAAATGTTGTACAATGGGCGGTCTTACCGCTAAGAGCGATCTCTTCCAGACAACCTTTGGATGGACAGGATTACAAGAAAACAATAAAACGTTTCCTTGCCCTAAAACCCTTTCAGAAATTAGAGCAGGCCTGTGCCCAGCAGTGGGACGTATATAGGCTGTAACTTTAATAAAAACATGTGTGTGGTTTGGCGACAAAAATAACATTATTTTTATTAAAGCCATAAAATAGAAATATAGGATGTATATACCGAGTGACGATGAAGTTATCACATTAAATGAAAGACGTATCCTACATAAAGTTCTTTAAACATACACAACTAAAAAAATATAACAATTAACATTCAAGTCGCGGTAGCATTTTTTCGTTTTAATATTAAACAACATCATGTAAATGCATACAGATATCACCTGATGAATAGTAGAAGGTCAAAGACCCATGGCCTTTGAAGGCGGAGATACCTAGTTTAAACGTTGCCAATCCGAATTACTCAAATAAAGTAAAAAATCAAGCAAAAAATGTACTTACGGCTAACAGTTTAAGGCATAATTTATGCGCGAAATTAAAACAAAGGGACCGCGCGCTGCGGTGTGCGAAAACAAGTTCAAGCGAAAATCTACTTAAAATAAAGGACTTAAGCATAATTCTCTATGCGCGAAGTGACAAGAAATGGGACAGGGTGTCGAAATTCATATTTCTCTGGCGCGTGCGACGATTATTAAGAAAGTAAGTCACTTAGTCCGACGCCGGCGTCCTTGGGGATAGTTCATGAGTCGCTTGACCTAATTTTCGTTTTTCGCGTACACGTCCTTTGAGTTTTAATTGTTGTTTTTGTTTGGTGGACATTTTAATAAGTTTCTTAATTTGTTTGTGATAGGACACGTTAATACGGTAATAATAGTTGTGATAAGAAGGTGGTGTAACAGTTTGTGCGAAATTGGACGCTTTCTTTTACTGTATTGTATTTATTATTTGTGACAGGACACGTTAATAATACGCTAGATAATCATATTTAATAACTTAGTGGTGTGACAGCCCGTGCGCAATTGCACGCTTTTATTTTTTTAACTTCTTAACTTTTTTTTTTAATTTAAGATGGCTCGTATCAATTTTACGTGATCGGAATAGATTGATATGATTTTTTTTGAAATTTTGATTTGTTTTGATTATTAAACTTGAGTGATTTCAAGATTAAAGTGATTATTTGGATACAAACAATACCATTAAATTTGTGATTCGTTGATAACATCGGATTAGCATCGCCCTACGCATGCCTAATTATGGGCAAGTGTAGGTATTATAAACCTATGTCGATGTCGCGTGGGTACTGTGCGGCGTTGCCGCTTTTACAGGTCACTTCAGGTCAGTAAACTAATATTATCAAGGGTGATTTATTTCTTGTCAATTTTTTACGCTATTTATTTTGTTTGAAAAATGCATTTCTTATTTTCTTTTATTATTGTTTATTTTATTATTTTAACAGACATATATCAACTTGTATTACCTGCTGTGCTATTTAACGTGATAACCTAAGCGCCACCCAGTATAAGTACATAGATAAGATAAATACATACATACTTATTAATATATATCTGTACATTAATAACACATGTAAATATATATTTTATAAATATAAATATATAAAAGTACAAATATATACTTTAAAACTATTACATATAACATAAATGTGCCATACATATAAACAAATAGTGTAACTAGATAAAGGTAGAATAATTATATACAAATGAACTTGATAGAATCAAAGTTGAAAAAAGTAATCATGTACATGTTTCTTAAAAACCGGTAGGGATTGAGCGCGTCTTGCTGATAACGGCAAGTCATTCCATAATCGGACAGCTTGTATTGTGAATGATCTGTCCAAAAATTTGGTAGTGTGAGCTGGCATTTTTAATATCAAATTTTCTGATGATCTCAAATGTCTCAAATGTGAGTCATGGAGGAATTCAAACCGATTTTTAGGTAAGAAGGATAGAAAAGATTAAAAAGAATATTATAAAGAAGCGAGAGAATTCTGGCGAAGACGGATTGGCAACCACTTGAGCCTTTTACGAAAATCTGACACATGATCATATTTACGCCAACCAAATATGAATCTTATACAAAAATTTTGAAGTCGCTCAAGTTTATCAACTTGCATTTCAGTGAGATCAAGATAGCTGACATCGCCATAATCGAGGATTGGAAGCAGAAGAGTTTGCGCCAGCGCAATCTTAGTGGCAGTTGGTAAAAAGTTTCGTAGTCTTCTCAAAGAATGAGAATGTCTTTTGTACAATTTGCCCAAAGGTATGTATGTGGTCTATGGTACTAAAGCCTTTTCGGAAACTGGCTTATTCGGGAGGCTGGAAGTCGTCAAGTCTGCTTCCGAGACGATTCGTAATGACTCTCGAAAACAGCACGTAGACGCGGCTCAGAAGGAAACGGCCACCTCCGATTGCTTAAATTTAATTACGATTAAGTACTTAGTTTAAATGTAAATATGTTTTCGAATGTTGCAATAAAGTGATATTTATTTATTTATTATTTATTTAAAAGTGACAATCAGTATAAATAAATCGAATTCTTTTTTTCATCACCAGCCCGTTAAAGCCATAGTTGAACATGGAACAGTAGAACGAAACTATGGTCGGTGGGTACTGAATTTCGATACTTGCTACAATCTCGCGTAACGATTCTTCACTCTACCTATTTATTTATTTATTTATTTATTTATTCTTTATTACATTCCCTACTATAAAAAATACAAAGGGCGAACTTAATGCCTTGAGGCATTCTCTACCAGCCAACCCATGAAGTGGTGAGAATTTGACGTAGGTGTAACAATATAGAATAAAAACAAAATAAAAATGATAATTAACAACGTAATATATACATTTTACTAATATATAAAATAAATAAACTATAGAAATATCTCCTATTTATACATATATGCAAATATATACGTACATACGTAAACATAAATATAGGTATACATATCGACACACATATATAATTAGTACATATAAATAAGTATGAATATAATTAATGTTCTCTTCATACATCTCACACAGCTTTCTCGTCTCAGAAAAATATTGAACTTGGCTTTGGAAGTTTTACTTCACTGTTCATATTCATACAAACTCGCATTTACGTTATATAAATTTGAACAAGTTTTTTTTGTATTCTAAACCCAAAGGATTTTCTAGGTCAGGAATCTAGTTACCAATAAAGTAGCAAGATTAAGTAGATTAATAAAGGCGTTTTTTGACGTCATTTTATAACACTAAAACGGGTATTAAATATTTGTAAGCATTTTGACATAATTTATGTCACTAAATGAACTTTGGAACAGCAAGTTTAGATTTATTGCGTTTGTTGAAATTATGGAATCACTCATTTTGTTAAAAGTATTAAAACAGTTCCTTACATAAATTCATCAATTTTGTTCACTTTAAAAAAAACAAACCATTAAGTTACTAAACACGTAATATGTTCAGCAGTAACAGCTGATATAAACTCAACGCGTCGTCCAATAAAATTGCAAAAATTTTCAAATAAAAAAGCTTTCACAAACCGTAAGTTACTAAACTAAGAAATGTCCGTTAACTTGTACTAAACTTTTACAAGCTTAAATGTCGATCCTAGCGAACCGAAGGAATAGTATCTTATTAGAACTTGCTGCACACGTAGTTTCCTACAGTTTCATAGCTCCGATCGAGGATACGGAAGCATTCAGTTTTATATAAGTATATATGATATAAAGGCTTGTAATTTTTTTAAGTAATAGAAAATACGCCTTTGGCGACAAAAAGACAGGTGAAAATTAGATATGTTTATAGGAGAGGGGGCAAACGAGCATGCGGTTCACCTGATGTTGGTGACTACCGCCGCCCATGAACAACTGCAACACCAGGGAATTGCAGATGCGTTTTTTATTGTTAAAATTTTTTGTTTATAAAACTGAAGTGACAAACAAACTTACAGTCCACCTGTAAGTGTATGCGACTACTGCAGTCCATGGACACCTGCAGCCAATTTCAAGCAAAGATGGCCACAGAATATAACCGGGCGCGCGCGCTCAGCGTACAGTCGTGTGCATTTAAACAAAGTATACTGCGGAAACGTACTGCGAAGCAAAATGATACAGTGCAAAAATGTAAATTGTTTGTGTCCTTGAATAAGGATGACAATATAGTAAAGTGTAAAGGTGGATGTGAGGCGGTTTTTCACAAAAATGCGTGCAATCAATAAACAATTTCTGCATACGTCATTCTGCGATGAGTGTCGAAAAACCAGCCCTTTGCAACCAGCACAGGACCCAAAACTATCGATAAACCCTAGTGAACTATCCGGTGAGAAGGTATTAGCTGAAGTGAACAAAAGTTAGAAGTTATTTACAATATGGAGAAAAATTGAAGACCTTTCTACTAACGTAGAATTTTACGCTGAAATGTATCAAACCTTAATAACATTCAAGGAAGAATCGCAAAACAGGTCAAGTCATTAGAACAGAAAAATATCTACTTAGAAGTGCAATAAAGCGTTGGAAGAACAGGTGCAGGAGCTGGAGATTAAAGAAAGAAAAAATGTAGAAATTCACGGGCTGGAAATGCACAAGGACGAGAATATTACGTCAGTAATTAAAGAAATAGCTTATAGCTAAACTTAAATCCAGATGATATCGAAGAAGCACAGAGGGTAGGTCAAGAAAAGTTAGTGATAAAAGATTAAAACCGTCGTGGTTAAACTGCGATCTAAAACGCCCGTAATAGCTGGATGTTAGCCAAAAACAATATAAATTAACAAATAATAAAATTTATGGCAATAGCGAAACCCCGTATTTATTAATGAGGATTTGCAAAATACAAGCGCCAGCTTCTATGGGCCGTCAGGAATAAACTAAAACAAAAGGCTATCAATATATTTGGGTCCAAAACAACAACATCCTAGTAAAAAGAGCAGCGAAAGAAAGATCTACAACATAAAATCGGAAGATGACCTAAATAAATTCGAGATTATAACTAATAAAAAATGCGATGCGCTCATAGTACGCGCGGACGCTGAATACACAAGTGCATTTAACACCAACGTTCACCCAAACGGATATATTTTTTCAGACATTATATATAAAAGATATAATGATATTTCAGATCTGAGTAATGATTTTACACAAAATATAAATAATATTCAAATTCTTCATCTGAATATCAGGTCACTTCGGAAACATTTTAATGAATTACTAGTTTTATTGGAAGAACATAAATACAGGACAGATATATTAATATTAAGCGAAGTAAATATTAGAAAAGAGAGCTATCGTTATATCAAATAACAGGATTAACTCCTTTATAACATCAAGAGAAACTACCAGAGAGGATATTAATCTATGCCGTGATAAACTTAGCTTCGATGCTCGGAGTTCCTACAGAGGCCTTAGAAATGCTACACGGACAGCTAACAATAGGAAACAAGACAACTCATATTATCGCCATGTATAGACCACCACAAAAAATAAATTATTCTTCATACATCAATTGGAGACCACGTTAAAATCTATTCCAACATCTGATAATGTAATATTGATTGGTGACACAAATATAGATATTCTAAACGATAAAATTAATCCAACAACAACGAAGTACAAAACACCCTGTGTGCCTACGGCCTATTGTGTTGCATACCGAGTACAGAGATAACACGTGAGGCGGTTGTGGATGGACGGAACGAGACATCGTGCTTAGATCACCTGTGGCTGCGTGCGGGACGGAACGAGTGTGAGCCGTTATCGTTCGTGCTCGAGACGAAAATGTCCGATCACCGCGATTGGAATAGTGGTAAATTTAAGTGATAACTGCAATATAACGGCTCAAACTAGTAGGGACTATAGTGTGCGGAAATACTTAATGAAAATTTTATAAAACAAAGGCTAGACTCGTATAACTGGGCGCAATTATCGGATATAACATGTCCACTTGTGTTATTTCAAACATTATGTACTGTGTTTGATAGGATATATAGGGAAAGTACAACTGTAGTAACAACTTGTAATAAAAGTTTAATAAGACAACCATGGATAGATAGATATTTATATAAAATGATATTAAGACGAGACTATTTGTTTAGAGTCTGGAAATGTGAACCAAAAAATATGAATAAGCGATTAGAATATACAAAATTTAGAAATAAAGTAAATAAAATTATAATTAAGGCTAAAAATAAATATAGACAGATGGAAATAAAAAATGTAATGGGGACTTTAAAAAATATGGGCAAAAATAAACCAGTGGCTGGCGAAATAAAGTAGGTCTGGATGATGTAATATTGCGGCATTTAGGTAAGACAGAAAATATGATACAAATATGTACAAATTTTTCTAAAACATTTACTGAAGAAATTAAGGAATAAAGCATAAATGTAAAATTAAATTTTAAATAGAAGACAATATGTGAATCCGAGTGTGGTGAGTTTTAGATATATGATGGTGTGCTCTTTAGATGTAGAAAAGGTTATTAATAATTTATCATGAAATAGCCCCGGATTAGATGGAATTAGGATAAAAGACATCAAATATATACGGAAAGAATTAAGTCCTGTTATAGCAAATTTTATGAATATGTGTATGTTGAAAAGTATTTATCCCGATCAGTTAAAACATGCTATCATACGCCCTATATATAAGTCAGAAACCACTTAGAATATGTTAATTATAGACCTATAGCCATATTATCTATTATTGATAAAATTTTTGAAAAAATTATTGTAAGCCAAATTTCTAAATTCTTGGAATGTCATAATATTTTGTCAGACGCTCAGCACGGTTTCCGCCCGGGGCGCAGTACAGTTTCAGCACTAACGGAATTTGCCGATTACATAAACGAGTCTTTGGATGCTGGTAAACAAATTATAACACTTTTTATAGATTACAAAAAGGCGTTTGACACCCTGGATCATGACATTCTGCTACAGGCGATGGATGAATGTGGAATACGAGGCCCTACGAATAAATGGTTTCGGAACTACCTGAGTAATAGGAAAATGCGTACGTTGATAGCTGGTGTGACAGGTGAGGATATGCATGTGGATCTGGGGGTGCCGACTGGATCAGTATTTGGTCCATTAGGATATGTGATGCATGTGAATAGTGTGTCAAATGTCGTAAACAAGTGCCGCGTTTTTATGTATGCCGATGATATGTGTATTGTTTATGCTTCCAAGGATATATCTGAGATACAAAGCTATGTACAAGAAGATTTTGAAAGTATAACTAAGTGGGCACACGATAATGGAATTATATTGAATATGTCGAAAACCAAGTGCATGCATATACACTCACCATACAATCGACAAGTTAAAATCATTAGTAAAGAACAGATACATATAATTGGCCACTCATATGAATGCCTACATGCTAATAAAATAGACTGCAGGTGTGATAAATTAGATTATGTCAATACATTTAAATATTTAGGCTTAACTATTGATCAAAGTTTTAGCTGGAAAACGCACGTTAATGACATATGTAATAAATTAAGATCCATGGTATGTAAGTTTTATCATTTAAATGCAGTTGTGACAAGCACACGTTACGCATTGTGTATTATGCGCTTGCTGACTCACTGATTAGCTATGGACTTATTGTATATGGGCGGACGTTTTGCACCTATTTAAAAATATTAAAATTTACAAATAAGGCTGATTAAGTACCTAGTGACCAAAAAAGTTAAAGATAATTGTGGACAGGACTATAATAACTTATTTCCAATTTGTAAAATACTGCCTGTAGACAAAAAAATCGAATACTTAATAGGCATACGTTACTACTATAGTAACGATTATAAAAGATATGTTAATAATAAATATGTTACAAGAAGTGTAAAATGTAAAATGCTTGTTAAACCGAGAATGAATAATTATTATGGGAAAGATTATCAAAATTTCTAATACCTAAGATATTTAATAAATTTGAACTTTGAGAGGAGTCCGCAACTCAGTAAAATGTGTTGAAATCAAAACTTAAACAGTTGTTTCTTGATGAATTATCAATGGAGTAGCAGTTTATTTATAACAGAAGTATATCATGGTTTTAATTAGTGCCTGTGTTGGTTATAATTATAGTGTAAAAAATACTTAATAAATGTGTGTAATCAATATTATAAGTAAATTAGTAGTATACTTAGAAGATATTATGTTGAAAATCGAGCGTGTCTCGCCATCAAACGTAAAAGTTTGGCGAGAATAGCTATGTAAGCCTATTCTTTGTATATTTTTTGTGATTAATAAATTAAAAAAAAAAAAAGATGCGTTCTGACTGTTAGGAATAAGATGGAATGCTCTCTATTCCCGTTAGATCAAAACATGGTAGTGTAAGCTCTGCTTTTGGGAGGTGGTTACCGAGATTCACTTTTAGGCAGAAAAGGAGTCCTACCTTGTTTATCAACACAGGCCGCTCGCTTTCATACAATATGTGGATCGGTCGAGCGACTGCGAGCGAATTTTATTTTAACTTTTATTTTCTCGTAACGCTACTTGCATAAAGAATGTCGATTCCTTTTGTTATTCGAAATGATCAGAAAATAATATCGATAATCTACGTCATATTTCCAAATAATAAGTTAAAAAATCCAAGTTTTCTAAAAACCATTTTTTAGTGGAATTAATGTTTTTACAATCAAAAGCTCTTATCAAAAAACGAAAGCCGTTAGTACATCGGTTCCTTCACGATTTTAGTTCGGTCGTGCGTGAGTAGCAGTTGCAGACGACGTTCGATAAGCACGTACCAACTCGTAGAGCTCTTTATGTGCAAGGCATGGCACTTGGTTCTTTGATAGATTTTAGGTTTCATTCACACTTTATTTTATTGTAGCGTTATACGCTACAACACATTACGAATACGACTACAATATATATATACGATTTTTATTTTCTCATTTAGAATTAACAATACAATAGCTGATGCTTGGCACTTGGTTCTTTGATAGATTCTAGTTTTCATTCAGCATTTTTGTTTACTGTAGCGTTATACGCTAATTTAGTAAAAGTCTGTTCCATAGCGAGAAATGGCTCTTTCTTCTTTGATAGATTTATTTTACATTCAGAATAAATTATTTGTATTGTTTTTTTTTACTTATTATAAGCCAGTGCTTGACCACAATCCCACCTGGTGGTAAGTGGTGATGCAGCCTTAGATGGTAAATCGCACTGTCTAATGCCCAAATACTCAAACGCTGCTCAATTTTAGATGCCGTTAAGTCTCGTGTTGTCTCTATCACTTTAAGTCAAAGTGACTGTGACAACACGAGACTCTAACTAAATTTTGATATTGGCCATTAGCGTAACAAAAGCCTATTCACTCTTGCCTTGAAGACGCCCAGATTGTATTCGGACGGAAAGATAGACGCCGGCAAATTATTCCACTCCTAATGATTTCCTATATTTACGCGAACACTACATTAAATAAAACTACTTTTACGGATTATATCGCGTTTAATTAACTTTTTATTAATTCCCGACATTTCGGGTGCTTTACAGCACCCACTCATAAATTCAATTTACTATGGAGTTAGAGGCAAATAATTCTTTAGCTTTCCTAGATGTGTTAGTCATTCGAAATCCAAATAACACCATAGGTCACACTGTGTATAGAAAAAGACCCATACAAACCGATATTTAAATGGTGAATCTCACCATCATCCTTCAGAGTTAGCTACCGTGGGCAAATCTTTGTTACAGAGAGCACGAGGGATCTGTGACAGCAAACACCTGGTCGCCGAAATTCAGCACGTCAAGCAGGTTCTGCACGACAACAAGCTTCGGGTCCCGCGCCTACGTCACAGTGACCGAGTGAAGCCGGCAACAGTCGAGCGTGTGCCTGCTGTGCTACCATATGTCAGAGGTGTAACAGACAATATTGGCTACATCTTGAAGCGAGCTTCTATTAGAACATTCTTCAAGCCGCCGAAGAAGATTAGTCAGTTCTTACCATCCGTCCGTTTCCGACCAAAATTAATAATTAAAAGCTGAAGGTACTCCGGATTAACTTTGACGTCAGGACGTCAATCACCTCAGTCCCCGTGACCATGGGTGCTGTAAAGCACCCGAAACGTCGGAATTAATAAAAGTTAATTAAACGCGATATAATCCGTAAAAGTAGTTTTATTTAATATTCCACTCCTTTACTATACGCATTACAAAAGCCGAAGCAAACCGTTTGGTTCTAATGCGTGAAATATCGACAACAAAGAGGTGAAGACCCGCCGACTGCCGATTTGGTTGTCCGATGGTGGAAAGGAGGGGGAGGAATTAAAGCGTGTAATTCCTGAGCACACTCACCGAAATGCATCCTATAGAATACCGAGAGACTCGCTACTCTGCGCCTGTGCTCGAGGCTGACAAGATTGGTTTCAATCAAATCAAGGTCACCAATGAGCCTCTTAGCGTCTCTCCACTGAGTCTAACGCTGCCAGGTGGCATTTTGCAGCATCAGCCCATATGTGACAGCACTACACCATGAACGACCAGACTTGCGCTTTATATAATGTGAAAGCTGCCCCGGCGTGAAGTACTGCCGCACCTTACAAGGACACCAAGTTTCCTTGCGGCTGCTTTGGCTCTGAACAATGACCGCCCATAGTTGAGGTTCGGAGAAAACTCAACCTAACAACTGAAGGCGGTCAGTGTACTCCAAGGATACATTTCAGAAAGTAGGAGCCAAGGTGAGCGGGCTCCTTTAGCAGTGAAAAGACACGCTTGTGTTTTGGAGGCGTTAAATCTCACGAGATTGGCATCGCTCCATTCGGAGACAGCCTGTAGTGTAAGAATCACGCTCAACCATAGCCTCCCTTTCTGACTGGATTTGATCCCGACTGGCCCGGACACTTGGTTGGTATCTCTCCACAACTGTGCTGTCGTCTGCATACCCATAGATACCGAGAATGAGCAGATCATTTATATGCAGCAGGAAGATAGTTGCTGAGAGAACGGCCCCTGAGGTACACCGGCATTAATTGCCACAGTATAGGATGAGCAGCCATCGACGACGACCCGGATAGACCGTTCACTCAGAAAGTCTTTCACCCAGACAATCAGGCCAGGGATAATCCATACGCTGAAAGCTTGTCCAATAGACTAGCGTGCCAAGGCCTTCGAAACAGCAAGTGCTTCACCACTCGAGGGCTTTACCCCATATGTGAATGGCATACGCTAGAAGGTCCCCAGTTGATCGATTTCAGCGAAACCCGTACTGGCGATCACTGAAGAGATCATTTTACTCGAGGTATGCCACGAGGTGGGCGTTCAATATACGCTCCATAATCTTGCAGAGTATGGAGGTAATTGAAATTGGCCGATAGTTGGCAGGGTCGGTACGGCTACCTTTTTTAGGCACAGGCTGCGCATTGGCCTTCTTCCAAGATTTGGGCACTAGTCCAGTCCTGAATGAGAGGCGGAACAAGCGTGTTAACACAGGAGACAACTCAGGTGCACAGACCTTTAGAACTATAGCTGGTATACCATCAGGTCCACTAGCTTTGTTCACGTCTATACTTCGCAAGGTTTTAAGAACCTCCTTGTTGGTGATACGGACCTCTGACATAGAGGTACCGCAGTGAGGTAATTGAGATGGTACGCTGTTGCTACTGTCCAGACGCGAATTGCAAGCAAAAAGAGAAGCAAATAAGTCCGCTTTCTCCTTAGGCGCATGTGCCAGTGAGCCATCTGGTTTTACCAGCGGAGGCAGTGTAGACGGACAGAAGTTTGTCTCAACCGCTTTGGCGAGAGAACAAAAAGCTCTACTGCCAGATGGTTTGACAGAGAGCTTTGTACCGATGCGTTTAATGCGATCGAAACTGGCTTGGCGTAATGCCTTGTTGCAGGACTTGGCGGCTTGGTTAAAGGCTCTCTTCTTAAGGCTAACATCCGGAGCTTTACGGTCTCTAGCATCAACCCAGGATAAGTACGCCATATGCTTGTGCTTTTCAGCACGAGCGCACTCGGCGTTGAACCATGGACGAGCTTTACCACCAATGGGCACGTCAGCAAAGGGATAAAATACTCCACCGCTTGACGTATCACATCGGTTATGGCATCCGCGCACTCGACGGGTCTTTAGACGAGAAGCAGACCTGCCGCCAAACATAAGATGCAAAGAAATGCCGCATCTCATCCCAATCTGCTGACTTGTATCGCCACACTCGCCGCACACCGTGAGAATCGTAGTTAGGTGGGGAATATAATTATAAATATATATTATGTTATAATTTCGATATATCGAATCTAAAAGATCGATTTTTCACCCTGGAAATCGAGATTCGATTTTTCTGTTTTAATAAGAACCATAAAATTATTTACAATTGGCTGAGTGTACCCAAACACGTAAAAATTACAGTTTTTCAATTAATGATTTGAAAACTCGCGAAATAACTGTGTGCTAAGTTTCTTTCGCCTGTTCTTAATGGATTACTGAATAAAAAGTTACGTTTGTTATCGCTTTGTTATCGCTTTGTTGGTAGTGTAAATACAAACCCGAAAAGTAAATCAAAGAAGATAAATTTTAATCGATCTTCTAAATCTCGATTTATTTGAGAATCAGATTTCGATTCAAATCCCTTTGAAAAATCGATCTTTTTATAAAAACCGCCATGCCAACCGACTAATCGGTTAGGTTAGGTGAAATTCGTATATTTCAAAAATAATAGTAAGGAAGGAAATAAAAATTCGACTATTGAAATAAAACTTAATACTGAGCCGTGGTAGCTCGCTGTAAATTTCACAGTACGCGAGCAACCCGGGTTCGATCCTCGCCGGCACCAATGAAATTGCTAATTGCAATTTTAAGTGCTGATTTACCACGTGCTTGGCGGTGAAGGAAAACATCGTGAGGAAGCCTGCATGTCTGAGAAATAAGAAAAAAAATATTTCGAAGACACGTGAAGTTCGCCAACACGCATTAGGGCAGCGCGGCGGATATTTCCTTGCTCTAAAACCCTCTCAGAAATGACGTTACCGAAGTTCTCTGAGGAGGCCTGTGCCCATACTGGGACATATAATAGGCTGTAACTTTAACTTTAACTTTTAACTTAATCTAAAATGCATATATAAAGTCACGTTATAAGTCGTTCTAATGTTACAAGTAGTTATCTAACGTGACAAAGTCACCTTGACTTTTTCGTAACCGGAACGATGTTTATGGTTATTTAAAATTAATCTTTTCCCCTAATCTCTTACGGCATCTACAAGATGATATTATGGATATTCATGCACCGCCGTTATAAGATAAATGATAATTTCTGAAAACATTTTATTTATCGACAACGTCTTGCAATCGTCGTTTCTCTAGCGCTCACTTGACCTTCATACAAATAATTCAATATTTTAATTGTTGATAATTTTTTATTTTAAGATAATACATAGTAAAATTAATTGGCAAAATGACGCGTTATTTTACATTTATCTAAAAAAATATTACCATAACTCTGACTAAGTTGATCCAATAAAATGTCGGGGCCTGAGTGGTTAGTACGTTCCATTTACAAACATTCAGCCCCCGGAACAAAAAGCAAGCTATTTAATTGTTCCCAAAATTAATCAAGACAATAAACAAACTTTTAGCACAAGCAGTAGCAAGTTAGTAGAGAATGTTCAAGCTGCAACAGTAAACCAACCTTGTTCTTACATTACTGACACATTATTACAATAATTAGTTAGTAAATATTAATAAAATTGTTAGACAATAAATTAAAAATACAGGAAGCATTAATTATTCATGCTTTTATACGAAGATCGCCAACCGGTATGGTGGAGCCATCCCAGGATTTTCGTAAGATGGCGGGGCAGCCTTTCATGAGTGGCTGGCTCATTAATTGGGCCCCCAACTATCTACGGTCGGCCAGCGGTGCAAACGTGCTTCGGATCCCGCTAACCTCCATATCAGGCACCTGACACTAAGAAACGGCGCAACCAGTTCGTATGCGCAACGCAACTGTCCAGACCCATTCTCCTTAAAGAAATGGGTTTCACCTAACATCATACAGGAACACGATTTGCATCATTTGACGGTATGTCTTTGCCAGGTGGGTGGTAACTAACCATCGGACGGGCCTCTCACTAGTAGAGGACCAACCTACCATCAGTATGTAGTGCTGTTCGTTTAGCACTACCCAGGGGATACGTGTAGGGAATCATGATTCAAGTAATTCCTACAGACGCGAGCAGCTTCATCCCCCGAAATTGTAGCATTATACTCTATTTTAGTAATGGTCTATGGTTTGAGAATTTCATTTCCTCATTTATTATTAACAATAGAAGAGCTGTTTCTGTGCAAGGCATTGCACTTGGTTTTTTGATAGATTTTAGTATACTCTGAATATAATTTTTTTTATAGCATTATACGCTATTTTAGTAATGGCATGTGGTTTGAGAGCTTAATTTTCTCAATTATAATCAACAATAGTTCTCTTACTGCGAAGCTACGTTTACAAAATATACTTCAATGAGCGCACAGAATCTACTTTTTTTTAAAAAGAACGCTACCCTCATACTGAGATTTTCTCCTGTATCGTGGAGTGGCTGTTTACAAACATACATTTTACAAAGACAAACATCTAGACCTGGAACAATTATTTTTAGGCCATACAAATATTTGTTCCACGTGGAATTCAAACCCGCGGCTCTCAGCGCTGCAAGTAATTTATGAGCCACTGCGGCACAGAGCCATCACACTTTAAACATTTATATAAAATAAAATAGGAAGCGGGTATTTTTTATAGAATAAGGGTGACAAACGAGCCTACACTTAACCTGTGATGGTAAGTGGATGCTATGGCCCTTTATCCTCGATTAAAAAACAAAATGCAGATGCGTTATCACCTTTGAAGACTAAAATGAAATGCCTTGTATCCAGTGAAAATGCTTTCTGGTTTTATAGACTCATCATAAGAAACAAAACAGCATTTAGTTGCTATTTTATTGTGGTATTCTGTGAGGACATGGTCCAGGTCCTACCCCAATCAAGCCGACCCATTCGTTCGACAATAATTATGAAGCTGCAGCATGGCTCTATCACATATGTAATTATAAGAACTGTAAGATGGAAGACCTCGTTTCTAGTAAAAAGGCTCACCGGTTCTGTCCACTCGCCATAGGAATACAGCAGCCTTAAGCTGCTATTTTACGCTGGTATTCTGTGAGAGTGTCGTCCTTCCCCGGTCGACCTGATCTATTCGTTCTACAATCATTATAAAGCTGCAGCATGGCTCTACAACGTATGCAATTATAAGAACTTAGTAAAAAAATATATTAGTTGGTAACATCAAACAAACAAACTCAAATTTAGAGAAAGAAATGCTACTGGTTAGATGTGGAATCAATCGTAGAGTGCTGATAATATTCTTTGTTACCTGTAAAAATTTCATAAAATACTATAGAATCTTTAAATTCACTAATTTTGATCATCATTTATTGTTATGGTTCATCTGTAGTGTCCCTCAGTGGTTAAAATCTGTGTAATCTCATGCAATCGTAAATAGTGCAATATTAGTCTCTGGTTATGGGTATAAAAGCTGGCCAGAATGTTCTGTCATTGCTTTTGCCTCGCCACTTCAGGATATAACAGCGAATTGACATTGTCTAATCACTTCTAATAACGACGTATGTATCTAACTCGACTTGGGGTTCTTCTACTACCGGACTCTTTCTACTACCAGGGTCTAGATCACTTAATTATAAACTTAAATAAATAAAGAAAAACACGAGATGATGTCAGTCGAGAATAAATAGGATAGATACAAGAAAGTACGGGAAGTATGATAGGATATGAAGTTTCAAGTAAAAAGAGCATAAATAGATTTTTGATAGATAAAAGGATTTAGCTCGTCTACTATGTACAGATAATATGTATTTCCTACCCCATAGCTGCTTAAGAGCAAGGAGCATAGCGTAGAGATTGCAAATGGAAATTCTAAGTGCGCGCTACATGGCGACGCCTGTTATAAACATCTTTAATTAAAAGACACGGGCAGCCTCTCATCACAGGGATACCTCGTTTAGAGCTGAGGCGGCTGCAGAGGCAGCTAAACTTAGTTAGTGGCGCAAATATGAGTCACTGAGAGATGACTACATATTTGTGCCATTAGCTGGACTATAGATTGGTGGGAACAACGTGCGGTGAAATTCCTAAAGGAACTGTATCCGCGACTGATCATCGCTGCTGGTGATAAGAGGGCTGGCTTTTTTTTTCGCTCAAAGGCGAATATAGCCATTCAGCGAGGAAGAAGCCAGCTTTCCTGGAACCATCCAACGGGGAGTAGGACTGTATGATATTTTAAGTTTTTAGTTTTAGTTTTTTATTAGTTTTTTAACTGACTTCAAAAAGGAGGAGTTTCTCAATTCGAGTGTATGTTTTTTTTTTGTATGTATGTTACGCGATATCTTCGCAGAGTTTGAACCAATTTTGATTATTCTTTTTTCATTAAATAGTTTTAAGGGAAAAAATTTGGGAAAAAATTACACCCCTAAGGGTAGCCAACAAATACCTTCTTTTTTATTACTATACAATTTGAAGTCGGTTTTTATTTTTTGTTAAAGTTATAATTATTAATATTGTATAAATTGAATCTGTAACTATTATAATAAATAATTAAAAGTTTATTAAAATTTTGTTTACATAATATACTAAATCATTGGTTATCATTTTTCATTAGTTTTCTTAACATGGTGGATGTGATCTTATTTAAAACTGCACGTACCCTTGTATTTTTGATAGATTTTGTCACATTTACCGCATTGTGTTGTTTTTTAAGCATTTTTACTATATTTGACATAATAAAAGTGATAAAACCCATTAAAAAGACAAGAGAGGCGCGTGCAGTTTTAAATTATATTAAACGGACATTTTTGCTTGTCATCCACGTGTTTAGAAAGCACAGCGGAACATTGTTGTGACACCGGTACGGCGTGAGTAATATGTTTTAACAACACGAGGATAGTTTCATTTAATCTCGTCCATAGTGAGTTTGCAGTGTGTTGGTGTTTCACCTATCTATAAGGATGTAGGTTCGAATAGAAACCGGCTTCAATATTTGTGTTAAATCACAAATCGCTGGTTGTCGAGGATGTATATGAAAATAAAGGAAAGGACATTTACAAATAAATGTTTGCTTTTATTTTCTGTATCTAATTTTCTAATATTTAATATTACAATTATTAGAGCCGTGGTAGCTCAGATGATTAGCGCTCGCTGTAAATTTCACAGTACGCGGGCAACCCGTGTTCGATCCCCGCCGGCACCAATAAATTGTTAATTGCAATTTTAAGTGCTGATTTACCACGTGCTCGGCGGTGAAGGAAAACGTCGTGAGGAAACCTGCATGTCTGAGAAATCAAATAAATATTTCAAGACATGTGAAGTTCCTCCAACACGCATTGGGGCAGCGGCGGACATTTCCTTGCCCTAAACCCTCTCAGAAATGAGTAGGCCTGTGCCCAGCAGTGGGACGTATATAGGCTGTAACTTTTATACAATTATTTATTTGTATTATACACATATTTATATAGCACAAAGAGACATGCGTAAAAAGCAAAAAGATAACTAAATTAATGTAGTTTTAAAACTATTCATCAAAGCCTAAGCTAAAGATTATATGAAATTAGATTTCATAAAAGTCGACTTTAAGGAACTAAAAGAATAAAATAATTTCCACATAATTAATTTAGAAGTCGGTGCAAAGAGACAGTGTATAGATATTAAAGCCCCGACTTCAAGAAGCAATGATGTGGTTGATTTAATAATTTTTAGTTAATTGAAGTCAGTTTTCACACATTAAAATTCTAATTTTTATTATATGTAAGTAAGGAATATCACAAGCTCTGATGTGGCGTGAAAACTAAGTATAAAATAGCCGTAGTGGTGGTGTAAGAATTCTATTCCATATCGTCTCGTGGGTGTCGTAAAGGAGGCGACAGAGGGAAACTGAAACAGGAGTAAGTTGTAGCATCTTACTGATAGCAACTCCAAATTATAAAAACTGCGGTTGCCAACTATCCTGCCAAGCGTGGCAACTATGCCAAAAATCCCCCATTGAGGCAATTTATGGAAGAGGCGTATCTTCAGCAGTTTTACGTGGTAGAGCCATGCTGCAGCTATATTAATAGTATAGTTGTAAGCACGAATGGAATCGCTCGACCGAGGAAGGACCGCTCTCACAGAATACCAGCGTAAAATAGCAGCTTAACACTGCTGTGTTTCGTATGCTGAGTGTAGAGAACCGGAGACCTTTTTTACTGGAAAAGAGGCATTCTATCTTAGTCCTCACGGCTGACAACGCATCTGCATTTAAATTCGCAAACGAAGATAGATGTAGATGTCTATGGGTCACAGCAACCACTTACCATCAGGTGGACTGTGCTCGTTTGTCACCTTATTCTATAAAAAGTGAACTTTTGATAGGCTGTTACGTTAACTTCTATACAAAAAGCAATTAAGTTGTGAAAAAGTTCACACAAGATAGCAACAGCGAAAATGTTATCATCTGCATATTGCACAGCCATAGAACTATCGCAACGCTGATAATATGTCGAACCATATGAGGGCGACTCATGGGCAATCGTTGTTATAATTTCTACTTTTATTTGTTGATGGAAAAGAAGAAATAGCTTCGTCAGGCTTCTAATATAATATCTTCCTGATAACAAGTCATAAAAATAAAAACTGCGGTTGCCAATCTATGTCAAATCTATGGCAAAATGCCCTCTTTGAAGCAATCTATGGGAGGCCTATATTGAGCAGTGGACTTTTATAGGCTGTAATGAATGTATGGATGGATGGAAAATGAAGAAAATTTAGAAGCCAAAATAACCAAACAGCATTAGGTGAAACCAGACTTTAATTAAGCGAAACATAAACATTTCAGCGTACACAAAGCGCGAAAAACAAACAAAATGGCGGTTTGTTCTGCTCTTGCGTTTAAAACTACGTAAATATTGATTTACAACCTGTTTTGGGTTTAAGGTTTAATTTAACTTTTAGATTAAACAATGTAACTATATTTTGTGAGCTTCACGTACATAATTATTTCTTATGTTTACGCGAACACTACAAATTTAATTAAAACTAGTTTTTGGATTTTATGAATATTTTATGAAACTATTAAACTATGTTACGTAGGAGAGCTACGCTGCAGTTATTTTTGACTGCAACAATTACTTGCTACATTTGGTTAGGGGAAAGGAAAGAAACCGATGGACGTTGCCTGCGGTATCTAGGAGCACCGCCTTCTGCATTTGAGGCGAAAGCGGTCCGTTACGTAGTCTCAGTCGCCTCAGACTGACCATGCTATATATTATATTATCTATGCTGACCATAATTGACATGTTTTGAAAGAAGAAATGACTATATGAATAATTTCCGTCAGCAGACCACCCCATATATATCGGTCACCTCGTGAGCTCAAATATTTTGTTCGAAAATTTAATTAATTTTATTTCCAATATTAGATTGTATTTTAATTTTTATTATTGTAAACTTTAAATAATTTTGGGTCACAGCATCTACTTACGATCAGGTGGACTGTGAGCTAGCTTGTCGTCCTTGCTTCTTAAAAAAAGGAGCTTATTTCTATATCAGTATACCAGTGCACTTATTACTAGTTTCCGATATGGAGACCATGAGAATGAGGGATGACGTCCATGGTATTCATGGTTTGAAGTCATATTTCTCTTGCTCTCGCTTCAGTCCTCAAACTAACTACCTCGTTACCAGTAAGGAGTGGTCTCCAGTTTTCGTCGTCCACCGCATGAAACACAACAGCGTCATGCTGCATTTTACCCTAGTATTCAGTGAAGTCGTGAAAGGATCAGTCGATGGAGGAGAATCGAGAGTCAATTAATTATTATTTAAAAAACCAAATCTCAAACTGGAATTTCTCCTGTATCGTGGGTGCAGTTTACGTACATAATCTTCACAGATAACATCCAGACCCGAAATAATTATTTGTAGCCCACTACAAATACTTGTTTTCGTGTGGATCGATCGCCTACAACACTAAAAGGCCCAGCTGTACATGGGCCTTTGAGTGATGAAATATTGCGCAAATCGCCAACTTTGAAGCTGCATAGGTACTGTTGAACATGTGTTGCCGGCTTCTATTATACTTGTAAACATAATTAAATATGAAATATAACTAATTTTGTGAATTTTATCGCATTTAATCTTATATTTACTTATTTTTAATTCCCAACGTTTCCGGGTGCATTACAGCTTTGTCGGCTCCCTGGCGCAGTGGCGTAGCAATGGTTGCTGCGCTGGGGCCTGCAGTTCGAACCCTCACGGAACAAGTATTTGTGTGGCCTGCAAATAGTTGCTCCGGGTTTGATGTTGTCCTTGTGCAATTTATGTTTGTAAACTGCCTCCACGATACAGGAGAAAATCCTGAGTGTGGGGTAACTTTTATAAAAGCTGCTATGGTTATGGAGGACAGAGATGTTTGACGTGCCGGTGTCACAGTTAGTCAGGTTACCTTCAATAAAATTAAATCCAACCAAACTGTATACGATGCTAGTCACGCTGCAGCTAACTTCTGGTTGTAGCGCGAATGGCACAGCTTGCCGAGGGTAGGACCACGCTCTCACAGAACATCAGCGTAAAGTAGCAGCAATGCAGCTGTTTTTGAATATAGAGAACTGGAGACCTTTACTGGAAACGAGACATCACATCTTATTCCTCAGGGATGACAACGCATCTGCATTTTGATTCTTTTGAGGATAAATGTAGATGTCTATGGGCCACAACATCCATTTACCATCAGATTGACTGTGTGCTCGTTTATTACACTTAATCTATATTAAAAAAAAATATCAGTAGTCTTTATGCACTAGCTAATGTATACAATACAAATCAAAATTTGACACGTGTTTTCAGGCTGTCAGGTCCTTTACCCCAGCGCCGGTTTTAAGTCTATAGTAATTACTATGTATGTTATTGTACAGGCCATGTCATACACTTAATAGTCTGTGGACAAACAGTCGCACATGGTAGAGATCTTGGTAATAAGTAACTGACAGATTGAAATTTAAAGCCCTAATTAATCATCATCATCATTCACAAGTCCACTTTGAACACAGGCCTCCCCAAGGAATGTCACGCACGATCCTGAGCCACCTGGATCATCGATTTCGCATCTGACTAGGTATGCACTAAATCTAGCGGGGTCGCCTATACTTCGTCTACCGGTACAGGCTGCCACTTGAGAACCTGTTTTCCTCAGTTTGTCGGTTCTTCGAGCTATATGCGGTTCATTGCCATTTAGCTTACTAATCCGTTGGGCTGTGTCCTTGCTCTGGTTCTACTACGGATATCCTCATTTCTAAGTTTATCACCGCAGAAAAACTCCGAGCATAGCCCTCTCCATAGCTCGCTGGAAGGCCATGCAGTTCCAATGACATCTCGTTCACTGGCAACACGCTGGTTGTGCAATTGCGTTTTCAAGTTTTGAGGTATACCTGATGAGAGGATCTGTCGTAACGCACGTACCGAACGCTGCCCAGCCGAGTTGAATCCGTAGTGAAGAATTTCGAGGATATAACGTCACCCTTTCTTACAACTCTCTGCAGTTGGATGGGTTTCGTAGTCTGCTTCTGTATTCGGATAGCCCTCGTAGCCGTGCTGTACAAACACTTCAGCACTTCAAAATACCGACAGTCAACTTGGCACCGCTGTAATATGTAATATATAATGCTATGCACAGAACAGTGTGAGGTTTGCATAGTTAATGTTTATATGGAGATTGAGTTACTAAAATTTATAAAAGAATATATATTACAAATATAAATTAAATTAAATTAAATAAAACATACATTGTGTACATACTGCCAATGTCAAACACATAAACACATACAAAGACTTGAAAGTGAAATACAGCTAAATTTAAATTTAATTAAAATAAATTCCGATCTAATTTCGACTACTGGACGACCACTGGTAACAGATAAAGACATAAAAGTCTGCAATAAAAATCTTTAAGAATCTTCTTTTATTTAATTTAGCCAGGGCGTTAAAGTTTCTGCTATGTTTAGCCATTAATAATGTTGGTAAAAGCAACAAGGACAATCTTTCGCGCCCTCTATCAAGCGTCTCGACAAATTGCTGGCAATTATAGTATAATGGATGAGAGTCGAGGATTAGCAGCTACGGGGCGCTGAAAGTCCACGCAAGAGTGTATTTGTCAACAAAAGGAAAACAAAAACACAAGATTTCTGTGTTTTTGTATTTCTTAATGTTTCATTTAGGTACTAAATAGATTTCTATAAAGTATTAATTGCTTTATTATAGCAAATTTGTTGTCAGAACTTACTGTTTAACAAATTGTGAGAGGCTAATGCTTTAACTATACATAAAATTACGATGTCTCGTTGGTGTAGTGTTGCAAACGCTACACAAAGTTCTAACTAGCAGCATGGAGTCAGGAAGTTGGCGACAGTAGTAGTTGTGTGTGTGTGTGTTAAATACACACACACACACACACACACACACACACACACACACACACTCTCACACACACACACACACACACACACACACACACTATAATAAATATATATGTATATATACGCAACCACCGAAATAGAACTTGCTACTTAGAACTTCTCTAAGATCAGACCTGGAGGACACGATCAACAGTTGCGACTCAGCACGTACCCTGGGTATACATAGAGTATATATAATTGGACCATCACTAGTATTTAAAATCTGTACCAAAACTATAAATATCTAAGCACTAAAGCTTAGGCGAGAAGCATGACACGCTTTTATCGCATGTCATTTGTCGCTGTAGTACACTTAGCGGCAGCGACTCTCTCTAACGACGTCATTATTCTGTCGAGGCCAAGTGCGATAAAGGTTAAGATTCCGATCAACAGCATAAATTTAAGAGTTGTTTACACTAACTCATTTATTTAAATAAGTGTGAAAAAAAACACAGTCCACTTAATTACAACTAGATGCATAAATCATAGACACCTACGTATATCCTCTATTAATAATTAAAATGTAGATGCATTGTCACTCCTGATGACTAAAATAAAATGCCTGATACCAGTAAAAGGGTCTCGGCTCTTTACACTCACCATACGACACAGCATTAGCTGCTATTTCATGCTGGAATTCCGTAAGAGCGTGTGGTTGCTGGGTCGAGCCAATTGATTTGTGCTGCAACCATATTATAGCTGCAGCGTGGTTCTACCCTTCAAAAATAGGAAAATGTTTTCAACACGGCATCACAAAAATATCACTATTTACTCCTTTGGTAGTTTTTTTGTACCTACGATTGATCATGGTGGAAAATTGCAATAAAGCAGCGAAGGCTACAGAATTTTTACGACCGACGATAGGATAAAATATGCCTCTCAGTCTGTAGTCATTGCCGGTCATGGTCCCAGGTTCAAATCTTGGGTCGGACCAAAATTAATTGTTCGGTTTTTTGTCACGAAATTCTCAGTAGGGCCGGAGTCAGGGTTAGTGGTGTACCCCGTGCCTCGGAAAGCAAAGCCGTTGGTTCAGCGCTTGATCACTTTCAGTCGTGTCCGATAAATCCCGTCAGGCTAAGAGGGAATTTAAATTTTGCTATACACTCGGGCATAATACTGTCCTGCGCAGATAAATAGTCTCCGTTGTGACGACCGCTGTGACCGAAATACGGTCTAGTTTTTATAGGATAAAGGTGACAAACAGCACACAGTCCACCTGATGGTAAGTGGTTTTGTGTAGCTACATCTATCTTCGATTACGAATCAAAATGCAGATGCGTTGTCACCGTGAGGACTAAGATGGAATGCCTCGTTTCCAGTAAAAGCTCGATTCTCCTCACCATACGAAACACAGCGGCATTAAGCTGCTACGCTGGTATTCTGTGAGGCGTGGTCCTTCCCCAGTCGAGCCGACTCGTGCTACAATATACAATTAATATAGCTGCAGCATGGCTCTACCACTGTTTCTCCATACTTCAAACAGGAACACAGCAGTAGATACAATGCGTGTTAATATTATATTATTATTAGTAGCTGCGTGTATGGCTGGCAGCATCATGATGGAGTTCGGCTAGTGAAAGCAATACTTTCATGGAAATTAGTGTAAAATAGGCTTAATGCTCTATTTATTTGGTGAGTGATAAGAACTGGTGACCCTTTATGGGTAATGAGGCATTAAACTTGGTCTTTAGGGGTGATAATAATCTGTTCGTTGATGAAGTGAGTGTCATGGACCATTATCCACTCACCTTCAGGTAGACTCTGTGTTTATTATTCATTCTTACTAATTGGCATATACTCATTATTTCCTTTTAACATTAAAATACTAAAATGTCAAACATATATCTTAGTTTGATATTTCAGTAAATGTATTTAGGATTTTAAACACGTTTCAATACTTAAATTCCACACCTTTACTACATTGTTAATAAAGACTATCCACCGTAAGATAATAGACATCCACTTTCTCACCTGATCATAAGTGTCGATGCCATGAACAAATCTTAACTAACATTTAAGATTGTAGTGCAAGATGAGCCCCAAGAAAATCATCAAAACGTTTTAGTAAGAAATTGTTAATATATTTAAGTTAATAAATAAATATTCTTAATATGTATTTAATTATTTTATTTATAAAAACGTTACTAGTTATATAGAGTTCCTCCATACTATGACTTTCTATCTCATGGAGCAGTTTACATATAAGTTGCACAAGAACAAACATCCAGATTCCGTACAATTGTTTGCATACACAATCTCTCGTTCGTCGGAACTTTGCCACAACACTGACTGCCCACGGAGCCGTTATCTTTTTCTTCTCATGATGTCAAATAGAGCTTTATAATTATATTCATTATTATTAATTTACAAATATAATTTTGATTCTAATATATTAACCCCATGTTAATTCAACGGACGTAGTAATATGGAAAATTGTGCAAACTATTCCTATAAGCCGATAGATGCTATCGGGATTAACAGCCATCTGCATATCGATTGATAATGTGGCTTGACATTTATTTTATAGAGCCGTTGTAGCTCGGGGCTAAAACGCTCGCTGTAAATTTCACAGGTACGCGAAACCCGGGTTCGATCCCCGCCGGCACCAATAAAATTGTTAATTGTAATTTTAGTGTTGATTTACCACATGCTCAGCGGTGAAAGAAAACATCGTGAGGAAACCTGCATGTCTGAGAAAAATATTTCAAAGACATGTGAAGTTCCCAACACGCATCAGCGCGGTGGACATTTCCTTGCCCTAAAAACCCCTCTCAGAAATGAGGAGGCGTCATGTACTGTTTCTTAATTGTTAATGTCTTAGACTGGTGCTTGCATATTTTTTGCTTGCGTTTGTATATTTCTGGATTATTAGGTATAAGCCATGATTAACGGTATCCTGATGGTAAGTGGTGATGCAGCTTGATGAAGCCAGACTTAGCTTCACAAAAGCCATTCTTTATCAGCATTATTCACTCGTGCTTTGAAGAAACCCACATTATTTATTTTGTTTTAAGACAAGCATGTTTCCTCACGATGTTTTCCTTCTTCGCCGCAATCAACACTGAATATTGCAACAATTTCATAGATGCTGGCTGGGATCGTACCAGGTTGCTCGGGTATTGTGAAAATTACAGGGCTGCTTGCTGAGCAACCGCGGCTCGTTATAATCAAAATTGAATAAAAATTTCATTTACTTATTTCATCAACACATCAACACCACATTCCAAAACTGCTCTCGGATATAAGGAGACTAGACATCTGGGCGTACACCTAGCACAAACAAATTCTTTAAGCCCTTTCATTCGTATATCCATAGCAGCCTTGGGCTTACACATTCATACTCTTTCACACATTGTTCTTTCTGAAAGGATGACACCGACTCCCTGGCATGCCCACCCGGTCTCGTCTACCCCAGACCAGTAAGCGCCACATGCCATGTGCAGTGGCATCCTTTCCCTTGTCTAAATCTCATTTACATCTATTCCTCTATCATTCATCATTTCATACTTCATCCATCTTATCATTCATTGCTCACACACATTCAGCAGCCAGACGGGCCTCCGCAATCCACTTTTCGCCCCTCCGGGAGACAGAACGTGACGGTTGGCGAGCCTCGTCGCCGGTTTTACTCCGGAGATTCTTACACCTGCTGAAGGGGCGCCGGGACTCAGGGCCAATTATTATGTTAGAGATTTTAATGGAAGGTTGGGGTGAAGAGGTCTGGTTATGAAAGGATATTGGGAACGTTTGGCGATGAAAGTTAATGAGAATGGTGAAGACCTCCTCACCGTATGTGTGGAAAAGAATCTTTGTGACGAACACTTTCTTTCGCCATAAGAGGATTCATGTATACATGGGAAGATGTGATGATAGAAGCATGATAGATTTCATAATTGTGGATGAATGAATGAGGGCGCAGTGGTAGATACAAGGGTTTACCGGGGTCCAACGTAGGAACGGATCATTACTTGGTATGCCGAATTAATGGTCTATTCAAGCGTTGGCGGCATCGGACATCTGTGTCTACCACTGCGTTACCTATAAGAATAGAGGTTACAAGATGAAGGTGTAAGAGAAGTTCAAATGTAGACTGAGAGAAAATATAAGTGGTATGGATGAATTGTGTATGAATGATTTAGACTTGAAGACTGTGTGGTATAATGTCAAGAAAAGTTTGGTGGATGCAGCCACCGAAGTATATAGTAACTAAGAGAACGAATGAAAGGAAAATAATAATACGTTGTGGTGGGATAATGAGTACGGATGGAAGTTGAAGCAAAGAAGAGAGCATGGCTAGATTACTAGCAACAAAGCTGGTAATTCTTGATTGATTGTGATTGAGAAAGAAAAAGGCAGACTTTAGACGTATAAATAAGAGATTAAAAGTTGTTGAAAGGAAAAGCAAGAAAAGAACGGATAAGAATGATAGAAGGATATCTGATAACTTCCAGGCAAATATTAAATATTCTGGAAACTCATTACGAACTGCCAGAAATTCAATACAGCCTAGAATGAATGCTATACGAGACCAGAATGGCTGTATTCTGAATGACGAAGTGTCGAGTTTAAGGAGATGGAAGGAGTACTTGAAAGCGTGTTTATGAGCGAAGAGTCGTCTGAATTAAGTGAAATAGAAATTCCGAAAGTGGAGAGAGGTAGGAGATAAGTGTAGATGAAATAATGAAAGCAATGAAAAGGCATGAAGCAGGTAAGGCAGCCGGATATGATGAGTATCACTCGAAATGCTAAGGGCTGGAGAGGGGTAGGCAGGCCTGCTGTACACCTTGTTTAATTTATGTTGGGAACTGAAGCGGGTACCGGAAGACTGGTGCAAAAGCCGTTATAGTCCCAATATATAAGGAAAGGGTCACAGCAGGACTGTAAAACTACCGTGGCATTAGCTTGCTTAGCATTGTGGGTAAACCGTATGCTAAGGTGTTAATTGAAAGAGTTATGGAAAACTGATGGAAAAATTTGGGATGTGCAAGCTGGATTTAGGGATGGGATGTACGGACCAAATCTTTCCATGCGCATGATTGCGGGCAGTTTTTGGCCAAAACCAGAAAGTTTTTTGCGTTCATGGACTTGGAAAAGGCTTATGACAGAGTGGACAGGAATGTGTTATGGCAAACACTGAACTCATTTTGTTGAGCGCTGGTTTGATACAGGCATTAAGGTCTTTATAGGGACTCTAGTGCTTGTGTTAGGATCAACAGGGTCTACTGGACTGGTTTGGCATCCAAGGTGTCAGACAGGGCTGTGTAGCTTCCCCGTGGCTGTTTAACCTATTTATGGACAGTTGTTTGCAAACTTTGAAAGTTGAAGAATGTGGGTTGAGAATGGGTGAGTTAACCGTCAAATGCCTTTTGTACGCCGATGATCAAGTCATATTTGCATCGTCGGCCGAGTTACAAATGATGGTTACTTTAATAAACTGGTCATTAAAAGAAAGGGGTAAAGTGAACCGTAAGACGAAAGTGGGTTTTGAAAGAGAAAAAGTAAAACGTTATGTGAAATAAGAATAGAAGGGAGTTGATTGAGCAAGTGGATGAGTTTGTATATTTGGGATGTTTATTGCAGGATGAGATATGATAAGGATATAGAACGACAGTGAACGCAGGAAATAGAGCGAATGGGGTTCTACGCTATTATGAAGAGTCAGAATGTCAAAAAGGCACGTTTGGCAATCCACAATGCTGTGTTAGTCCCTACTTTAATGTATGGTAGTGAAAGTTTCGTCTGGCAGAAGAAGCATGAGGTAGAATAAATGCTGTAGAAATGCGGTCATTAAGAAGTATGCTGGGTTGAATCTGAATGACAGGGTGAGAAATAGTGTGATAAGAGAAAAGTGTGGTTTGCAAGATGACGTTTTGACCAGGATTAAAAAGGAATGCTTCGGTGGTTTGGTGTATAGAATGAACGAAGAAAAGTGACAAAAGCAAATTTATGTTGCAGAAGTGAACGGAAGAGTCGGGAAGGGACGCCTAGACGAAGGTTTATCGACCAAATTGGCGATATATTGAAAATGGGCCAGATGGAGTATCCTTAACCGACGAGCGTGTATGCGTAGATATATGGACGGGAGGCGAGAGAAGTGTGTCAGGATCGTGCCAAATGGAAGTCCGTAGTCTCTACCCCTCTGGGTGACAGGTGTTTATGTTTTTTATGTAATGAATAAAATCTACTTTACTCAAAAATCGACGTCAATTTAATAATGCTTCAAGTTATTCTCTCGCTCTCTCTGTCTCTTCTCACTAAATGACAATAGAAAAGACAGGTTCAATTAGCGCGTTATTGTTTGATTTCAATCTACGTACCATCCTCGGTTAACGTGTCAACGTGCGGCTACAATATTATATTAGTCAATCACAGGCACCATGTATTGACGCGCTTTCATAGCTAGCTCCGACGCGTGGAGATGAGGGTAAAAAAAAAAAGGAAATACGAACAAATAAAGGTAGAACTGTAAACTCCCACCTGTTCTAGCAGTATAAGAGTATCGCACAGGCGACTAAAAGAGATCAGTCGGTAATTCTACGAGTCTCACTGTCGTTACTATTCGTTGGGGTATTCTACTAGTGTAGGCAAGGAGAGATCGTGTGGCTGAGAGGCTGCTGTGTTGCATTGAGATGGGTAGTGTTGTGCTGTTGGTACTTTGGTGTTATCATGTAATTGGGTCCTGATAATGGCAGGGGTTTGTTACCGAGTAGTGTTCTTTATTTAAATGATTTTGAGAATAATTTCTAACATCAGAAGTGGAATAATTTCTTACAGTATATTATCTATGACTAAGATTTTCATTGTCGTGTCCGCTATTTTAAACGTGTTTGTGTGTAAAAGTGCAATATCTCACTGATCAAGCTTATGAGGTTTTTATTTACACAATAGCCAAGTATAAAGCTTAAATCTTAATTTATTAAATAAGTGTTTCAACGATGAAAGTAAGGCCATATATTATTTCTATTCGTTTTCTTCAATAAATAAGACAACTTTATTCAAATTAATTACCTGTAAAACACTACTCTTGATATATTATCAGGAGCTATGCAAATAATTGCCTAGCTATAATTGTTTCAAGTGTTACATTAATATTATAGGTACTTAGCATTACCTAGCCGTAGTAGTTGTCAATAGTTTGAGAGAGCCGTGTGTGATGCAGCAATAATAATAATGAGCTTAATTCAATTAATATTAAGTGAGGCTAATGAAATGGTATAATAGATGTTGTTAAAATACGAACAGATGTTGCATCACTTTGCATGTTCTATCGCATTTACCACTGGAAGTGCTCAGAGGAATTATTCGAATAAATTCCATCCGCCAAATTTCTGGCACATCCTTAAAACTCGTTCCATCCATCATCTTCACTTCATCACTTACTGGGAGGCGCCGCAGCAAATGATGAAGTGAAGTTGATAATGGGATTGTTTTAAGTTAGTTTTAGCATGTATCGCATTAGGTTATAAACCTGTAATGGTAGTATTTATGTGGATATAAATCAAACAAAAAAAAAAACTCCACTCCACTACTGTGCGATTTACTACGAGTTTTTTTCCTCGCCTCAACCTCTTTGTGACATTGTTTACTACCGGCAATTTTTCCGGACCGATACGACTTAGGGACATTAAAGAAACCAGCTAACTTGTTTTAAAATGCCGGCAATTTTCCTGGTGTTGCAATTGATCATGGGCGGCAATCAACACTTACCAATCAGGCGAGCCACATGCTCGCTTGGCCTTATTCTATAAAAAAAGATCTCATTGTCTCCAATAAATGTTGGTATTAATATCTCTTATATATAACACATAGATCAGTGACAGGCATATTGCATCTATATTATGATTGCACCAAGAATGGGTGGGCTCGACCGGGTGGACTAGGACCACGCTCTCACAGAATACCAGCGTAAAATAGCAGATTAATACTGATTTGTTTCGTATGATGAGTGTAGAGATCCGGAGATTATTGTACTGGAAACGAGGCAGTCCATTTTAGTCCTCAGGGTGACAACAAAGTTCGGTTTTACTTTTGTTAAAGTTATAATTATTAATATTGTATAAATTGAATCTGTAACTTTTAAGAAATAATTAAAAGTTTATTAAAATTTTGTTTACATAATATACTAAATCATTGGTTATCATTTTTCATTAGTTTTCTTAACATGGTGGATGTGATCTTATTTAAAACTGCACGTACCCTTGTATTTTTGATAGATTTTGTCACATTTACCGCATTGTGTTGTTTTTTAAGCATTTTTACTATATTTGACATAATAAAAGTGATAAAACCCATTAAAAAGACAAGAGAGGCGCGTGCAGTTTTAAATTATATAATCTCTACTACGTTACATGTTATGAAATTAAACGGACATTGGTTGCTTGTCATCTGACGTGTTTAGAAAGTACAGCGGAACATTGTTGTAACACCGGCGTGAGTAATATGTTTTAACAACACGGGGATAGTTTCATTTTAATCTCGTCCATAGACGAGTTTGCAGTGTATTTGGTGTTTCACCTATCTATAAAAATGTAGGTTCGAATAGAAACCGGCTTCAATATTTGTGTTAAATCACAAATCGCTGGTTGTCGGGGATGTATATAGAAAATAAAGGAAAGGAACATTTACAAATAAATGTTCCTTTCTTTTATTTTCTGTATACAATTATTTACAATATTTAATATTACAATTATTAGAGCCGTGGTAGCTCAGATGGTTAGCGCTCGCTGTAAATTTCACAGTACGCGAGCAACCCGTGTTCGATCCCCGCCGGCACCAATGAAATTGTTAATTGCAATTTTAAGTGCTGATTTACCACGTGCTCGGCGGTGAAGGAAAACGTCGTGAGGAAACCTGCATGTCTGAGAAATCAAATAAATATTTCGAAGACATGTGAAGTTCGCCAACACGCATTGGGGCAGCGCGGCGGACATTTCCTTGCCCTAAAACCCTCTCAGAAATGAGAGTAGGCCTGTGCCCAGCAGTGGGACGTATATAGGCTGTAACTTTTATACAATTATTTATTTGTATTATACACATATTTATATAGCACAAAGAGACATGCGTAAAAAGCAAAAAGATAACTAAATTAATGTAGTTTTAAAACTATTCATCAAAGCCTAAGCTAAAGATTATATGAAATTAGACTAAAAAGAAACTACTTTAAGGAACGACTTTAAGGAACTAAAAAGAATAAAATAATTTCCACATAATTAATTTAGAAGTCGGTGCAAAGAGACAGTGTATAGAAGTATTAAAGCCCCGACTTCAGAAGCAATGATGTGGATTGATTTAATAATTTTTAGTTAATTGAGGTCGGTTTTTACTTTTTATTAAAATTCTAATTTTTTTACCCTTATGTAAGTAAGGAATATCACAAGTTCTGATGTATGGCGTAAAACCTAAGTATAAAATAGCCGTGTAGTGGTGGTGTAAGAATATTCATTATCCCATATCGTCTCGTGGGAGTCGTAAGAGGCGACAGAGGGAAACTGAAACAGGAAATAAGTTGTAGCATCTTACTGATAGCAACTCCAAATTATAAAAACTGCGGTTGCCAACTATGCACTGGCAACTATGCCAAAATCCCCATTGAGGCAATTTATGGAAGAGCGTATCTTCAGCAGTTTTACGTGGTAGAGCCATGCTGCAGCTATATTAATAGTATAGTTGTGACGAATGGGTCGGCTCGACCGAAGGACCACGCTCTCACAGAATACCAGCGTAAAATAGCAGCAACACTGCTGTGTTTCGTATGCTGAGTGTAGAGAACCGGAGACCTTTTTACTGGAAAAGAGGCATTCTATCTTAGTCCTCACGGCTGACAACGCATCTGCATTTAAATTCGCAAACGAAGATAGATGTAGATGTCTATGGGTCAACAACACTTACCATCAGGTGGACTGTGTGCTCGTTTGTCACCCTTATTCTATAAAAGTGAACTTTTGATAGGCTGTTACGTTAACTATACAAAAGCAATTAAGTTGTGAAAAAAAGTTCACACAAGATAGCAACAGCGAAAATGTTATCATCTCAGCATATTGCTACAGCCATAGAACTATCGCATGATAATATGTCGGAGCCATATGAGGCGACTCGCGGGCAATCGTTGTTATAATTTCTACTTTTATTTGCTGATGGAAAAGAAGAAATAGCTTTGTCAGGCTTCTAATATAATATCTTCCTGATAACAAATCATAATAATAAAAAACTGCGGTTGCCAATCTATGGCAAAATGCCCTCTTTGAAGCAATCTATGGGGGAGGCCTATATTGAGCAGTGGACTTTTATAGGCTGTAATGAATGTATGGATGGATGGAAAAATGAAGAAAATTTAGAAGCCAAAGTAACCAATCAGCATTAGGTGAAACCAGACTTTAATTAAAAGCGAAACATAAACATTTCGGCGTACACAAAAGCGCGTAAAACAAACAAAATGGCGGTTTTGTTCTGCTCGCAGCGTTTACAAACTACGTAAATATTGATTTACAACCTGTTTTTGGGTTTAAGGATTAATTTAACTTTTAGATTAAACAATGTAACTATATTTTGTGAGCTTCATGTACAAAATTATTTCTTATGTTTACGCGAACACTACAAATTTAATTAAAAATAGTTTTTGCGGATTTTATGAATATTTTTATGAAACTATTTTACTAAAGTATTTTATGTAGGAGGGCTCCGCTGCAGATTTTTTTTGATTGCAACAATTACTTGCTACATTTTGGTTAGGGGGAAAGGGAAAGAAAACGATGGACGTTACCTGCGGTATCTAGGAGCACCGCCTTCTGCATTTGAGGCGAAAGCGGTCCGTTACGTAGTCTCAGTCGCCTCAGACTGACCATGCCCTATATATTATATTATCTATACCATAATTGACATGTTTGAAGAAATGAAGAAATGACTATATGAATAATTTAGGTCAGCAGACCACCATATATATCCCTCGTGAGCTCAAATATTTTGTTCGAAAATTTAATTAATTTTATTTTCAATATTAGATTGTATTTTAATTTTATTATTGTAAACTTTAAATAATTTTGGGTCACAGCATCTACTTACGATCAGGTGGACTGTGTGCTGCTTGCTGTCGTGTTAAAAAAAGGAGCTTATTTCTATATCAGTACCAGTGCACTTATTACTAGTTTCCGATATGGAGACCATGAGAATGAGGGATGACATC
The DNA here is from genome assembly GCA_029286625.1 of Parnassius orleans. Taxonomy (NCBI): domain Eukaryota; kingdom Metazoa; phylum Arthropoda; class Insecta; order Lepidoptera; family Papilionidae; genus Parnassius; species Parnassius orleans. Next base: position 77,045 of record JAGSMP010001235.1, on the reverse strand, counting down.
CGCCCAGGTATTCATGGTTTGAAGTCATATATTTCTCTTGCTCTCGCTTTGTCAGTCCTCAGAACTAACTACCTCGTTACCAGTAAGGAGTGGTCTCCAGTTTTCGTCGTCCACCGCATGAAACACAACATCGATCATCAACAGTGAAGTCTTGAAAAGGATCGAGTCGATCGAGGAGGGAATCGAGTGTCAATTAATTACTATTTAAAAAAAAAACCAAACCTCCAAAGTAGGAATTTCTGCTGTATCGTGGGTGCAGTTTACATGCATAATCTTCACAAGGATAACGATCCAGACCCGGAACAATTATTTGTAGCCCATACAAATACTTGTTTCGGGATGGTCGATCGCTACACACACTAAAAGCTGTACTACATGGGCCTTTAGTGTTGAAGGAAGTATTTGCGCAAATCACCAACTTTGAAGCTACTTACTGCATAGGTACTTTGTTGAACACGTGTTGCCGGCTTCTATTATACTTGGAAAACATAATTTAATATGGAATATACTTAAACAAATTTTGTGAATTTTATCGCATTTAATTTTACTTATTTTTAATTCCCAACGTTTCGGGTGCATTACAGCTTTGACGGCTCCGTGGCGCAGTAACTTAGCAATGAGTTGCTGCGCTGGGGGCCGCGGTTCGAATCCCTCACGGAACAAGTATTTGTATGGCTTGCAAATAGTTGCTCCGGGTTTGGATGTTTGTCCTTGTGCAATTTATGTTTGTAAACTGCCTCCACGATACAGGTGATAGGAGAAAATCCTAGTGTTGGGGTAACTTTAATAAAAAAAGAAAAAAAAAGCTGCTATGGTCATGGAGGGGACAGAGATGTTTGACATTACAATGTCACAGTTAGTCCAGGTTACCTTAAATAAAATTAAATCCAACCAAACTGTATACGCGGTAGGATCACGCTGCAGCTAAATTCTGGTTGTAGCGCGAATGGGACGGCTTGACCGGGGTTGGAGCACGCTCTCACAGAACATCAGCGTAAAGTAGCAGCTTAATGCAGCTGTTTTTTGAATATAGAGAACTGGAGACCTTTTTTACTGGAAACGAGATATCACATCTTATTCCTCAGGGATGACAACGCATCTGCATTTTGATTCTTAATTGAGGATAAATGTAGATGTCTATGGGCCACAGCATCCATTTACCATCAGATTGACTGTGTGCTCGTTTATTACACTTAATCTATATTAAAAAAAAATATCGGTAGTCTTTATTAGCACTAGCTAATGTATACAATACAAATCAAAATTTGACACGTGTTTTCGGGCTGTCAGGTCGCCTATACCCCAGCGCCGGTTTTAAGTCTATGGTAATTACTATGTATGTTATTGTACAGGCCATGTCATACACTTAATAGTCTGTGGACAAACAGTCGCACATGGTAGAGATCTTGGTAATAAGTAACTGACAGATTGAAATTTAAAGCCTAATTAATAATCATCATCATCATTCACAAGTCCACTGCTGAACACAGGCCTCCCCCAAGGAATGTCACAAAGCACGATCCTGAGCCACCTGAATCCATCGATTTCCTGCATGTCTGACTAGGTATGCACTAAATCTAGCGGGGGTCGCCCTATACTTCGTCTACCGGTACGAGGCTGCCACTTGAGAACCTGTTTTCCTCATCGGTTGTCGGTTCTTCGAGCTATATGGCCGGCTCATTGCCATTTTAGCTTACTAATCCGTTGGGCTGTGTCGCTTGCTCTGGTTCTACTACGGATATCCTCATTTCTAAGTTTATCACGCAGAAAAACTCCGAGCATAGCCCTCTCCATAGCTCGCTGGGCGACCTTGAGTTCCTCATACGGCCAGCAGTGAATGACCACGTCTCAGATCCATAAGTCATCACTGGCAACACGCACTGGTTGTGCAATTGCGTTTTCAAGTTTTGAGGTATACCTGATGAGAGGATCTGTCGTAACGCACGCGTACCGAATGCTGCCCAGCCGAGTTGAATCCGTAGTGAAGAATTTCGAGGATATAACGTCACCCTTTCTTACAACTCTCTGCAGTTGGATGGGTTTCGTGCTCTGCTTCTGTATTCGGATAGCCATCGTAGCCCTACTGTACAAACACTTCAGCACTTCAAAATACCGACAGTCAACTTGGCACCACTGAAGTAATATGTAAAATATATTATGCGCACAGAACACTGTGAGGTTTGGCATAGTTAATGTTTATATGGAGATTGAGTGCCTAAAATTTATAAAAGAATATATATTACAAATACATTAAATTAAATTAAATTAAATAAAACATACATTGTGTACATACTGCCAATGTCAAACACATAAACACATACAAAGACTTGAAAGTGAAATACAGCTTAAATTTAAATTTAATTAAAATAAATTCCGATCTAATTTCGACTACTGGACGATCACTAGTAACAGATAAAGACATAAAAAGTCTGCAATAAAATCCTCTAAGAATCTTCTTTTGTTTAATTTAGCCAGGGCGTTAAAGTTTCTGCTATGTTTAGCCATTAACAATGTTGGTAAAAGCAACAAGGACAATATTTCGCGCTCTCTATCAGCGTCTCGACAAATTGCTGGCAATTATAGTATAATGGATGAGGGTCGAGGATTAGCAGCTGCGGGGGCGCTGAAAGTCCACGCAAGAGTGTATTTGTCAACAAAAGTAAAAAACAAAAACAATTTAAGATTTCTTAATGCTTTTTTAATGTATTTCTTAAGGTTTCATTTAGGTACTATTAAATAGATTTCTATAAAGTGTTAACTGCTTTAATATAGCTTAAATTTGTTGTCAGAACTTACTGTTTAACAAGTTGTGAAAGGCTAATACTTTAACTATACATAAAATTACGACTGTCTCGTTGGTGTAGTGTTCGTAAACGCTACACCAAAGTTCTAACTAGCAGCATGGAGTCAGGAAGTTGGCGGTGTTTCAGTAGTTGTGTGTGTGTGTGTTAAATACACACACACACACACACACACACACACACACACACACACACACACACACACACACACACACACACACACACACACACACACACACACACACACACACACACACATCTATAAATAAAATATATATATATATACGCAACCACCGAAATAGAACTTGCTACTTAGAACTTCTCTAGGATCAAACACAGGACAACACGATGAGCAGTTGCGTACTTTACGTACCCTGAGTATACATACGAGTATGTATAATTGGACGATCACTAGTATTTAAAAATCTGTACCAAAATCTATAAATATCTGAAGCACTAAAGCTTAGGCGAGAAGGATGACACGCTTTTATCGCAAGTCATTTGCCGCTGTATGTACACTTGTAGCGAGTGAGCTCTCTCTAACGACGTCATTATTCCGTCGAGAGCCAAGTGCGATAAAGGTTAAGATTTTCCGATCAACAGCATAAATTTAAGAGTTGTTTACACTAACTCTCATTTATTTAAATAAGTGTGAAAAAAAAAACACAGTCCACTTAATTACAACTAGATGCTGTAAATCGGAGACAGCTACTTATATCCTCTATTAATAATGTGATGCGTTGTCACTTGACTAAAATAAAATGCCCAGTAAAAAGGGTCTCCGGCTCTTTACACTCACCATACGAAACACAGCAGCATTAAGCTGCTATTTCATGCTGGAATTCCGTAAGAGCGTGGTCGTTGCTCGGTCGAGCCAATTGATTTGTGCTGCAACCATATTATAGCTGCAGCGTGGTTCTACCACTTCAAAAATATAGGAAAATGCTTTCAACACGGCATCACAAAATATCACTATTTATTCCTTTGAGTGTAGTTTTTTTTTTTAAATACCTACAACGAATTAAATAAAATTGCAATAAAGCAGCGAAGAAGGCTACAGAAGAATTGTTACCACTGACGACAGGATAAAATATGCCTCTTAGTCTGTAGTCATTGCCGGTCATGGGGTCCCGGGTTCAAATCGCGGGTCGGACCAAAATTAATTGTTCGGTTTTTCTGTCACGAAATTCTCAGTAGGAGCCCGGAGTCAGGAAGTTAGTGGTGTTTCACCCCCGTGCCTCGGAAAGTACGCAAAGCCGTTGGTTCAGCGCCTGATCACTTTCCAGTCGTGTCGGATAACCGTCTCATCGGGCTATGAGAGTGAAAGAATAGAGAGTGCACCTGTGCTTGCGCATACACTCGGGCATTATAATACTGTCCTGCGCAGATAAATAGTCTCCGTTGTGACTGACCGTTGTGACCGAAATACGGTCTAGTTATTATGCTGGTTCTCCATACCCTACAAAAAGGAACACGGCAGTAGATACAATAGCTGCGTGTATGGATGTAGCAGCATCGTGATGGAGTTCGGCTAGTGAAAAGCAATACTTTCATAGAAAATTTGTGTAAAATAGCAGCATATTGCTCCCATTTATTACTTGGTGAGTGATAAGAACTGGTGACCCTTTATACTGGTAATGAGGCATTTAAACTTGGTCTTTAGGGGTGATAATAATCTGTCCGTTGATAACAAGTGAGTGTCTATGGACCACAATATCCACTCACCATCAGGTAGACTCTGTGTTTATTATTCATTATTTCTAATTGGCATATACTCATATTATTTCGTTTTACTTGCATTAAAATACTAAAATGTTAAACTTGTATCTTAGTTTGATATTTCAGTAAATGTATTTAGGATTTTAAAAACGTTTCAATACGCTTAAATTCCTACACCTTTACTACATTGTTACGAGTAATAAAGACTATCCACCGTAAGATAATAGATATCCACTTTCGTCTCACCAGTCTTCTGATCACAAGTCGGCCGCCCATGAACAACTCTTAAATAACATTTGAATGTTATTTAAGAGATTCTCATCTTGCACTACAAGATTGTAGTGTAAAATGAGAGCCCCAATAACATCATCAAAACGTTTTAGTAAGAAATTGTTAATATATTTAAGTTAGCCTTAATATGTAATAAATAAATATTCTTAATATGTATTTAATTATTTTATTTATAAAAAAGTTACTAGAATTATATAGGATTTCTTCATACTATGACTTTCTTCTATCTCATGGAGGCAGTTTACATACATAAATTGCACAAGAACAAACATCCAGATTCCGTACGCCATACAAATACTCGTTCCGTGCGGAACTGCGCCACAACTTGCTACGCAACTGCGCCACGAAGCCGTTATCTTTTCTTTTCATAGTGTCAAATAAGAGCTTTATAATATATACCTTTATAATTATAACTAATAATTACAAATATAATTTTGGTTATAATATAATTAACCCCATGTTAATTCAACGGACGCTAGTAATATGGAAAATTGTGCAAACTGTTCCCTATAAGCCGATAGATGCTATCGAAGGATTAACAGCCGTCTGCATCTGCATATCGATTGATAATGTACGGCTTGAAGCATGCTGAGAAACTATGTCAATTTACGTGTGTATTAACATTAGATATGTGGTGATATACATTCGTGGTGGGTCATTGATCAGTTTATCGTTGACTTAACGAGACCGTATAAAAACGGTTAACTAGCAAAAAATACATTTTCGTTTATTTTACCTTACGGAAATCTATGGGGCAATCTATTTTATTTTATAGAGCCGTTGTAGCTCAGGGGCTAAACACTCGCTGTAAATTTCACAGTACGCGAGCAACCCGGGTTCGATCCCCGCCGGCACCAATTAAATTTTTAATTGTAATTTTAAGTGCTGATTTACTACATGCTCGGCGGTGAAAGAAAACATCGTGAGGAAACCTGCATGTCTGAGAAAAAAATATTTCGAAGACATGTGAAGTTCGCTAACACGCATCAGCGCGGCGGACATTTCCTTGCCCTAAACAACCCTCTCAGAAATGAGAGGAGGCTTGTGCATGTACTGTTTCTTAATTGTTAATGCGTAAGCAGTCTTAGACTGGTGCTTGCATATTTTTGCCCCTTGCGTTTGTATATTTCTGGATTATTAGGTATAAGCCAGTGCTTAACGAGTACCCCACCTGATGGTAAGTGGTGATGCAGCTTGATGGTAAAGCGCACTGACTTAGCTTAACAAAAGCCATTCATCATCAGCGTTATTCACTCGTGTCTTGAAGACATCCACATTATTTATTTTATTTTATTTCTAAGACAAGCATGTTTCCTCACGACGTTTTCCTTCTTCGCCGCAATCAACACTGAATATTGCAATTAACAATTTCATAGATGCCGGCTGGGATCGAACCCGGGTTACTCGGGTATTGTGAAATTTACAGCGAACGCTTAGCTTTTGAGCAACCGCGGCTCGTTATAATCAAAATTGAATAAAATTTCATTTACCTTACATTTCATCAACACCATCCTTACCATGTTCCAAAACTGCTCTCGGATATAAGGGGCTTAGACATATCTGGGGCGTACACCTAGCACAAACAAATTCTTTAAGCCCACTTTCATTCGTATCCATAGCATGGGCTTACACATTCATACTCTTTCACATTGACCCATTCTTTCTGAAAGGATGACACCGACTCCTGGCATGCCCGCGGTCTCGTCTACCCAGACCAGTAAGCGGTATACATGCCATGTGCAGTGGCATCCTTTCCTTCGTTTTCTCATTTACACATCTATTCCTCTATCATTCATCATTTCATACTTCATCCATCTTATCATTCATTGCTCCACACACATTCAGCGTAGCCAGACGGGCCGCAATCCACTTTTCGCCCCTCCGGGAGCAGAACGTGACGGTTGGCGAACCTCGTCGCCGGTTTTACTCCCGGAGATTCTTCGCACCCTGCCCCATTAAAGGGCGCCGGGAACTCAGGGCCAAATTATTATGTTAGGAGATTTTAATGGAAGGGTTGGTGAAGAGGTCTGGTTATGAAAGGATATTAGGAACGTTTGGCGATGAAAGTATAAATGAGAATGGTGAACCTCCTCACCGTATGTGTGGAAAAGAATCTTTTGTGACGAACACTTTCTTTCGCCATAAGAGGATTCACATGTATACATGGGAAAGATGTGATGATAGAAGCATGATAGATTTCATAATTGTGGATGAAAGAATGAGGAGCGCAGTGATAGATACAAGGGTTTACCGGGGTCCAACGTAGGAACGGATCATTACTTGGTATTATGCCGAATTAATGGTCTATTCAGGCGTTGGCAGCATCGGACATCTGTGTCTACCACTGCGTTACAGCGTATAAGAATAGAGAGGTTACAAGATGAAGGTGTGAAGGAGAAGTTCAAATGTAGACTGAGGGAAAATATAAGTGGTATGGATGAATTGTGTATGAATGATTTAGACTTGAAGACTGTGTGGTATAATGTCAAGAAAGGTTTGGTGGATGCAGCCACCGAAGTATGTGGTGTAAGTAAGAGAACGAATGAAAGGAAAAATAATACGTTGTGGTGGGATGATGAGGTACGGATGGAAGTTGAAGCAAAGAAGAGAGCATGGCTAGATTTACTAGCAACCAAAGCTGGTAATTCTAGCGGTATGATTGATGAGATTGAAAGAAAAAGGCAGACTTTAGACGTATAAATAAAGATTAAAAGAAGTTGTTGAAAGGAAAAGCAAGAAAGAACGGATAAGAATGATAGAAGGATATCTGATAACTTCAGGCAAATATTAAAATATTCTGGAAACTCATACGAACTGCCAGGGTTCAATACAGCCTAGAATGAATGCTATACGAGACCAGAATGGCTGTATTCTGAATGACAAGTGTCGAGTTTAAGGAGATGGAAGGAGTACTTTGAAAGCGTGTTTATGAGCGAAGAGTCGTCTGAATTAAGTGAAATAGAAATTCCGAAAAGAAGTGGAGAGGGTAGGAGATAAGTGTAGATGAAATAATGAAAGCAATGAAAGCATGAAAGCAGGTAAGGCAGCCGGATATGATAGAGTATCACTCTGAAATGCTAAGGGCTGGAGAGGGAGTGGTGGCAGGCCTGCTGTACACCTTGTTTAATTTATGTTGGGAACTGAAGCGGGTACCGGAAGACTGGTGCAAAGCCGTTATAGTCCCAATATATAAGGAAAAGGGTCACAGCAGGACTGTAAAAACTACCGTGGCATTAGCTTAGCATTGTGGGTAAACCGTATGCTAAGGTGTTGGAAAGAGTTATGGAAGAAACTGATGGAAAAATTTGGGATGTGCAAGCTGGATTTAGAAAGGGATGGGGTGTACGGACCAAATTTCCATGATTGCGGAGTGGTTTTGGCCAAAACCAGAAAGTTTTTGTGCGTTCATGGACTTGGAAAAGGCTGACAGAGTGGACAGGAATGTGTTATGGCAAACACTGAACTCATTTTGTTGAGCGCTGGTTTGATACAGGCATAAAGGTCTCTTTATAGGGAATCTAGTGCTTGTGTCAGGATCAACGGGGTCTACTCGGACTGGTTTGGCATCCAAAAAGGTGTCAGACAGGGCTGTATAGCTTCCCCGTGGCTGTTTAACCTATTTATGGACAGTTGTTTGCAAACTTTGAAAGTTGAAGAATGTGGGTTGAGAATGGGTGAGTTAACCGTCAAATGCCTTTTGTACGCCGATGATCAAGTCATATTTGCATCGTCGGCAGCCGAGTTACAAATTATGGTTACTTTAATAAACTGGTCATTAAAAGAAAGGGTATGAAAGTGAACGCAAGTAAGACGAAAGTGATGGTTTTGAAAGAGAAGAAAGTAAAACGTTATGTGAAATAAGAATAGAAGGAGTTGATTGAGCAAGTGGATGAGTTTGTATATTTGGGATGTTTATTTAGCAGGGATGGTAGATATGATAAGGATATAGAACGACGAGTGAACGCAGAAATAGAGCGAATGGGGTTCTACACGCTATTATGAAGTCAGAATGTGTCAAAAAGGCACGTTTGGCAATCCACAATGCTGTGTTAGTCCCTACTTTAATGTATGGTAGTGGTTTCGTCTGGCAGAAGAAGCATGAGAGAATAAATGCTGTAGAAATGCGGTCATTAAGTATAGGGTTGAATCTGAATGACAGGGTGAGAAATAGTGTGATAAGAGAAAGTGTGGTTTGCAAGATGACGTTTTGACCAGGATTAAGAAAGGAATGCTTCGGTGGTTTGGTCATGTAGAAAGAATGAACGAAGAAAGAGTGACAAAGCAAATTTATGTTGCAGAAGTGAACGGAAGAGTCGGGAAGGACGCCTAGACGAAGGTTTATCGACCAAATTGGCGATATATTGAAAATGGGCCAGATTAGGGTATCCTTAACCGACGAGCGTGTATGCGTAGATATATGGACGTAAAGGAGGCGAGAGTGTGTCAGGATCGTGCCAAAGTCCGTAGTAGTCTCTACCCTCTGGGTGACAGGCGTGAGTGTTTATGTTTTTATGTAATGAATAAAATCTACTTTACTCATAAAAATCGACGTCAATTTAATAATGCTTCAAGTTATTCTCTCTCTCTGTCTCTTCTCACTAAATGACAATGAAAAAGACAGGTTCAATTAGCGTACGTTATTGTTTGATTTCAATCTACGTGCCATACCGACTCCTCGGTTAACGTGTCAACGTGCGGCTACAATATTATTATTAGTCCAATCACAGGCACCGTAGCCGTGACGCGCGCCTTCGCTGCATAGCTAGCTCCGACGCGTGGGAATGAGGGTAAAAATAAAAGGAAATACGAACAAATAAAGGTAGAACTGTAAACTCACCTGTTCTAGCAGTATAAGTATCGCACAGGCGACTAAAAGAGATCAGTCGGTAATTCTACGAGTCTCACTGTCGTTACTATTCCCGTTGGGGTATTATACTAGTGTAGGCAAGGAAGATCGTGTTGTTGATAGGCTGCCCTGTGTTGCATTGAGATGGGTAGTGTGTTGGTTTGCATACTTTGGTGTTATCATGGAATTGGATCCTGATAATAAGCAGGGTTTGTTACCGAGTGGTGTTCTTTTATTTAAATAATTTTGAGAATAATTTCTAACATCAGAAGTGGAATAATTTCTTACAGTATATTATCTATGAATAATATTTTCATTGTCGTGTCCGCTATTTTAACTTATTTTGCAAAACTGTTGTCGCGGACGTTTTGTTAATTCTAAAAGTGCAATATTTCACTGATCGAGTTTATGAGGTTTTATTTACACAAACTAGCCAAGTATAAAACAAAGCTAAAATAAAGCTTTAATACTTAATTTATTAAATAAGTGTTTCAACGATGAAAAGTAAGGCTGTATATTATTTCTATTCGTTTCTTCAATAAATAAGACAACTTTATTCAAATTAATTACCTAAACACTACTCTTGATATACTTATCAGGAGCTATGCAAATAATTGCCTAGCTATAATTGTTTCGAGTGTTACATTAATATTATGTACATTAACATTAACTAGCCGTGAGTAATTGTCAATGAGTTTGCAGAGAGCCGTGTATGATGGAGCAATAACAATAATGAGTTTAATTCAATCAATATTAAGTGAGAGGCTAATGAAATGGTAAAATAGATGTTAAAATACAAACAGATGTTGCATTTTCTATCGCATTTACCACGGGAAGTGCTCAGAGAAATTACTCGGATAAATTCCATCCGTCAAATTTCACCAACGCACATCGTGACAAAACTCACGTTACCATCCACATCATATTCACTTCATCACTTGCTGCGGGAGGCGCCGCAGCAAGTGATGAAGTGAAGTTATTATTTGGGATTGTTTTTAAATTAGTTTTAGCATGTACTATCGCATTAGGTTATAAACCTGTAATGGTAGTATGCATGTGGATATAAATCAAACAAAAAAAAAACTCCACTACACTACTGTGCGATTTACTACGAGTTTTTTTTCTCGCCTCAACCTCTTTGTGACATTGTTTACCACCGGCGATATTTACGGAACGATACGACTTAAGGACATTAAAGAAACCAGCTAACTTGTTTTAAAATGCCGGCAACGCACCTGCAATTTTCCTGGTGTTGCAATTGATCATGGGCGGCAATCAACACTTACCAATCAAGTGAGCCGCCTTATTCTATAAAAAAAAGATGTCATTGTCTCCAATAAATGTTGGTATTAATATCTCTTATATATAATACATAGACCGGTGACAGGCATGTTGCATCTATATTATGGTTACAGCACGAATGGGTGGGCTCGGCCGGGGTAGGACCACGCTCTCACAGAATACCAGCGTAAAATAGCAGATTAATACTGATTTGTTTCGTATGATGAGTGTAGACAACCGGAGATTATTTTTACTGGAAACTAGGCAGTCCATTTTAGTCCTCAGGGCTGACAACAAAGTTCGGTTTTACTTTTGTTAAAGTTATAATTATTAATATTGTATAAATTGAATCTGTAACTATTATAATAAATAATTAAAAGTTTATTAAAATTTTGTTTACATAATATACTAAATCATTGGTTATCATTTTTCATTAGTTTTCTTAACATGGTGGATGTGATCTTATTTAAAACTGCACGTACCCTTGTATTTTTGATAGATTTTGTCACATTTACCGCATTGTGTTGTTTTTTAAGCATTTTTACTATATTTGACATAATAAAAGTGATAAAACCCATTAAAAAGACAAGAGAGGCGCGTGCAGTTTTAAATTATATTAAACGGACATTTGTTGCTTGTCATCTGACGTGTTTAGAAAGTACAGCGGAACATTGTTGTAACACCGGCGTGAGTAATATGTTTTAACAACACGGGATAGTTTCATTTAATCTCGTCCATAGACGAGTTTGCAGTGTATTTGGTGTTTCACCTATCTATAAAAATGTAGGTTCGAATAGAAACCGGCTTCAATATTTGTGTTAAATCACAAATCGCTGGTTGTCGGGGATGTATATAGAAAATAAAGGAAAGGAACATTTACAAATAAATGTTCCTTTCTTTTATTCTGTATCAATATTTAATATTTAATATTACAATTATTAGAGCCGTGGTAGCTCAGATGGTTAGCGCTCGCTGTAAATTTCACAGTACGCGAGCAACCCGGTTTCGATCCCCGCCGGCACCAATGAAATTGTTAATTGCAATTTTAAGTGCTGATTTACCACGTGCTCGGCGGTGAAGGAAAACGTCGTGAGAAACCTGCATGTCTGAGAAATCAAATAAATATTTCGAAGACATGTGTCCTCAACACGCATTGGGGCGCGGCGGACATTCGCCCTAAAACCCTCTCAGAAATGAGAGTAGGCCTGTGCCCAGCAGTGGGACGTATATAGGCTGTAACATACAATTATTTATTTGTATTATACAAATATTTATTTATACAAAGAGACATGTGTAAAAGCAAAAAGATAACTAAATTAATGTAGTTTTAAAACTATTCATCAAAGCCTAAGCTAAGATTATATGAAATTAGATTTCATAAAAAGTCGACTTTAAGGAACTAAAAGAATAAAATAATTTCCACAATTAATTTAGAAGTCGGTGCAAAGAGACAGTGTATAGAAGTATTAAAGCCCCGACTTCAGAAGCAATGATGTGGATTGATTTAATAATTTTAGTTAATGAAATCGGTTTCTTTTATTAAAATTCTAATTTTGACCCTTATGTAAGTAAGGAATATCACAAGTTCTGATGTATGGCGTAAAACCTAAGTATAAAATAGCCGTGTAGTGGTGGTGTAAGAATATTCATTATCCCATATCGTCTCGTGGGAGTCGTAAGAGGCGACAGAGGGCTGAAACAGGAAATAAGTTGTAGCATCTTACTGATAGCAACTCAAATTATAAAACTGCGGTGGTATATACCAAGCGTGGCAACTATGCCAAAAATCCCCCATTGAGGCAATTTATGGAAGAGGCGTATCTTCAGCAGTTTTACGTGGTAGAGCCATGCTGCAGCTATATTAATAGTATAGTTGTAGCACGAATGGGTCGGCTCGACCGGGGAAGGACCACGCTCTCACAGAATACCAGCGTAAAATAGCAGCTTAACACTGCTGTGTTTCGTATGCTGAGTGTAGAGAACCGGAGACCTTTTTTACTGGAAAAGAGGCATTCTATCTTAGTCCTCACGGCTGACAACGCATCTGCATTTAAATTCGCAAACGAAGATAGATGTAGATGTCTATGGGTCACAGCAACCACTTACCATCAGGTGGCTGTGTGCTCGTTTGTCACCCTTATTCTATAAAAAAAGTAAACTTTTGATAGGTTGTTACGTTAACTTCTATACAAAAAGCAATTAAGTTGTGAAACAAAGTTCACACAAGATAGCAACAGCGAAAATGTTACCACCTCAGCATATTACTACAGCCACAGAACTATCGCAACGCTGATAATATGTCGGAGCCATATGAGGCGACTCGCGGGCAATCGTTGTTATAATTTCTACTTTTATTTGCTGATGGAAAAGAAGAAATAGCTTTGTCAGGCTTCTAATATAATATCTTCCTGATAACAAATCATAATAATAAAAAACTGCGGTTGCCAATCTATGGCAAAATGCCCTCTTTGAAGCAATCTATGGGGGAGGCCTATATTGAGCAGTGGACTTTTATAGGCTGTAATGAATGTATGGATGGATGGAAAAATGAAGAAAATTTAGAAGCCAAAGTAACCAATCAGCATTAGGTGAAACCAGACTTTAATTAAAAGCGAAACATAAACATTTCGGCGTACACAAGCGCGAAAAACAAACAAAATAGCAGTATTGTTCTGCTCGCAGCGTTTACAAACTACGTAAATATTGTTTTAACCTGTTTTTGGGTTTAAGGTTTAATTTAACTTTTAGAACAAGCAATGTAACTATATTTTGTGAGCTTCATGTACAAAAATTTCTTACGTTTACGCAAACACTACAAATTGAATTAAAAGTTTTTGCGGATTTTATGAATATTTTTTATGAAACTATTTTACTAAAGCATTTTACGTAGGAGAGCTCGCTGCAGATTTTTTTTACCTATTACTTGCTACATTTTGGTAAGGGGAAAGAAACCGATGGACGTTGCCTGCGGTATCTAGGAGCACCGCCTTCTGCATTTGAGGCGAAAGCGGTCCGTTACGTAGTCTCAGTCGCCTCAGACTGACCATGCCCTATAGTATATTATCTATGCTGACCATAATTGACTTGTTTGAAGAAATGAAGAAATGACTATATGAATAATTTCCGTCAGCAGACCACCCCATATATATCGGTCACCTCGTGAGCTCAAATATTTTGTTCGAAAATTTAATTAATTTTATTTCCAATATTAGATTGTATTTTAATTTTTATTATTGTAAACTTTAAATAATTTTGGGTCACAGCATCTACTTACGATCAGGTGGACTGTGAGCTAGCTTGTCGTCCTTGCTTCTTAAAAAAAGGAGCTTATTTCTATATCAGTATACCAGTGCACTTATTACTAGTTTCCGATATGGAGACCATGAGAATGAGGGATGACATCCGCCCAGGTATTCATGGTTTGAAGTCATATATTTCTCTTGCTCTCGCTTTGTCAGTCCTCAGAACTAACTACCTCGTTACCAGTAAGGAGTGGTCTCCAGTTTTCGTCGTCCACCGCATGAAACACAACAGCGTCATGCTGCATTTTACCCTAGTATTCAGTGAAGTCTTGAAAAGGATCGAGTCGATCGAGGAGGGAATCGACTGTCAATTAATATTATTAAAAAAAGAAACCTCCAAAGTAGGAATTTCTGCTGTATCGTGGGTGCAGTTTACATGCATAATCTTCACAAGGATAAAGATCCAGACCCGGAACAATTATTTGTAGCCCATACAAATACTTGTTTCGTGTGGGATTCGATCCCGCGGCTCCCAGCGCTGCAACTCATTGCTAAACCACTGCGTCACTGAGCCGTCCGTGTAAATATAACTTGTTTGATAACCTTAACTAATGAATCTGCAATTCTGCTAACGAAAACTGATGAAACTACTACCTGTACTATAGTTCGGCAAACACAACTTTTCCATTTCCGCTCGCTGAACTATGGACGTCCATAACGAGGTATAAAATATGATAGTTATTTGGCCGCACGTAGCCACTGGGGAAATTTCAACTAACTTGACATTGTGGTGAAATTTCATAAATCCTTGTATGATAGTAACTAGTTGACAGCCACGTTGGTCGTGCCATCGTAAACGCGACTGGGTTTAAATCCGGGTTAGGTCAAAATCAGTTATTGGGTTTTCTGTCAAGAAATTTTCAGTAGCAGCGGAGTCTGAAATTGGCGATGTTTCACCCCGTGCCTCGAAAGCACGTAGCCGTTAGTCCTGCGCCTAATCTCTCTCGGTGTGTCGGATTGGCGTCCCATCGGACTATGAGTGAAGAAGGAATAGAGGTGCACTCTGGCACTATATTGTCGTGCGCAGACGGCTAGTCTTCGTTGAGATTGGCCACCGTGACGGAAATTCAATCTGGAGGACGTTATTATTAAAATAATAAGTAATGTTTTAAACACACCCTAACCTTCGCTGTATTAAAAAAAAATCAGACAAATGAAGTCCACAGCTGTACATGGGCCTTTAGTGTTGAAGGAAGTATTTGCGCAATCGCCAACTTTGAAGCTACTTACTGCATAGGTACTTCTATTATACTTGAAAAACATAATTTAATATGGAATATACTTAAACAAATTTTGTGAATTTTATCGCATTTAATTTTACTTATTTTTAATTCCCAACGTTTCGGGTGCATTACAGCTTTGACGGCTCCGTGGCGCAGTAACTTAGCAATGAGTTGCTGCGCTGGGGGCCGCGGTTCGAATCCCTCACGGAACAAGTATTTGTATGGCTTGCAAATAGTTGCTCCGGGTTTGGATGTTTGTCCTTGTGCAATTTATGTTTGTAAACTGCCTCCACGATACAGGTGATAGGAGAAAATCCTAGTGTTGGGGTAACTTTAATAAAAAAAGAAAAAAAAAGCTGCTATGGTCATGGAGGGGACAGAGATGTTTGACATTACAATGTCACAGTTAGTCCAGGTTACCTTAAATAAAATTAAATCCAACCAAACTGTATACGCGGTAGGATCACGCT
Source organism: Parnassius orleans (assembly GCA_029286625.1). Taxonomy (NCBI): domain Eukaryota; kingdom Metazoa; phylum Arthropoda; class Insecta; order Lepidoptera; family Papilionidae; genus Parnassius; species Parnassius orleans. The sequence goes on along the minus strand of JAGSMP010001235.1, from coordinate 61,112 downwards.
GCAGCTAAATTCTGGTTGTAGCGCGAATGGGACGGCTTGACCGGGGTTGGAGCACGCTCTCACAGAACATCAGCGTAAAGTAGCAGCTTAATGCAGCTGTTTTTTGTATATAGAAACCGGAGACCTTTTTACTGGAAACGAGACATCACATCTTAGTCCTTAGGGATGACAACGCATCTGCATTTTGATTCTTAATTGAGGATAAATGTAAATGAGTCTATGGGCCACATCACTTATCATCACATTGACTGTGTGCTCGTTTATTACCAATCTATATAAAACAAAAAATCAGTAGTCTTTACTAGCACTAGCTAACGCATAATACAAATCAAAATTTGATACGTGTTTTCGGGCTGTCAGGTCGCCTATACCCCAGCGCCGTTTTAAGTCTATGGTAATTACTATGTGTGTTATTATACAGGCCATGTCATACCTTAATAGTCTGTGGACAAACAGTCGGACATGGTAGAGATCTTGGTAACAAGTAACTGACAGATTGAAATTTAAAGCCTAATTAATAATCATCATCATCATTCAAAGTCCACTGCTGAACATAGGCCTCCTCAAGGAATGCCACAAAGCACGATCCTGAGCCACCTGCATCCGTCGACTTCCTGCATGTCTTACTAGGTCTGCACTAAATCTAGTAGGGTCGCCCTATACTTCGTCTACCGGTACAGGGCTGCCACTTGAGAACCTGTTTTCCTCATCGGTTGTCGGTTCTTCGAGCTATATGGCCGGCTCATTGTCATTTTAGCACTAATCCGTTGGGCTGTGTCGCACTCTGGTTCTACTACGGATATCCTCATTTATAAGTTTATCACGCAGAAAAACTCCGAGCATAGCCTTTTCCATAGCTCGCTGGGCGACCTTGAGTTCCTCATACGGCCAGCAGTGAATGACCACCTCTCAGATCCATAAGTCATCACTGGCAACACGCTGGTTGTGCAATTGCGTTTTCAAGTTTTGAGGTATACCTGATGAGAGGATCTGTCGCTGTGCACGTACGAACGCTGCCCAGCCGAGTTGAATCCGTAGTGAAGAATTTCGAGGATATAACGTCACTCTTTCTTACAACTCTGCAGTTGGATGGGTTTCTCATGCTCTGCTTCTGTATTCGGATAGCCATCGTAGCCCTACTGTACAAACACTTCAGCACTTCAAAATACCGACAGTCAACTTGGCACCACTGAAGTAATATGTAAAATATATTATGCGCACAGAACACTGTGAGGTTTGGCATAGTTAATGTTTATATGGAGATTGATTAAATAAAACATACATTGTGTACATACTGCCAATGTCAAACACAAAACACATACAAAGATTTGAAAGTGCAATACAGCTTGCTTATTACACTAACTAAAATATGTTATAAATTCCGATCTAATTTCGACTACTGGACGACCACTAGTAACAGATAAAGACATAAAAAGTCTGCTATAAAATCCTCTAAGAATCTTCTTTTGTTTAATTTAGCCAGGGCGTTAAAGTTTCTGCAATGTTTAGCCATTAATAATGTTGGTAAAAGCAACAAGGACAATCTTTCGCGCCCTCTATCAGCGTCTCGACAAATTGCTGGCAATTATAGTATAATGGATGAGGGTCGAGGATTAGCAGCTGCGGGGGCGCTGAAAGTCCACGCAAGAGTGTATTTGTCAACAAAAGTAGAAAACAAAAACAATTTAAGATTACTTAATGCTTTTTTATTGTATTTCTTAAGGTTTCATTTAGGTACTATTAAATAGATTTCTATAAAGTGTTAATTGCTTTAATATAGCTTAAATTTGTTGTCAGAACTTACTGTTTAACAAGTTGTGAAAGGCTAATACTTTAACTATACATAAAATTACGACTGTCTCGTTGGTGTAGTGTTCGTAAACGCTACACCAAAGTTCTAACAACGGCATGGGTCGACGTTATCTGTCGTTTGTGTAATACATCAGCATGCCGTCGAGCCAGGGTGCGATAAAAGGCGTTAAGATTTTCCGATCAACAGCATAAATTTAAGAGTTGTTTACACTAACTCTCATTTATTTAAATATCTAAGTGTGACAAAAGAGCACACAGTCCACTTAATTACAACTAGATGCTGTAAATCATAGACACCTACGTACATCCTCTATTAATAATTAAAATGTAGATGCGTTGTCACTCCTGATGACTAAAATAGAATGTCCCGATACCAGTAAAAAGGGTCTCCGGCTCTCTACACGGTCTTTAGGGGTGATAATAATCTGTCCGTTGATAACAAGTGAGTGTCTATGGACCACAATATCCACTCACCATCAGGTAGACTCTGTGTTTATTATTCATTATTTCTAATTGGCATATACTCATATTATTTCGTTTTACTTGCATTAAAATACTAAAATGTTAAACTTGTATCTTAGTTTGATATTTCAGTAAATGTATTTAGGATTTTAAACACGTTTCAATACGCTTAAATTCCTACACCTTTACTACATTGCTAATAAAGACTATCCACCGTAAGATAATAGATATCCACTTTCGTCTCACCAGTCTTCTGATCACAAGTCGGCCGCCCATGAACAACTCTTAAATAACATTTGAATGTTATTTAAGAGATTCTCATCTTGCACTACAAGATTGTAGTGCAAAATGAGAGCCCCAATAACATCATCAAAACGTTTTAGTAAGAAATTGTTAATATATTTAAGTTAGCCTTAATATGTAATAAATAAATATTCTTAATATGTATTTAATTATTTTATTTATAAAAACGTTACTAGAATTATATAGGATTTCTCCATACTATGACTTTCTTCTATCTCATGGAGGCAGTTTACATACATAAATTACACTAGAACAAACATCCAGATTCCGTACAATTATTTGCAGGCCATACAAATACTAGTTCCGTGCGGAACTGCGCCACAACTTGCTACGCAACTGCGCCACGAAGCCGTTATCTTTTCTTTTCATAATGTTAAATAAGAGCTTTATAATATATTACCTTTATAATTATAACTAATAATTATAAATATAATTTTGATTATAATATAATTAACCCCATGTTAATTCAACGGACACTAGTAATATGGAAAATTGTGCAAACTGTTCCCTATAAGCCGATAGATGCTATCGAAGGATTAACAGCCGTCTGCATCTGCATATCGATTGATAATGTACGGCTTGAAGCATGCTGAGGAACTATGTCCATTTACGTGTGTATTAACATTAGATTTGTGGTGATATACATTCGTGGTGGGTCATTGATCTGTTTATCGTTGACTTAACGAGACCGTATAAAAACGGTTAACTAACAAAAAAATACATTTTCGTTTATTTTACCTTACGGAAATCTATGGGACAATCTATTTATTTTATAGAGCCGTTGTAGCTCAGGGGCTAAACGCTCGCTGTAAATTTCACAGTGCGCTAGCAACCCGGGTTCGATCCCCGCCGGCACCAATTAAATTGTTAATTGCAATATTCAGTGTTGATTGCGGCGAAGAAGGAAAACATCGTGAGGAAACATGCTTGTCTTAGAAATAGAACCCGGGTTACTCGGGTATTGTGAAATTTACAGCGAACGCTTAGCTTTTGAGCAACGGCGGGTCGTTATAATCAAAATTGAATAAAAATCTACTTTAGTCATAAAAATCGACGTCAATTTAATAATGCTTAAAGTTACTCTCTCTCTCTCTCTCCCTCTCTCTTCTCACTAAATGACAATAGAAAAAGACAGGTACAGAGACAATTAATACCTGTAACAAGCAGGTTCAATTAGCGTACGTTATTGTTTGATTTCAATCTACGTGCCATACCGACTCCTCGGTTAACGTGTCATCGTGCGGCTACAATATTTAGTACAATCACAGACACCGTAGTCGTGACGCGCGCCTTCGCAGCATAGCTGGCTCCGACGCGCGCGCCATATTCGATGGTACTACTAAGATCTATATAGTATTGTCGGGAATGAGGGTAAAAAAATAAAAGGAAATACGAACAAATAAAGGTAGAACTGTAAACTCCCACCTGTTCTAGCAATATAAAGTATCGCACAGGCGACTAAAAGAGTCAGAACGACATTCCGCTTGCGCCGTCGCCCCCGTGCGGTCGTGCGCTAGCGGAGTCCGCCAGCTGACCGAGCACCCGTCCCCGTACGGGTCTTCTCCCTCAGTCAGTACAGTTTCGAGGAATTGAACGTCAGTCCCGTCCCGTCCCCCTCAGCTAGCGCCGTCGCCCCCGTGCGGTTGTGCTAGCTGTCTCACCGTCGCCGTGTTTCCGTACCCACTAATGTGGGTTGGGGCGACGGTGGGAGCCTTCCTGCCTCCGCCAGCCGCCCCCGTGCGGTTGTGTTGTGCGCCCGCGCTCACCGTTGAACGGTGAGTGTCTTCCCTCCCTGCCTCCGCTAGTGCCGCCGCCCGCGCGGTTGCGCTAACATCAGTACTCACCGTCCCGTACGGTGAGGCACATCCTCATGCGATTCCCACTCCGACATTTCAACACCGCCGCACTTTGCGGCTGTGCTGGAGACCCGCGCTTCCGACCCCGGGTGGTTGTGCTCCACGCCTCCCTCTCCCCGAGGGAGGTCGCATCCAATTCGGCGATAAAGCCTTCGGGCTAGAGTCGTTCTCAGGTGGTGTTGTGTGGTGGGTGAGCACTTCTTCAAAGTGAGTCCCACATAACCACGCAGCCGGCTGCGTGGTATGCTATGAGCATTCACCCCCTCCCTCCCCCGCTTTCGGAGGGTGTCCTCGCATTGGGCGCAAAAAAAAAATGAAAAAAAATTGATCAGTCGGTTATTCTACGAGTCTCACTGTCGTTACTATTCCCGTTGGGGTATTCTACTAGTGTAGGCAAGGAAGATCGTGTTGCTGAAAGGCTGCACTGTGTTGCACTACCCGTGTTGCTGTTGGTTTGCATACTTTGGTGTTATCATGTAATTGGGTTCTGATAATAAGCAGGGTTTGTTACCGAGTGGTGCTCTTTTATTTAAATAATTTTGAGAATAATTTCTAACATCAGAAGTGGAATAATTTCTTACAGTATATTATCTACGAATAAGATTTTCATTGTCGTGTCCGCTATTACCTATTAACTTATTTTGCAAAACTGTTATCGATGACGTTTTGTAAATTGTAAAAGTGCAATATGTCACTGATCAAGCTCATGAGGTTTTATTTACACAAACTAGCCAAGTATAAAGCTTTAATACTTAATTTATTAAATAAGTGTTTCAATGATGAAAAGTAAGGCCGTATATTATTTCTATTCGTTTCTTCAATAAATAAGACAACTTTATTCAAATTGTCTTATTTATTGCACCTGTAAAACACTACTCTTGGTATACTTATCAGGAGCTATGCAAATAATTGCCTAGCTATAATTGTTTCAAGTGTTACATTAATATTATGTAGGTACTTAGCATTACCTAGCCGTGAGTAGTTGTCAATGAGTTTGCAGAGAGCCGTGTATGATGGAGCAATAACAATAATGAGTTTAATTCAATCAATATTAAGTGAGAGGCTAATGAAATGGTATAATAGCTGTTGTTAAATTACGAACAGATGTTGCATCCCTTTGAATTTTCTATCGCATTTACCACTGGAAGTGCTCAGAGGAATTATTCTGATAAATTCCATCCGCCAAATTTCACCAACGCACATCGCGCCAAAACTCACGTTACCATCCACATCATCTTCACTTCATCACTTACTGCGGCGCCTCCCGCAAGTTGTTATTTGGGATTGTTTTTAAATTAGTTTTAGCATGTACTATCGCATTAGGTTATAAACCTGTAAAGGTAGTATTTATGTGGAAATAAATCAATAAATAAAACTCCACTCACTACTGTGCGATTTACTAGGAGTTTTCCTCATATAACCTCTTTGTGACATTGTTTACCACCGGCGATATTTACGGAACGATACGACTTAAGGACATTAAAGAAACCAGCTAACTTGTTTTAAAATGCCGGCAACGCACCTGCAATTTTCCTGGTGTTGCAATTGATCATGGGCGGCAATCAACACTTACCAATCAAGTGAGCCGCCTTATTCTATAAAAAAAGATCTCATTGTCTCCAATAAATGTTGGTATTAATATCTCTTATATATAATACATAGACCGGTGACAGGCATGTTGCATCTATATTATGGTTACAGCACGAATGGGTGGGCTCGACCGGGTGGACTAGGACCACGCTCTCACAGAATACCAGCGTAAAATAGCAGATTAATACTGATTTGTTTCGTATGATGAGTGTAGAGAACCGGAGATTATTTTACTGGAAACTAGGCAGTCCATTTTAGTCCTCAGGGCTGACAACACATCTGCATTTTGATTATTAATTGAGGATAAATGAAGATGTCTATGGACCGCAGCATCCGCTTACCACCAGGTGGATTGCGTGCTCGTTATCAACCTTTATTCCATAAAAATAAAACTGTAAAGCAATGACCGATGAAGCCGAAGACCAATGTTGATATAATAATTCCAATTAAATTTAATTTGTTAATGCCTTGGCTGTAAATTATTTATTTATAACATAGTGTTTTAAGGTGAACTTATTTAAGTGTTCATCCTATAATTTTGAGTTCGTAACCCAACATCCAATGGTGGGCACTAGTCAGTTGCCGGGGCCAGATTCTGACCAATAATGCCCTCCTGGCCGAATTTCAGTCACAACGTAGACATTTACGCAGGACAGGATTATAGTGCCCGAGTGTGTGCGCAAGCACAGGTGCACTCTCTAATCCCTCACTCTTATAATCCATTGGGACGTAACACCAACACGATCAGAAAGAGATCAGGCACAGGACGTAAGCTTTACGTGCTTTCCGAGGCACGGTGGTGAACAGCCAACTTCCTTTCTGTACTGAAAATTTCTTGACAGAAAAACCCAATCAATGATTTTAGCCCGATACGTGATCCGAACCCAGGTCCTCGTGGTCAACAGTCGCGGTTATGACCACTAGATCAACGAAACAGTTAATAGCGACCAATTTAACCAATTCATTCATTCATTCATTACAGCCCTTCACAAGTCCACTGCTGAACATAGGCCTCCCCCACGGAATGCCACAAAGCACGGTCCCGAGCCACCTGCATCCATTGACTTCCTGCATGTCTTACCAGGTCGTCACTCCATCTAGTGGGGGGACGCCCTACACTTCGCCTGCCGGTATGAGGCTGCCACTCGAGAACCTTTCTTCCCCATCGGTTGTCGGTTCTTCGAGCTATATGGCCGGCCCATTGCCACTTCAGCTTACTAATCCTATGTCGCATGGGCTATATATGGCTATGTCGGTTACTCTGGTTCTACTGCGGATCTCCTCATTTCTAAGTTTATCACGCAGAGAAACCCCGAGCATAGCCCTCTCCATAGCTCGCTGAGCGACCTTGAGCTTCCTCATACGGCCAGCAGTGAAGGACCACGTCTCAGTTCCGTATGTCATCACTGGCAACACGCACTGGTTGTACAATTTAGTTTTGAGGTTTTGAGGTATGCCTGACGAGAAGATGGGTCGTAATCTCGAACGCTGCCCAGCCGAGTTGAATCCGTCGATTGACCTCTCGGTCGAGTTGGACTTACCTAGTCGGACTATTTGTCCCAGGTAAACATATTCGTCAACAACTTCGAGCTTAGTGCTCCCAACAACTACCGGCATAGGTGTGACATGGACATTAAACATGATTTTGTTTTGTCCATGTTCATCTTGAGACCTATCCGTTGGGAGACACTATTGAGTCATTGAGCATAGTGCTTAGATCCTCCAGCGATTCTGCCATAAGGACTATATCGTCGGCAAATCGAAGGTCAGTGATGTACTCGCCATTGATGTTAATACCGTATCCTTTCCAGTCCAGTAGCTTGAAAACGTCTTCCAATGCAGCGGTGAAGAGTTTCAGGGATATTACGTCACCCTGTCTTACACCTCTCTGCAGTTGGATGGGTTTCATACTCTGGTTCTGTACTCGGATAGCCATCGTAGCCTACTGTACAAACACTTCAGCATCTCGATATACCGACAGTCCACTTGGCACCGCTGAAGGGACTGCAGCACCGCCAAATTTCGACGGAATCAAAGGCTTTCTCATAGTCCACATACGCAAGGCAAAGTGGCAGATTGTACTCGTCGGTCTTCTGTACAATTTGCCGAAGTATGTATGTGGTCTATGGTGCTAAAGCCTTTTCGAAACCGGCTTGTTCGGGAGGCTGGAAGTCGTCGAGTCTGCATGCGAGACGATTCGTAATGACTCTCGAAAACAGCACGTAGACGCGGCTCAGAAGGGAAATCGGTCTGTAGTTCTTCAAGAGAGCGTTGTCGCCTTTCTTGAAGAACAAGACCACCACACTTCTGCTCCACGCCTCCGGTGTAATACCACCATGGAGAACGGAATTAAAGAGCTTCTGAAGGACTTCAAGTACCGGTTTTCCACCCGCTTTCAGAAGCTCCGCTGTAATTCCATCCTCGCCTGGGGCCTTGCCGTTTTTAAGGTGCTGGAGAGCCATTCTAATCTCGCTCAGACTGACGTCCGGGATATCATCGGAATAGTGTCGGATAAGACTTGCTCTTGGATCGTTACTCACACTTGCGCGTGGCTCCAACGATGATGTGTACAGCTGCCCATAGAACCTCTCAATCTCACTCAAAATCTCAGGTGTCTCGGAAACAATGCTGCCACACTCGGTCTTCAGCTTCGACAGTTGGCTCTCTGGTAGACAGATCTCTGGCAAAGAATTTGGAGCCCTAGTTCCACTCGATCGTTTCTTTAATACGAGCTGTATTGAAGTTGCGCAAATCCCGCCGCATGCATTTGGAGATCTGTCTGTTCATTTGCCTGTATGCTGTCAAATCTGCTGAAGACTGCAGCTTCATCTCCGTCTAACAACCATGAGATTAAGAGTGTGATCGGAGAGTTTTGTGTTCTTCTGCGACGGGTCTTACAGAACTTAGCTCCGACCGCATGGACAGTTTCCAGCTTGTCATTCATATCGTCCACTTCATTGCAAAATTCTAGGCACTGAAAACGATTTTGTAACTCGAGCTGAAAGTTTTCGGGACTTTGGATTAGAGCACGAGGGGACGGGCGTTGACTTCATTAGACGTGACCTCTCAACTTAACGTTTAGGTTCAGTGTGCCTCTCACCATTCGGTGATCGCTGCCAGTTTTCACCCTCGCGATCACTGAGACATCACTGAACAGTTGTCGTCTGGTCATCATAATGAAGTCAATCTCATTTTGTCGAACCGTCGGGGCTCGACCAGGTCCACTTTCTGTGGGGCCTTTTGGAAGAAAAGTTCATCATAAAAGTCCTCTCTCCATGAAGTCGGCCAGCTGCTGGCCCTTGGGTTCCGTTGCCTATTCTGAATTTCCCTACTTTCAGCTCACCGCTCTCTCTTGTGCCTAGTTTTGCGTTGAAGTCTCCCATTAACACCGTATAGTGGGTTTTGGAGGAATGCATGGCTCTAGAGATATCCTCACATTCCTCCACCTCCTCATCAGGGTGTGCCGAGGTTGGTGCGTAAACCTGTATGACCTTCAGCGAATACCGTTTGGTGATTCTGAGTATAAGGTACGCAACCCTCGTCAACACCTCCCGATCTTTACAACGTTGTTAACGAGAGACTTGTGGACGATAAATCCGACATCTCCTTGGGACAGATGGTCGCCCTCCCGGTGATAGAATAAGTTGCCGGATTCGAGGATTACCGTGTCCTCCCCTCTCTTCGGACCTCGGATAGTCCTATTATATTCCAGCTTAACTTATCTATCTCTTCTTCCAGCTCAGGATCTTCTCGTCAGTCCTCAGGGTGCGTGCGTTATATGTTGCCAGGTCGAGTCGTCGTAGGTGGCAACCGAACCTCACCGGAGATTCTTAGCACCCCTGCCCGCCGTTACCATGGTCGCCACCGTAGCCAGGAATAGCGGGGCCGCCGGGGACTGGGGCCGTTTCTTTGTGTCGTCGCTCATGGGGTATATTGCCATAGTTGCCACGCTTGGCGAGCGGGTTAACAACCGCAGTTTTTATTGTTTTTGGCTTTTATCAGAAAGATGCTGCTGCCCATCTTCTGTATCAGTTTCCTTTATCGCCTCTTACGACACCCACGGGAAGATATGGGGTAATGGGTATTCTTACCCGCCACTACACGAGGATTTGACCAATAGGAGCGTCAAAGGTGCTAGATAGTTACTGGGATACTCGATCATCCTGTCAAGCGTGACGATTTTGGCATGTATCACATGCAGTGAGAAAGTTTCATGTCCAACAGTCGTCTGCCTACATAGATTTGTTCATTACAGACTATCAAAAGTCCACTGCTGAATAGGTCTTCCTCATAGGTTGCTTGATACGGAGGATTTTACTGTAGTTACCACGCTTGACAGGTAGATTGGCGACTGCATTTTTTTATTAATTTGAGCAGTTATGAGAAAGATGGCGCTGCACATGTCCTGTTTCAGCTTCCCCCTTTCGCCACTTACGACACCCACGGGATGACATGGAGTAGTGTATTTTATTTATTTATTTGTTTATGAAAACCTCGTTGCACAAAAATGTACAAAGGTGGACTTAACGCCTTAAGCCGTTCTCTACCAGTCAACCTATAAGTAAGCAGAGAACAGTACTTTGATTCTTTTACACCGCCACTACACGGAAAGAAAGAAAAAAAGAATTTGTATTTATTTATAACAACAACATTTACATACATTAAATGCATATAATGTATGTATCAATTAAAATTTTACATAACTGTTTGTCATCGCAAATCGGTCCCAACTTGGCATATGCTGATTGTAGGCAAGATGTGGTAGTTTTCCGTTGGAACCCGTCCGGTAATATCATAAACCAGATCTACGTCAGCCTTACACGCTTATATAAAGGAAAATAATTGGTAACGTGGTAGAGCCATGCTGCAGCTATATTATTGGTATAGTTGTAACACGAATGGGTCGGCTCGACCTGCAATTCATCATCATCATCATTACAGCCCTTCACTAGTCCACTGCTGAACATAGGCCAAGAAATGCCAATTTTCTGCAATTACGAACTTACATTTACAGTTGGAGCATCGACCGTGATGTAGACCGATGAATGGGAGAATCTCCACTGCAAAGTTAAGTTTGTCTTTCAATCCGACTTACCTTTTCGTTAGAGCAATGTTCGGTGCTTCCATCCATACATCCATTACAGCCTATAAAATTCCCCTGCTGAATATAGGCCTACCCCATAGATTGCCTCATAGGGGGGATTTTGCCATAGTTGCAACGCTTGGCAGGCGGGTTGGCAATCAAAGTTTTTTTTAATAATTTTGAGTTGTTATCAGGAAGATGCTGCTGCCCATCACTTGTTTCAATTTCCCTCTGTCGCCTCTTACGACACACACGCGACGATAATATGGAATAGTGGATATTCTTACACCGGCTCTGCACGGTTTCTTGCTTACTTTATTTCGGTGCTTACTTAACCTATAATGTATGAATTTCTGTAACTTGATTATTTTGGTTAAATGAGCTATTTACCTAAATTAAACAAAAAAAAATCGAACACTAAGAACCTCACTGTTACATCACTTGACATAGTTTTAAATTACGTTCTCCCCAAATCTATTATAACAGTTAACATTTTCCAGCAAATATGTGAGACCCTACTTCTGAAGTTTTCCTATTGAGTAGAAACTTTTGCCATAAATAACGGGGTAAAATGGGGTCCCTAATCGTAATGTACATATAAAGGAATATATTACACAGCTAAGCACAAGGTTCCTCATTACATCTTGCTGAGCTAACTTTAACAATGCTTAAATGAAATTCTTAAGCATTTAGCGAGTCACTTGCTCATTGTTATCATTCCTTTCAAGAATAAGCATACCTTTTTGCAGGGAATTTTATATTAAATGTTAATTATTTAGATAATTTTTAGAAATATCATTCTTTGATGTAATTAAAAAGCTAATAATTACAAACAAAGGCCCCATCGGGTAGATTAGTAGACGTCGAAGATGGCTGTCCCTACATAAACCACAGGTGCACATGTGTAACGCTCGAAACGTCGGGAATTAAAAAAATAGTTTTAAAATGAGGTTTATTTTACAGATTTTATTGCGTAAAATTTCAACAACTTGCTCCTGTAATATGTATGTTCTGCTTGCATATCCACAATTCAAATTTACATCATTATACTCCGCATCTTTATTTACTACAATAAAAGTAAGTGGCACAGTGTTCCAACAAACCTTTTAAATAAACATTATTTATGTCTTACACACGCCTGTCGAAAACCACTTCACGGGTAAGACACATAGTTCCGGGAGGCTGTGCTTGCACCTTTAGTCATGATGTTTTGGTTTTACGAAACCGGACTTCAGCAATTCACATCTCACAGTTCCACGTTAAGTTTTTATAAGAAGACTAGCATGGAATGCCTCGTTGCCGATGAAAAGGATCTCGGTTCTTCACACTCACCATAAGAAACACAGCAGCAATAAACTGTTATTTCATACTGTTTTTTTTTTCTTTAGAGCCATGGTAGTTCAGTGACTTAGCGCTTGCAGTAAATTTTAGTACGCGAGCAACCCTGATTTGATACCTGCCTGCGCCAATGAAATTGTTAGTTGCAATTTTAAGTGCTGATTCACTACGTGCTCGGCGGGGAAGGAAAACATCGGAAACCGGCATATCTAAGAAATTATATATATATATATATATATATATATATATAGCGCTCGCTGTAAGTTTCACAGTACGCGGGCAGCCCGGGTTCGGTCCCCGCCAGCACCAATGAAATTGTTGATTGCAATTTTAAGTGCTTTACCACGTGCTCGGCGGTGAAGGAAAACATCGTGAGGAAACCTGCATGTCTGAGAAATAAAAAAAAAATGTTTCGAAGACATGTGATGGCCGCCAATACGCATTGGGGCGGGGTGGCGGACATTTCCTTGCATTAATTCCTTCATTTCCTGAAACCGTCTCAGAAATAAGAGGACGGATATGCTCAACGGTGGGAAGTACATAGGCTGCAACTTTACTTTTTTTTCTTTGTATTTCTTCTGTGTACTTATATTCTGTGCAAGCGTAGACCATACGCGGTTGAGCCGAACTTCTGCAACTATAATACAACATTGCAGCGCGGTTCTAGTCCGATAATGGATTCAAAAAGCTAATTATTCATAGCAATGATGAATTGAAAATCCACTTACCAGCAGGTGGACTGTGTGCTCGGTTGTCACCCTTATTCTACAATGTAGGACGACGTACTGTTTTCTGTACTATAGCTCCTCGGATATGAGTTGTTCCTAGCTGTGAGACGTACACACATGGATTAACAAATAGATAGATAACTCTTTATTGTATACTAAAACAAAACATGAACGACAGATGAAAAAAATTTGTGTCACAATTGGTGGTGTTATCGCTTAAAGCGATTTCTTTCACAGAAGCTATATACATACTTATTGTGTACATCATTAATTGCAACTGTGCCGGACGGGAGATCACGTCCTACACCTATAGGTTCCGGTGGATACTTCTAATGCCGTCTTTGTGGGTGCTGCGGAGGTACTGTGGACTGACGTCCAATCAAAATGCACGAACTGTAGAATACAAATGGCAAGGCAGTGGCCAGCAGTTCGACTGCTCAACTGTTCGGCGGAAATCTTCTGACTATTGGTTATTGACCACGGTTGTTGAAAACGGTTGTTCACTATCGGTTGGTCACTATATTTTTCAGATGATTTCTTCAGTTGACTATTTCTTTAAATTGTTCGGTAGTAACTTACTACTACTAGTGCTATCTGCTTTTATTATCACTGTTTATCTAGCTGCTATTATCAGCTACTATGTTGTGCAACTAGCTATTACTATCACTTGTGTAGCTGCTATTATCAGCTACTATGTTGCTAGCTACTATTCACTATGTTCTATATTCAGCTACTTCTTGGTTCTGCTACTAGTCACTTCAGCTACTACAATGTTACTGGGCCCCGAAGCCATAAGGTAGACTCGAGCGTTACTTTAAAGTGAGCCGCTTGCCCTATGATTACAATATTTTGTCGCTAACAGTACGTAGGATTTATATATAAATATACTTATACGTACCGACAGGCGAAGTGTAGGGCGTCCCCCCACTAGATGGAGTGACGACCTGGTAAGACATGCAAGTCAATGGATGCAGGTGGCTCGTGACCGTGCTTTGTGGCATTCCTTGGAGGAGGCCTATGTTCAGCAGTGGACTTGTGAAGGGCTGTAATGATGATGATAATACGTGTTGGACTTTATGGAGTAATAAATAAGTAAATAAGTTCCAGTAGCATTCACTGAAGGTGTACTTCGGTGAATGCTACTGGAACTCCGGAACTCCTCGAAGAGTAGAACTAGGTGTGCCGAGTTTGGCCTCGTTTTGTTAGTTATGATGAGACCTTACCTCCGGACTTGATCTAATGACCTAAAAGTGTACTTCGGTGAATACTACTGGAACTCCTCAGAGTAAAACTAAATGTGCCGAGTTTGGCCTCGTTTAGTTAGTTATGATGAGACCTTAACTCCGGACTTGATAGAGTGACGTGACAGTGTGCTTCGATGAATGCTAGTGGAACTCCTCGAAGAGTAGAACTAGATGTGCGGAGTTTGGCCTCGTTTTGTTAGTTATGATGAGACCTTACCTCCGGACTTGATAGAATGACCTGAAGGTGTACTTTGATGACTGCTACTGGAACTCCTCGACGAGGGGAACTAGGTGTACCGAGTTTGAGTTCGTTTTGTTAGTTGTGAATAGCCTTACCTCCGAACTTGATGGAGTGACTTGAAGGTGTACTTCGGTGACTGCTACTGGAACTCTTTGACGAATAGAACTACAATTTACATTTAATTTTTTATTTTTCCCCAATCATATGAGCATTATGGGTCGTGCACTTTTGATTTTTTAAATTGAGTTGACATAAAATTTGAGTATATTAATTATAAGGTTTTTAGTGAAAAATTGTATGTAAACTACTTTAAAACTTTACGTATAAACATGTTATAGGTAATTTTTAATGCGCTTAAGGCATGCACAATTGGATTTACCAATAGTTTTTTAAGATGATTATGGAAAGTACTAGTAAGAACTTGAATCTATTGCAATTTTTTTACGACTATTTTATAATATAATAAATAAAAAACTAAAACTAGTAATTTAATTATCAAACAGTCCTACTCACGCGGTATCTTGCCAAGAACGCTGGCTGCGTTTCCCGCTGAATGGCTATACTTCGCTTTGAGCGAGAAAAGAGCCAGCCGTCTTATCACCAGCAGCAACGACCAGCCGCGGATGGAGTTCCTTAAGAACTTCACCACTTGGAGCCCACGGACCGATAGTCTCTACAGCAATTAGCACAAATGTAGTCATCTCTCAGAATCATATTTGCGCCACTTACTCAGTTCAGCTGCCTCTGATGCCGCCCCGGCTCTAAACGAGTACCCCTGATTGAAGGCCGCCAAAGTGTCTACGAAGTAGCATCCCACACTAGGGCTTTACCTCTCTCCCAAAGGACCAATGGCATACCGTCAGGTCTCCTGCCATCGTTCTAAATATTCCACAGGCTCTAAAATCGAAACATTTATAGAGACAAGAGCCCTTCGGATGACATCGTTCAAAGAACCGTGCCGTGAAAACCTACCAGCACTTTTCTTTAGAAAGTCCGTGGAGCCAAACTTGTCGACACTGCTACCACGGGGCACTGATGGGGTTGACAAATCGCCGCTCCTAGTCAGATTCCTACAGCAATGCACCAGTTTTCCCCATCAAGTAATGTGCCGAGATTACTTGATGGCAAAGTCTAATACAAATCAAATGTCAAATATCCAGATTTCAGATTGGTGCCGAAAATCAGCTCTACGGTAACTAAACTAACAAAAAAAACATGGAATTTTGTAAATATTTTGCTTTATTAACGTATCGAGGACGTCGATACATGTAGAAGATGGAGGTATTAGATCAGTGGTGATTTGGAATGGATTTATTAATTTTATTTATATATTTGAACTTGAGTTTGAAATTTGGCTAATCTTTGAAAAAGCCCTGTATATATGACTAGCGATCTCCCCGACTGCACACGGGTGATTTCTAAATCTCGACAACGGCATCACTTACCTGGACTAATTGTGAATCTAAACAAAATTTCATCAAAATCGGTCCAGCCGTTTAGGAGGATTTCAGTCACATACACATGGACAGAAAATTTATATAAAGATAAGTAAAATGTTTGATTATCTATATAATTTATATAAGTATTTGAACTAGTGTTTGCTGCTGCACCCTGTTTCATTGTATATAGCAAAAATAATATAATCACAACTTTTAGTCTCTAGTAAGCCTTTAAATTAGAGCTTCTTCTATGTGAACATAGACTGGCATAATACTTTTATATTTTTTAATGTCTATTTTGGCCAACACGTACATTTATCCCATCCTAGTCCTTGCAGTAACTTTGCGACCCAACTTAAATCTAATTTCAGTTATTTAAGTTATAACGTAAATTTACCGCTGAAAGAATAATTTCAGATTCGCTAAGTAAATTTCCTACTGAAGTTATTTCTTTCTCCCTGTATATTTTCGACAAGAGAAACGTTTTAAACAAATGTCTCTATTCTCTAGAAAGTTACGACCGAAGCACATTCTTTGGGGACGCCTTTTGTTTACGTAAACAATTTCCGCGAATCTGTTCCACTCACTTATTGTTTACTTTCGAGATTTCCCAGTAGATATGACCCAGATCTTAAGCAAATTTTTAAATTATCAATCCATAAATAAGTTCGTATTTATATAATCAAAAAGTTGTCCTATCTATCCATCTAAATCCTCAGAAGTAGCAAAGCATCTGTAGACTTTTTGTTTGAAGTTGGTTGCAAGTGCTCATGGATTGCGGTAGCCTCATACTATCGGGTCGACCGTACGTTCGTTTGTCACTTCAGCTTAAAAAATTATAGTAAGTTATGTGTTATATGCTTAGATATTAATTTCTTATTTATTTATATCTTATTACCATATTCGAGTATTACAATATTCTCATTATGCTATAGATGCCTAAGATACACAATGAATTTAAAATACCCTTCCACATTCACTATCGGACAACATACGCCCCACGGATTTGCATTCTTTGTTGTCGAAATATCAAACAAACCAAACTGTTTGCTTCGCCATTCGTTATATGTACCTACGCAAAATGTAATATGAAACAAGCTCAGACAAGAGAATAAGTTAAATGGAGAGCGTAACATTAAAAAGTGAAGCCAGGAAAAGAAATACCGAAATGCAAATCCAGTATTTTTATTAGATGAATATTTTTTTCATATTTTTTTACAACATAATCACAAAATTTTGTCGCAGTTTTATTATGTACAACACTGTAGACTGTTATTATTTTGTTATTTGATATTTCTTTTTTGACTTAATTTTATTGTTCTACACACTGTTTATTTTGGTCGTTGGTCTGAGGAACCAAGATAAAATGTGAATAAGACATGAAGTAGTTTTTCCATTTGATAGTGATTTAATATCGACCACGAGAGTATCATCGACATCATCAGCTTTTCATTTACACAAATGAAATGAAATGGTATTTACATATTTATTTCCAACGTAAGAAATGTCACAGTCGCGGATTTTCAAAGACGGCTCTTATAGAGTAGATATTTTCTTTTCTCTCTAATATCATCGTAACTGCAATCTGCTTACATTATTACTGGTTCAAAATCACAGCTGGTCTAGTGTTAACTGCAGTACTAGCAAGACCAAACTAAGAAACAACAATATTTTACGTTAGCAAGAACTTATATAGCTTGAGTATAGTTCCCGTTTCTAAGCTCTTTACAAGTACAGTTACAATTTCAGCTTCGCCTTCGATTAGATTTCCTCATTGTCCCTAATGGTACTACTTCCTGAACATTGTGAGCTGTAATGGAGCTGATCGTCTCTGTTCTTTAATGATTCTATGTAGTTGCGGTGTAAGAATATCCACTACCCCATATTGTCCTGTGAGTTTCGTAAGAGTCGACAGAGTGTAACTGAAACAGAAGATGGGCATCAGCATCTTCTTGACAACATCTCTAAATAATATATATGTAGTATGGCATAATGAAGCAATATTTGTGGGAGGCTCAGCGGTACAACTATGTACCTTTATAGGCTGTAATGGATGCATGGATAATGGGTCTAGAATAAATCACGCAGATTATGTTTAAAAATATTTGCTTTATATTATTTTATTTGAGAATATAAAATATGCCGTCTGGTGGCAGCGTAAGGGAATCCATTATTTCATTTCATCCCGTAGGTGTCTTAAAGACGACTATGGGAATGCCGAGAAAATTTTACATATTGTATTTATTTATTATTTTTTTTTAGATATTGTATTTATTTATAGAAAAAGGGTGATAAATGAGCACACGATTAACCTGATCGTAAGTGAATCGTATGGTCTATAGACATCTACAACTATCCTCGATTAAAATCAAAATGCTAATGCGTTGTTACCCCTGAGGACTGAGATGGAATGTATCGTTTCCAGTTAAAAGGGTCTCCGGTTCTTTACACTCACCACATGAAACACAGCAGCGTTAAGCTGCTATTTCACGCTGGTACTCCGTATGAGCGTGGTCCTTCCCCGGTCGGCCCGAACCATTCGTGTTACAATCATAAAGTAGCTGCAGCGTGGCTTTACCACATAACCTAATCTCTATTAATCTGAATGAAAAACTTTCTTTTTATAAATAGTTACAGTATCATATCAAACAGAAGAAATACAAGCAAAAACGGGGAACCACACACATCGATGGCCGATACCAATAAAATTTGTTTCAATTAGTCCATATTGATTAAACCTTTTTACCTTCCCCCGCCTGATACGTAACATCTCTCAAACAACCGCTAATTAGATCAGTTGTTTTACAAGGCTGCCATTTGTTATCTCTGTACTCAATTAACGTTAATAAAGAGACTAAAACTTTAATTATTGTAAAAATATTAATCAGCTCTATTACTTCTCCATCTAATTATTGGCCCAAATCATGTATTTGGCCTTTTATAAAGTGGTCGAATTGGTTACTACATTGTCATAAATGGTCTGTAATTTTTAATAATTAATCAATACTTTGACATTAACTACAGAGTTTATATGAGAGGTTGAAAATAAACGTCATTGGTCAATACTACAGGCCGTCTCAAAATATTTAGCACTCCAATATAGACATACGCAGTACTTTTAACGTGTGTGTGTATGTCCAACACTTCGGTCATAACTGGTCCCTAGGTCGAAGGAATTGGTCAACCTTAAATCAATCAATCTACCATAAGTTATCTGGTCATAGCGATATAAAAATACCTAGTACCCTAATGTAGACATACGCAGTACTTTTAACTTTTTAATTGTCACACTCTTTCCCACTCTTTTTTGGAAATCGCAAATCCCCTTCTTTCTAAATTTACATATTTTTTTATAATTAAACTATTAGTAAATATTTTATCTAATAATTATGATTTTTAAAATGTGTTTATAGATAAGATTGGTCGAATCTGTACTAAAACCGAATCAGCACGCCTCATCATCATCATCAGCCTGCGGCAGTCCACTGCTGGACATAGGCCTCTCTCGAGGCGCGCCACTTAGCCTAAACTTCGGCTACACGCATCCAGTTTCTACCAGCCACCTTGCGCAGATCGTCGCTACATCGGGTCAGGGGGCGTCACACCGCGTTTGCCTAGACGCGGTCTCCACTCCATAACACGTTTACTCCACCGGTTGTCACTTCTGCGACAGACGTGGCCAGCTCATTGCCACTTCAGCACGCCTCGACTACACATAATCTTGTCTGCCCTACCCCTAGAGTGTTTTTGTAAAGCCGCCCCCGGAGAGAGAGCAGCCCCCGCGCGCCGTAGCAAATCACAGGCACCTGTGCGAACCGTAGCGGCTGAGGCTGGTGCCTGCGATTTGCTACGCAAGGGCAAAGGGGCTGCATTTCCCGCAGCGCCAAAGCCGTTGCAGAAGTAACTTCGAGTCAATATTCCCGTGTAAAAAAGTAAGGTTATGATATTACAAAAAAAAATTCCGCAAGGGGGGAAGGGTCTTCCCCTGAAATTTTTTCCAATGACCTTGGAATTTTAAACTCTCTGTATTTAGTGTCAAAGTATTGACCAATTATTAAAAATAACTGACCATTTATGACCATTTTGTGATCAATTCAAACCATTTTTGTAAGGCCAAATTTCATGACTTGGGCCGCTAATTAGATAGAGCCCCTATTACATCGGGTTCAATCGCAAAATAAGATTAAGGGAAATATTTGAATAGGTATATCAAGTAGTATGTTGTGCAGTTGTAAAAATCAAGACCAGTTAAGTGAGCTGGTAAGTGAAAAAAAGAACGAGATATTTATATTAGAACATACAAAAACATTCAGATTAATATATAAATATAAAACATATAAAAAATTAAAAATACAACACAAAAAAATTCAACGAACAAATGCATGCCTTTCATTGCCTTCATTACCTTCCTATTAAATTAAACAAACTGTAGGCTGAATCCCTAACACTTTATAATAATTAATGCCATATGATATGGACGGTAAATGCTATGATAATAAATAAAACTGATCGCGCTGAGTGCTGATAATACACTGATTCACTATTTTAATCATCTATTATAATCACCTGATTTATTAATTGATCGTATATTAGAATTTGCACGCGAATGACAATAAGTGCAGAAATTTAAGCTAAGTACTTAATAAAATAATGATGTATATGTATACATGTACGATAGTTTGTACACAAAACACAAGCCAGCTATACAATAAAAATACCATTGGGCATTTTTATAATAATACTAGCTTTTTACCCGCGGCTTGACTCGCGTAGCCTTCAATTCAGAAACATCATTAAATGCTATTCCGTGCCAAATTTAGCAAAATTCGATCACTTTTAGAGTCACTTCGGTGTCTGTATATGTCAAAGAATTTTTTTGAATTCCCAAAAACTATTGAACCTAGATGATTGATATTTGGTATATATATATAATATGCTACAGGAACACGTGAATAAATAAGTTTTTCAGAATTGCATTAATATCATATAACTAGAAACATCTACAATTTTTCATATTGGACGTGTCTTCATAAGATGTATCCATAAGAAAGATAAATTGTCTTGGAATCAAAATTTATTGTTATTATTTACACTCTGCATTCATTCATAACTAAAGTTAATTTAGTTTCATCAAAATAATGATGATTTCATGGTGGTCTTATATAATATGATATTTGATTCATACCATTGTTCCCATTTAATATTGATCGGCACCATAAAATAGATGCTGATATTTTTTCTACGTTTGAGTAGACTTCAAAATTTTATAAATGCAGGTCTGTAATGATGAATACTACACATGTAGTAAAACAAATTTTAATAAAATACGTTACATTTTAACTTTTATTTAAGCGGGTTGTACAAAACACATATTTAGAAGAAAGTTCCATAAAAATTTGCGTAAAAGAACATATTGCTGATGTGAAGCACTGACGCTCCGAGAAGTCTGAAGTATGTCAACATATACAGTATCGTCTCAACCATTATATTAGATCTGATAGACAACAAATCCTCGCAATATAACACCGATTCCTACTAAGGATGATGCGCGAGGCTATTGAAATTAAAAACATCCTAACTTCAATAGAGATGATGGCTAGGTGCTACCATCTACTTGGGATCCCATAATTAATAAAATTAAATCCAAACCCAAGCATACTACTGCAAGACTTCAAGATACTGTAAGCTCGTCCTGCGTAGCTCTGACCAAACATTATTAGTTAAAAGTTGACGGTAGTCTTCGTAAACTATGACATCAGGACGTTAAGCAAATCAGCCCCCCCCCCCCGCGCATCTCCATGGGTTCTTTAAAGTGCCCGAAACGTCAGGAATTAAAAAAGTTAAAATTAAACACAATAAAATCCTTAAGATTACTTTTATTGCAAATTAAGAGGCATCACAAAACAGGACTGTCACAAAATCTTGATTTGTCTGATAATATAAAACTCAAAATATTAAAATCTTAAATGACAAATTGATTTATAAGTCTCATTAAGGTATAAAAACTAAAGTAGATGCTTCCAGACGTCTCACTATAGCCCAATATATTCAACTAAAACTTCTCTCTTAATCTCAGTTTTGTGTACACAAAACACGTGTGTGTTAGCCATTTGCCAAACGTGGTAATTGTGATAAATCATCCCGATAATGGCCACCGGTCTAGATATTTTAAGTGTGATAATTTTTGATGCTGCACCAATAAGTCTCATTACAGCCTACAAGTCCACTGCTGAACATAGGCCTCCTCCAAGAAGCCACAAAGCACGGTCCTGAGCCACCTGCATCCATCGACTTCTGCATGTCTTACCAGGTCGTCACTCCATCTATGGAGGACGCTCTACACTCGTCCGCTCGGTACGAGGCCGCCATCGAGAACCTTTTTCCCATCGGTTGTCGGTTCTTAGAGCTATGGCCGGCCATTGCCTTCAGCTTACTAATCCGTTGGGCTATATCGGTCACTCTGGTTCTGCGGATAACCTCATTTCTAAGTTTATCACGCAGAGAAACTCCGAGCATAGCTCTCTCCATAGCTCGCTGAGCGACCTTGAACTTCCTCATCCGGTCAGCAGAGAAGGACCACGTCTAAGTTAGTATTCAGTAGCATTCTAAAATTTAATTTTATCAGTTACTTATCATTAATTTATTTAAAAGAAAGTAGAGGGCGCTGTATTACATTAATACTATGAAAGTCAAAACTATACTATCTAGTAATATCAGCTATAGAAGGTTGGAGTGCGACTGGCTTAAGGGCCACCCCAAAGCCGCGAACATTTATTTATTATATAAAAGAGGCATAAAGTGATGTTGATTCTGTTAAAAATCTGTTTCTGTTAAAAAACACGCTATTAGCGCCGCTAGCGGTGAAAAACTTTTTGGCGATATGACCATATTATCATGAAATAGCAATGTTATGTTTAGTTATTAATATCGTTACATGATCTCTATTCATTGATTTGACTAAGCTATATCATAACATGGTCAACAAACAGTGATAAATATCATGAAATGACACCATTTCACGATAATGATTTAATGAGAATTTTGCAATAATTACAGGCAGACCAGTTTTAAGTTTTTTTTGAGGCACATCTGCTTAACATACAATTTAAATTTATTATTATATTAATCTTTTATCGTCTTTTCAACAACACATATTGCAACAACGTTGCTCTCATAACTTTAAAGTTATTTCTACTACGTGCTCAAGACACAGGTGTAACAAGAATTAATATAAGCACGTAGTAATTGGATGTAAGTTCACGTGTCTGATGCATTATCATTGAAATATACTGTAATATCTTCATCATTATTACAAACAATCACAAGTTCAAAACAACAAACAAATCAGGAGATCAGCGTCTTCCTAATATTGACTTAAAATAAAAAACTGCGGTTGCTAACCGGCTTGCCAAGCGTGTCAACTACGGCAAATATCACTCCTGTGAGGCAATTTATGGGGGAGGCCTATATTCAGCAGTGGTAGCCTATATTTAGAATTTAATAAAGCACGGTTCTGAGCCACCTGTATCCATCGACTTCCTGCATCACTTACCAGGTCGTCACTCCATCTAGTGGGGGCCCACCCTATACCTTGATTACCGGTACGAGGCTGCCACTTAAGAACCTTTCTTTCATCGATTGTCGGTTATTCAAGGCGACCCATTGCCACTTCAACCTACTGATATGTGTGTATGACATAAATTCATTTTTTAAACTGTATTGCACTGGCCAAAATGTCTCTCTTCCTTCTTATAAAATGTACAATTCAGTGTTTCTCTCAATTAAATTTTTTTTTGAGTTTACATACATATATAGTATCAAACGTATGAAAATTGATATGTTTTTAGTTCAATTTTTGAGTTTACATACATATATAGTATCAAACGTATGAAAATTGATATGTTTTTTAGTTCAAAAAAATATCAATTTTCATACGGTTGATAGATGTCACTATTATCTATTATTTTTAAATTTTAATTATTACTTTTAAATAAATGACGATTAAATTAAACGTTAGGATTTTTAAATAATTTTATAAATCTAATTATTTAAACATATAAATGTAAGTTATTTATATTATTTAATTTATAAGCTACAAAAGGCAAAATATAGGTTTTTTTTCATTTGATGATAGACGGCGCTGTTTTGATAATTAAAACGTATATCGTCAGCGGAGTTTCAAATTGTTATGATTAAAACTAATTTTAAACTTTATTTACAAATATGATATTTATTTCAAAAACACCCGTCATCCGCCTATTAACTAACATAATCATATATAATAGAAAATTAACATCTAAAGGTGAAAATATACTTAACAACTTCTTTTTAAGTTCCGTAATCGGATCAAAAAGCCTATAAGTTGCCCCGGATTACTAACTACTTACATAGAAAATTTAATGGAAATCGGTTCAGTAGTTTTGCGTGAATCTGTAAACAGACAGACAGACAAAATTCTAAAACCACTAATTTGGCTTCAGTACCCTTTATTTAGTCCCTGGACATTTTTCAGGGTATATTAAATTACAGACACGACTTTTCTACAGATTTATTTATTAAGATCCCGTGCAGTGGCGGGTAAGAATACTCACTACCCCATATCTTCCCGTGGGTGTCGTAGAGGCGACAGAGGGAAACTGAGGCGAGGATGGGCAGCAGCATCTTTCTGATAACAGCAAAAAACAATAAAACTGCAGTTGCCACCCGCTCGCCAAGCGTGGCAACTATGGCAATATACCCCCATGAGCGACGACACAAAACGGCCCCCAGTCAGCGGCGCCATTCCTGGCTACGGTGGCGACCATGGTAACGGCGGGGCAGGGGTGGTGAATCTCCGGTGGAGGTTCGGTTGCCACCTACGACGACTCGACCTGGCAACTTACGCACGTACCTGAGGACTGACGAGAAGATCCTGGAGCTGGAAGAAGAGATAGACAAGTTACGCTGGAATATTATAGTATTATCGGAGGTCCGAAGAGAGAGGACACGGTAATCCTCGAATCCGGCAACTTGTTCTATCACCGGGAGGCGACCATCTGTCCCAAGGAGGTGTCGGATTTATCGTCCAGTCTCTCGTTAACAACGTTGTAAAAGATTGGTAGTGTGTCGAGAGGGTTGTACCTTATACTCAGAATCACCAAACGGTATTCGCGAAAGGTCAGCCTGGTTTACGCACCAACCTCGCACACCCATGAAGTGGAGAAATGTATGAGGATATCTCTAGAGCCATGCATTCCTCCAAAACCCACTATACGGTGTTAATGGGAACTTCAACGCAAACTAGCACAGAGAGTACGGTGAGCTGAAAGTAGGAAATTCGGGTAGAACATGGAACCAAGGGCCAGCAGCTGGCCGACTTCATGGAGAGAGAGGACTTTTATGATGAACTCTTTCTTCCAGAAGCGGCCCACAGGAGTGGACCTGGTCGAGCCCCGACGGTTCGACAAAAATGAGATTGACTTCATTATGACGACCAGGCGACAATTGTTCAATGATGTCTCAGTGATCGCGAGGGTGAAAACCGGCGCGATCACCGAATGGTGAGGCACACTGAACCTAAACGTAAAGTTGGAGAGGTCACGTCTAATGAAGTCAACGCTCCGTCCCCTCGTGCTCTAATCAAAGTCCCGAAACCTTTCAGCTCGAACTGAAACCGTTTTCAGTGCCTAGAGATTGCAATGCAGTGGACGATATGAATGATGACAAGCTCGTGGAAACTGTCCATGCGGTCGGATAAGTTTTGCAAGACCCGCCGCAGAAGAACACAAAACTCTCCGATCATACTCTTAATCTCATAACATTAGACGGGATATGAAGCTGCAGTCTTCAGGATATGATGAGAGGATACAGGCAACTGAACAGACAGATCTCCAAATGCATGCGGCGGGACTTGCGCAACTAATACAGCTCGTATTGAAGAAGCGATCGAGCGGAACCAGGGCTCCAAAGTCTTTGCTAGAATCTGTCTGCAGAAAGAGCCAACTGTCGAAGCTGAAGACCAGTGTGGCAGCGTCGTTCCAGGACACAAGTTTTGAGTGAGATTGAGAGGTTCTATGGGCAGCTGTACATCATCGTTGGAGCCACACGCAAGTGTGGTAACGAGCAGTCTTATCCGACACTATTCCGATGATATCCGGACGTCAGTCTGAGCGAGATTAGAATGGCTCTCAGCACCTTAAAAACGGCAAGGCCCCAGGCGAGATGGAATTACAGCGGAGCTTCTGAAGCGGGTGGAAAACCGGTACTTGAGTTCTTCAAACTCTTTAATTCCGTCCTCATGGTGGCATGCACCGAGCGTGGAGCAGAAGTGCGGTGGTCTTGTTCTTCAAGAAAGGCGACAATGCTCTTGAAGAACTGACGATTTCCCTTCTGAGCCGCGTCTACGTGCTGTTTCGAGAGTCATTACGAATCGTCTCGCGCAGACTCGACGACTTCCAGCCTCCCGAACAAGCCGGTTTCGAGGCTTTAGCACATAGACCACATACATACCTTCGGCAAATTGTACAGAAGTCCGGTACAATTTGCCACTATCTCTGGCGTGTGGACTGTGAAAGCCTTGATTCCGTTTGGGCGGTGCTGCAGTCACTTCAGCGGTGCCAAGTTGACTGTCGGTATATCGAAGTGCTGAAGTTTTTGTACAGTAGGGCTACGATGGCTATCCGAGTACAGAACAGAGTAGAAACCTATTCAACTGCAGAGGTGTAAGACAGGTGACGTTATATCCCGAAACTCTTCACCGCTGCATTGGAGACGTTTTCAAGCTTCTGGACTGGAAAGGATACGGTATTAACATCAATGGCGGTATCACTCACCTTCGATTTGCCGACGATATATCCTTATGGCAGAATCGCTGGAGGACCTAAGCACTATGCTCAATGACCTCAATAGTGCCTCCCAACGGATAGGTCTTAAGATGAACATGGATAAAACAAAGATCATGTTTAATGTCCATGTCACACCTATGCCGGTATTGTTGGGAGCACTAAGCTCGAAGTTGTTGACGGTATGTTTTACCTGGGACAAATAGTCCGTGGTAAGTCCAACCTCGACCGAGAGGTCAATCGACGGATTCAACTCGGCTGGGCAGCGTTCGGGAAATTACGGCATCTTCTCGTCAGGTATACCTCAAAACTTGAAAACGAGGCTGTACAACCAGTGCGTGTTGCCAGTGATGACATACGGAACTGAGACGTGGTCCTTCACTGCTGGCCGGATGAGGAAGCTCAAGGTCGCTCAGCGAGCTATGGAGAACTATGCTCGGGTCTCACTGCGTAAACTTAGAAATGAGGTTATCCGCAGTAGAACCAGCGTGACCGACATAGCCAACGGATTAGTAAGCTGAGTGGCAATGGGCCGGCCATATAAGAAGAACCGACAACCGATGGGGAAAAAAGGTTCTCGGTGTGGCGGCCTCATACCGGCGGACGAAGTGTGGGCGTCCCCACTGATGGAGTGACGACCTGGTAAGACATGCAGGAAGTCGATGGATGCAGGTGGCTCAGGACCGTGCTTTGTGGCATTTTTGGGGAGCCTATGTTCAGCAGTGGACTTGTGAGAGGGCTGTAATGATGATTTATTTAATAGATGTATTGTAAAACTTAAATAAAAACATCAGTTTTATTCATTATTGTTTCATCTTAATGTAAATGTGCTTTTCTTACTTATTAGTTTAGAATAAAAATAATAAACCATATTTAATGAAAACGGGTAGCGTTGTCTCGTCAAGTCGAGAGTAAACCCAACCTCTCTGCTTCGCATTCGAGGCGTGTAAAAGCAAAACAAACGATATGAATTACCAATTATATAATATGCTGCTATCGACAATCAGTAAGGTTTATTCCTTAAAAAGACTAACGGTGAGCAGTTAGGGTCGATAAATAAGAATATTATAGGTAAGATTAAGACGACAAAGAAGAGTAAAGTAAAAAAAAAGTAAAGTTACAGCCTATATACGTCCCACTGCTGGGCACAGGCCTCCTCTCATTTCTGAGAGGGTTTAAGGGCAAGGAAATGTCCGCCGCGTTGCCCCAATGCGTGTTGACGAACTTCAAATGTCTTGAAATATTTTTCATTTCTCACATGCGGTTTGATTCATGCGGTGAAGGAAAACATCCTCACGATGTTTTCCTTACCCCAGCTCTGGTAAATCAGCACTTAAAATTGCAATTAACAATTTCATTGGTGCCGGCGGGGATTGAACCCGGGTTGCTCGCGTGCTGTGTAACTTACAGCGAGCGCTAACCATCTGAGCTACCACGGCTGTTACAAAGACAAAGAAGAGTATTATTAGGTAATTTTTACGCTTAATCGGAAATTCTAACATTAGTAATTTCGCAAATTAATATTGCAGAGAACAACATTTTTTTTATTTAAAAAATACTTGAGCATATTTTGTTACCCTCGGAATCTTTTATTCCTTAGGCATGCAGGTGCCCTCAAGATGTTTTGATTCACCGCTGACTACGTGGTAAATCACAACTTAAAATTGCAATTAAGAATTTCCTTGTAACTGGCGGAGATCAAACCGCTATTTGCGGTAAGCGGGGACATGCCCGCGGGCATGTCTGTAGACATCCCTGCCGGCCTTCGCTACTATAGGTCTGTGCAAAGTTTGATAGTGTAGGACCGTCACAGTCGGTCTGGCAGACTTGCCTGTTGAACGTCCGCGCGATCTCATTTTGTCTGCGCGGGCACAGACATGCCCGAACGTGAATGTTGCACCAAATTCTTTTTCTTATCATCGGACAGTATTAATGCAGCACCAGCTAATATTGCAATTTTTCGTCGTTTCGTTGTCATCTTAATGTGCACGCACAACTAATCACGTAACCGGTCTAAAACAAACTGATGAGTCTGTGTAGTGCATTGCGGCGACAGACATACCCGGACAGATATGCCCGCGGGCATATCCGTCAAGTGAATTCCCTGATTTATATTAAGCCTTACGCCGAGAAAACCACAGCTCATTAAATAAAAACTAAATTGCATACCATCTTTACATTAGGATACGTACATAAAGATATATTGTTTGTGTGATCAATTTTCTCGATAGACGTGACGAGACATATACATATTATGTATATATTGCTACGACAATAAAAGCGGAAAGTTATTAGAGCAAATGGTTTCCAATCGGCTCGAGACCGGCTCGATATGATGCAGACGTCGATTTATATCATCGGCACAATGCCTTGAAAATAACAAACGACCTTATGACTCACAGTCGATGTAAGCTATTACGGATTAAAATTAAATACTCGTATGTATGTAGGTTTATACGTATTTTTTATTAGAATAAATGCCTTTCCTTCTTCTTTTTAGCAGCCTCTAAAAGTTCACTGCTATACATGTGCCTCTCCTATTGTAGGGAAGATATGCCTTAATCAGTGGCGTAGCGTGCCTTAGACGGGCCCTGTATCAAAATGTGTTAGGGGGCCCAAATTAAGGGTAAAGATGTTTCACAAGAGGAACAAAAGCGCTCGCATTGAACTAAAATAATAATATATTGGTTATAAGTTATTACTTACAATTAATACTCGTAGGAACTAAGTTAGCCAACCAACTCAAATCAAATATACGATTTTATTGCCTTTTATTCGGCGAAATTATTTATTAAAACATTCATAGCTGACGACGATTTCAGTTTTTCTAAATTTTCTGCCCCTATTGACAATAGTGACAAGTCTGATAGCCTTTTCTGTCCCATAGAAGTCCTTAGAATTTTTGACGCTCGGGCCCCTGTAGCCCGGGCCCCGTATCATTGATACGCCTGACATGGCGGTAGCTACGCCCCTGGCCTTAATGGTCACACTAGGCAGACGGAATTGAGAATAGCAGTAGCGTTTCGCACATTTTGACGCTGCCCCCGTAGCGGTATTGTAATAGCCCTGGCGTAAACGAAACATTTAATCGCCACTTTCGACACCCACTGGATGAAACAGTGGTTTCTCTTGCACCGATAGTACTCGGCACTGTAATGGTTTGATAAATATTAAGGAGAATAAGAAAATCTAAAACGCGTGTGACGGACGGAATCTGAAACAGGAGGCATCAGCATCTTTCTGTTAAGAGCTCAAATAATTAAAAATCTAAGTTTGTCAACTACGGAAACTAGTGATAAGTATGGAAAGTATCTCTTCTGCAAGGCATTCTATAAGGGAGGTCTATGATCTGCAGTGGAATTTAGATAGGCTGTAATAAATGGAAAAATGAATGAACAGTTCAATGAACATTGGTCTTTCCATTGCAAGAGAATTTGTCGTTAGCGCCGCGCTTGGCTGGTGTTGCAGTTGTTCATGGGCGGCGGTAGTCACTTACCATCAGGTGAGCTGCATGCTCGTTTGTATATATCTTCTACAAAAAAAAATCAATCATCATCATCATCATCATCATCATTACAGCCCTACACATGTCCACTTCTGAACATAGGCCTACCCCAAGGAATGCCACAAAGCACGGTCCTGAGTAACCTGCATCCAACGACTTCCTGCATGTCTTACCAGATCGTCACTCCATCTAGTGGGGGTTGCCCTACACTTCGCCTGTCGGTACGAGGCTGCCACGCGAGAACCATTTTTCCCCATCGGTTGTCGGTTCTTCGAGCTATATGGCCGGCCCATTGCCACTTCAGCTTACTAAAAGAAATATTAAATCTATTCAAATTTCAATCATATCTGATAACACTTGAAATCGTATTATATGTTTTAAAAAATCCAATTATATGCAAATATCTTGTTGCCGTACGGTGTTGCATAGTGATAGGCTGTGTTGCTTGGATACTTCCTTTCTTTTGGTGATATCCTGTATTTACTGCAGATAAATACTGTACAGTCCACCACTGTGCGATTTACTAGGAGCTTTCTTCCTCGCACGGTTTCTTTGTGGAATCGTTTACCACCGGCGATTTTTCCGGACCGATCGACTTTGGGATATTCAAGAAACGACCTAACTCCTTTTTAAAAGGTATTGCAGTTGTTTTTAGGCGGCGGTCGACACTTACCATCAGGTGGGCCGCGTGTTCGTTTTTTTTAGCAAAAAAGTTTTATAACATCAAGTCGTTACTCTTGAAATTCGCAACACGCTTGTTCTATTTAACCTTTATATTCGTATTATATTTCATATTTATTTTTCTGACATAAGTGAAGGGGACCGACGAGGGAAAATATTCGGATCGTGTTTCGGACGCCTCGTATTTGTGCCGTCGCAGTAAACACGAATGTGTCACTATGACCAAAATATATCGTAAAAAGTAAAATCAATAATAATATTTTAATATTTTTTTGAAAGAAGGCCACAGAGAATGCGGCTCACCTGATGATAAGTGTCGACCCCCGCCCATGAACAACTGCAACTCCAGGGGAATTGCTGGTATGTTGCCGGCCTTTTAAAAAGAGTAGGCTCTTTTGTTGATGGTCCCTAAGTCGCCGTGTAATGGCGGCGTAAGAGAAACCACTATTCCATATCCCGTGTGTGGTGTAAGAGCAACAGAGAAAAGGAGAAGGAGAAAGAGAGCAAACAGGATATAGGCAGCAGCGTCTTCCTAAATACACCAAGAAAATTAAAAAAACTGCGTTTGTCATGTATGGGGCAGATCTTTGTTCAGAAGTGAACTTTGATAGGCTGTAGTGATGATGATGATTTAACAGTACTAGACATCTCGCACCACTGCCGCTGTTCTCCGTCAATGGTGTGAGATAAACAGGATGGTTATACTGTCATCTGACGAAAGCCATGAGATCTTTCGACATTTACCATAGACGTCTCTTATAATACACACGAGACGACGTGATGGTAAGAAGATGAATGGTAATGTAAGAGTACCATCGTATACTATATGAATATAAACATAATTAAAATGAAACTCAAAGTCACGGGTTGTTGACAACCCACTGCTGGTTACAGACCTTCGTTTGTTTTGGAGAGAGTTATGGGGCAGTTAGTCCAGCTGACAGTGTGCTCACAGTGTGCTCCTTGGTCGCTGAGCACGTGGTAAATCAGCGTTTAGTAAAATTGCTATTAACAATTTCATTTTTGACGGGGGTGGATCGCGAACCCTTGTCGTTCGCGAACTTCACGGTTAGCTCTTAGCCCTTGAACAACGACGGTTTTTAAAATAAATCCATAAATCCATACTTTGGCAACTGCAGTTTTGTATTTTCTAGTGGTTATTACAAAGACGCTACTTCCATATTCTGGTTTATTGCTCTGTTGCATTTTACACCCACGGGACGATATGGAATAGTGCATATTCCTGCACCGCCACTACACGGTCAAATAAATAAATGGGAAATAACTAATTTATATAATTGTATTTGCTTTATGAAGCGGACGTTAAATGCTAATCGAACTGTCTCTATCAAGTACCGGACCAACAAGTTGTGTTAACCGGCCGCCATGTTTGTTTACTTGTTAACAAGTCTTCAATTATAAATTGATTAATGAAATCGATGAAGCGCGTTCAGTGCTGTTGTAGGGATAGTTAAAGCAAATATGATTAATATTATCAACGTATTAAAACCGGATTATTTGCAATGAGCAAAAGTCGCCTGGTTGACAGATGAGCCAAATCGCTTCCAGAGCGATAAGAGGCTTTAAGGCTTTAAGAAGCCTCAATGACCTTGATGAAACGGTGACCGCAGAGATTTTAGCCGACGTCAACACCGTCTAGCGACTACTTTCTGTATTACTTAGAAAAGTGCAAAGATTAATAGACTTCAGAGGTGACAAGTATATAAGTGATATACTGCCTATTATGCTTGTGCATCACTGAGAGTTATGTCGCGGTTAAGCATCTTCAATTACTTTGCACGATGTGGTGCTGTTGCTTCGTCCGGTAGGCATCACGAGCTATCAAGTGGTTAAGTTTAAGTACGTAAGAGTTTTTATTATATTCGTTCAATCGTATTTATTTGTGTCGTATTAGTAGCTCTGGGTCTAAGCGCTCGCTGTGAATTTCGCCCGGGTTTGATCCCCGGCAGCACCAATGAAATTTTCAATTGCAATTTTAAGTGCTGATTTAGCACGTGCTCGGCGGTGAAGGAAAACATCGTCAGAAAACCTGCATATGTCTGAGGAATAAGAAAAAAATTCAAAAAAAGTGCACGGTTAAACTGATAGTGTTAAAATTTCTTTTCTCATTTTTATCAATGGTGAATTGATGAAACTTACTCAAGATCACTATTATATTATATAAAATTTATCATTATTATATTATCACTATTATATAAAATATATTAAATTAAATTGGCACATGGCGTATTTGGCCTTTTACTTAAAACTCGGCGGAAATTTGAAAAGAAAGATTTTGTCTGTTCTTAATTTTCTTGTGAACACCACTTTTCACAGAAGTATTGTATACAACTGGCGTGGTTTCCAAAATCATGATTAAGTGTCAGCTCTATATCGCCAATCAGGTCCTGAACTTTTTTGACATTTAATTTTGTGTCTTTTTTTTGTATCTTGTAACCTTTTTAAAAACTGACAAAAACTCATTAGTTTATTATTTGTTATATTTTTTTCTATAACGTATTAGGTATCTTGGATAAGTTTGTAATTTTTTTTTATTTTATCACAAAATTTTTGCAATAAATTTTTTGAAACCTGGTAAAATATTTTTTTTTCCATACCATTTAATGGGCCTGAGTATAATGCCAGTTGTGCTCTTTGGCTGAAGTTATTTTTTATTTTATGCACAATTGCAGACAAAACAATCTCTAGAACAAAATTTTACCTCTTCTCTTTCTAATAATAGCTCCTGCACCTGACACGACGGAATAGTTTCTTCTACAAGACCATTTACAATAACAATTTTTGTTAACAGTTATGAGTGTAACATTTTTATCAGCTGCTGTATTCATAGTGCCTTGAGCAACACTTTGCCGGGTTCTGTACAGAAAATAATAGTTTAAAAAAAACTAAAAAAAACTGGCGTTTGTAGATAACCGCGTGGGGTGCTTTTTCAGATATTTTTATGATGACGCTAATTTTATAAATATCCACAAAATTATTTACAACAAACGACATCAAGCACCCCACGCTTTATTACAATAAAATGATTTTTTATGTTAATCATTATTTTCTTATTTTAAACTTATTGAAAATTATTTTCTACTTTTTAGTTCGGCTATCTACAAAATCGTGTTTATTTAGTTTTTTTAAACCATTATTTACTTTCTATTTTTTAGTGCGGCAAACTACAAAAGCGTGTTTTTGTTTTGGACCGAAGTTCTTTTACGCGGCTTACAGTAGATTGAACTGGCAGAAATCGTAGTTGTTTTATGAATTAATCGTAAATCCTGAGGATCCTGGCAAGAATAATGGGACAAACTATTTAAATTATTGCATTGTCATCGGTCCTTGATAAGTGTGCGAAGTTTTAAATCAATGTGACGTTTGGAAGGGGATGAAAATCACATTCGAAAATTCCGTTACATAGATACATATCAAGCTAATAAAAGCGTGTTAAGAATGATGCTGGCTTTGGTATTTCTTATTTGAAATAATTCGTAAGCGTAGTGCTGCAGAAAACTGTTCCAAATATGAACGGCCACTACCAATGAATATAATACCTGCTATGTTACACCTATTTACATAGAAACTTTTCATTTTTAAATTTATATTAAATATACATATAAATAGAATAGAATTTTAATTTTAAAAGAAAACATTCCATCCTAGACCTCAGAGGCAATTCTTTGTTTGAAATTGGTTGCAGGTGTCCATGAGCTGGAAAAAAATAGTTGGTTTTAACAATTTTTGAAAAATAATTTCTAAATTGCCTTACATAATAATTTCCATTAGTATTTTCCAAACTAATATAAAAGAAATATGGCAAATATAGATAAGGTATGGATCGAAGTAAAATCGCAGAAATGATTTATATCTAGACACACGCTTACAAAATTGTTGTCCACCACCCATTAATTAAGTAAAATAATGGTTTAGAAAAATCTGAAGATACATTTGGACACTAAGAAATAGCTTTAGATTGAGCCAAAATTATTTCGAAAATTCTATATCAAATGAACAATCTCACAAATAAGTTTAATAGCACGGACACGGAAAAATATTTGTGGGATAGCAAATATATCACGCACTTGATCGACATTTTACACTAAAAATAGCGGCTCGCCCCGGCTTTGCCCGGGTTGAATAATTATCTTAAATATTCGGTAGGTACCTATAATTTATTTTAACTTCATGATATACACATTTTTGTTAAATTTTTTGAAGTTTTAAAATAAATTGATTCTGCGCATTTCCTGACCTAGAGAGACCAACGTATCCGCAGCGCTGACCGCCACCATAATTATTTTATCGCGCAAGTTTGTACAAAAAAATGGTTACTGTGAGTTATCCCTAGAAATTAGACATATGCTATCGCGGACTTTTTTTTTAGAACTTTTCAAGGGAAACAGTTCAGCTTTTCATTATTTTCGTGCAACTTTAACTGGTGATACAGCCACGCCATGGTAGCTCTCAAAAGGCACGACTTTTTCCGATTAAGTTGACGAATATCAATCACAACTTTTAGCCACTAAATATATACATTTATGACTACCTAGATTGTCTAGTGGTCCTAAACGCGGTTGCTGATCCTGAGGTCCTGGGTTTGAATCCCGGGTCGGGTCAAAATCAGTTAATTGGCGTCTGGAGTCAGCTAGTTGGCGGTGTTTTCACCCCCGGAAAAGCCTCGGAAAGCACGTAAAGCTGTAAGTCCTGCACCTGATCTCTCTCCGGTCATCCCATCGGACTATGAGAGTGAGGATATAGAGAGTGAACCTTTTTTCGCTCACACTTGTGCTTGCGCATATACTTGTCCTGTGCAGATGGCTTCCGTTGGATGGATGGATGGAAGGAGGATCGCCGTTGAGACTGGCCGCTGTGACCGATATTCGGTCTAGAGGACATAAAATTATATTACTATATATATATATATGTCTATGTCTATCCGGAATAATGTATCTTTTAAATGGTGAAATAATTTTTAAATAGGTGCAGTGGTTCCGAAGATTGCCCTCCACATATACGCAAACACAAAATTCGCACCCTCTTTATAATATTAGTATACATAGTATAGATTTAAATTTCCTAATGTTTAAAGTTTCTCTATACATAAATTATCATGTTAATGCTCGGCTAACCCAAAACCTGCCCTCTATTATTACTAAACGTGACATATAAAGGGATCAAAAATACAGACGCGCGAAAGAGAGAAATAATTCCAGCTAAATGTTACGCACGTTTGAATGTGGAAGGAGACAAATAATTGAAGTTATATTGTGTTACTTTGAAGTGCGATTGTAGTGAAACAAAACGATGTGATGCTGGAAATAGTTTGCCACCATTTATATATTGTTTTTACTAAGCCTAATGTATTGTAAGCTATCATCATCATCACAGCCTATTAGTCATAATATAGGCCACTAGAACATAAATCTCCTCAACAGATTACCTCATAGATTTGCCATAGTTGCTGCGTTGCTTGTTTTTTTTAATTTGTTGTTAGAAAGATGTTGCTTCCCATACCATGTTTCAGTTGCCCCCTATTGCCTCTTTAGATACGCAGGGAATGAAATGAAGTAATGGATATATGCCTATAAGATATAAATACAAAAAAATACATGGGTGCTATTTTACGCTGATATTCCGTAAGTTACAAAAATATGTTATTTCTACAGATTCATTTTGACAATTGTGCCTGTAAGTATATGACCTGCTTTAATATTACAATGCCATGGTATCTCAAAGGACGCTTAAATCTTACAATAAACAGTATTCGGGTAACCCAAGCTCGATCCAGTACGTATGTTTAAGTGCCTATTTACCACTTCCTAAGCGCTACAAGAAAACATCTTGAGTTTTCTCAACTTTTGGTAGACATATAAAATCCACCAATTCGCAATAGAGTATGGCAGCCATTTACTGCTCCTTGAGGCCAAAAATGAAAGAATGTCTGTGCTATTCAATTCTGTTCATATTTCTTTCATTTATTCCATAAAAGCTCATTTTAATGTGTTCAGGTGTACAAGGAAAAACAAGAACTGTCCAATACAAAGGGACAGATCCAATTAGCGGTTGTGTGAGCGATTCGATACCCGTAACGGGGAGGAAGGTAAAAAGGTTGAGTCAAAGAAAGTTAAATTGGAACAAAGTGATTAGTATTGGTCTTCTACGCGTTCTGTGCGACCAATTGGTTCCTTTGGCAATGATCGGACACGACCCGCATTTAATTATTTATCGAAATGATCTCCTTACATAGAGAGTAGTCAATATTATATTCATAAAACAGAGAATAGATTTTTATTCATTGTAGTTGCATCTTTACGATTTTGTCGTGACAGAGATAACATACTGCGGTCTGTTATGCCGTGAAAATTGGTCCTTTCCGAGCCGACCTGTAATATACTGGTAGCTGCAGCAGTGGCTCTTCCACGTGTAATTATATTAATATATTTCTTACTTATTTTGTTGTAAATTATTAATAACAGTTTCGACCTAAATAATCAGCAAAATGTAGCACTTTTGTGCTTTTCCTTGTTTTGTTGACTGTCAATGCGTTTGCCTGTGTGTCATA
Source organism: Parnassius orleans (assembly GCA_029286625.1). Lineage (NCBI taxonomy): Eukaryota > Metazoa > Arthropoda > Insecta > Lepidoptera > Papilionidae > Parnassius > Parnassius orleans. Next base: position 23,442 of record JAGSMP010001235.1, on the reverse strand, counting down.
AATGTTCTTTACAAAGACTATTTTTTTCAAGTTGATTTTTTTATAGAATAAGGGCCAAAAAACTCATATTGTCGCTTGGCCAATAGAGGCGACAGAAGGAAACAAACCAGAAGATGGGCAGCAGCGTCTTCCTAATTAAACCAAAAAAAATAAAAAGCGGTTGCCAACCTTCTGCCAAGCGTGGCAACTATGGCATATATCAATCTTATGAGGCAATCTATGGGGGAGGATCTAAAGTAAAAGTTCAATCATGTTGGAAGCGGGACTAATTGATTAAAATAACTCAACAGAAATCCCGTTTTCCCCTGTACCAACGTTTCTTCTGCTTTATTACTATATTTAATTACAGATTTTATACGAGCTTGAATGTGACTTGATAAAAAATTGCGAAAGTTTAGTATGGAACTGTTTAGAGTCAGTAGCGAGATTAAGTAGTTTAAAATACAGATATTAGCAATTTTCTTAAGTTAAATTATTCATAACAGAAAATCGCTGAACCGATTTTGATAAAAACACGGCATACTTTATAATAAAATATTATAAAGTATGTCGTGGGGAAACCTGCGTGTCTGAGGCATAAAATATTTTGAGGTCATGTGAAATCCGATAACCGCACTAGAGAAGCACGGTGGACTGATCGCTCCATACCTTTTCACAAATAAGAGCAAGAATGTGCCCAGTAGTGGGACGTATATAGGACTTAACTTACGTTTACTTTACTTTTCCTTTACCTTACCTTTATATTACTTTTAGGTTGGAACACGTCGAAACTTGAAACAAATTTGAGACTAGTTTTTAAAATTAAAATCGATGCAAAATCAATCCCAATGCACAATCTTCTATCACCAATCTATGTGCAGACAATCACGTAAAGTTATTAAAGGAAATGGAAACTATCGGTTCGGAAAGTTAACTCATTAGTTTCCCTGCTCTCTATAAGGGGAAATAAGGAATTGAACGTCAACGCTCAATCGTAACTGTACCTGTTACAGAAATTAAATATAAAAACTGTAACACGCAAATCGTTCATTCTACTGCATACTACAGGAGGGCGTTTCGTAAGTGAAGATGTGACACCTAATAGAGGAGAATGAAAGAGAAGGCACGCTATGCCTACCACGAATAACTTTTTATTATATGGAATAGGGTGGCAAACGACCACACAGTCCACCTCATGGTAAGTGGATGCTGTGATCCATAGACATCCACATTTATGCTCCATTAAGAATCATAATGCAGATGCGTTGTCACCCTGAGGACTAAGACGAATGCCTCGTTTTCAGTAATAAGGGTCTCCTACGGGTCCTAAGGGTTCTCTACACTCACCATACGAAACACAGCAGCATTAAGCTACTATTTTCCACTGGTATTCTGTGATAGCGTGGTCCTACCCCGGTCGAGCCGACCTAACTTGGGCTAAGGGCAGGAATAAGAACATACTCCAGGACAGCGTATAGTTAGCTGGTCGCACGACGTGCACTAGAAACACATGTTCTTAAAATAAATATAGAAATAGAAACTTTTTTATTCAATATTGATTATAAATAATACTTATTGAAAGTCACTCTTATGTTTAATTTACCACTGGTTCGGAAATTACCTCTGTCCTTGAAAGTACCAGCGAGAAATCCAGTGGGACACTTTTTGTTGCAAAAAGAACAGTTTATTTAATACTAGCTTCTGCCCGCGACTTCGTACGCGGATCCTGTTGCTTATGCCAGCAACAACGGGTCGTCAAAATCGAAGATCTGAAACGTCTGATGTTGAATTCTAAGAGCCCGGGACGGAAAACAACGTGATTCGCGAGACGATTCGAGACGTTCTAGATCTTTCATTTTGTTAGTCAACAGGAAATGCCCATCAGACTAAACAACTTTTGCTAAGACGTCATTTCTATATATGTTATAGTGTCGCTGGGCTTTGGATGGAGTGTAACTCCTTGTGTGTTATTAAGTTAATATATTGGTAATATTGTTTAGATCACGTTCACATGAGGCTTGTACTTATAGAACAAAAATACAGCGCAAAGCTTCCGGTAAACTATGTTGAAAGTTGACCCGTCCGGCACGTGAACATAAAGATTTCTAGAACTGCTAACCCGGGAAAGAGCGACGTACAACTGACCATGTGAGAACAACTGACACCGAGATCTACTCCAGCAACACGAAAAGTCTGCCCTTGAGCCTTATTAATTGTCATTGCATAACACAATGATACTGGGGTTGCGTTCTTTTAATTGGAATGGAAAATTATTTGGTATTATGGGAATTCTGGAATAAAGACGGTTTCTCCTGCACCGCAACCTGTTAAAATTTGAGCCTCGATTATATTTTGTTGCAACTGGGTTACTTTTAGCCGAGTTCCATTGCAAAGTTGTGGTGGTCTTAAATTTCGGAACAGAATAATCGGAATGCCAATTTTTAAACAAATTTCATGAGAAGGAAGTCCGGGCATATTTAAAGAATTTAAAAATTCTATCGGGTAATTAGTGGCTTCTTGTTCATCGACCATTCTATTTATTGAACTATAAACTTTGCTTTCCCCCTGTATATTCGACAGTATTTTGTTATTAATCTCAGATGCCTGGTCATTGCGAGGAGTTAAAATGGATCTTTCGCATAGCCAAAATTGTCCCTATTTAATATAATTGTTACGTCACCGTAAACCGACGATATAAGATGTGGTTGGGATTGCACTATACAACATAACTCAGGCGTCAGAATAAGTTTTCCTTGGTGTAGTTGTGGATAGGTACCTTCCCCAATCTTTAATAATTTATCAGAAAATAGACGGTCATCCGGTTATCTCCAGTTCTCACTCGCATGTTTATAGTCAAATGTACCGATTGTATATCACGCCACAAATAAGAGCTTTTTAGGCAAGCTCTAACCTCATCAGCTCGGGTTCCCCGTGGTATTACCGGTAAGGTTTGTCGGAAATCACCACAAAATAAAACCGTGATACCGCCCATTGGTCGATCATTTTGTCTTATATCCCTTAAAGTTCTGTTTACCGCTTCTACTCCTTTTCGGTGGGCCATCGTACATTCATCCCATATGATTAAATTACACTCACGTAATACCTTAGCTTTGTCGCTATTTCTTGAAATACTACAGGTTGGACTTTCCGTGCGATCTAAATCAATTGGTATTTTAAACATAGTGTGAGCAGTTTTACCTCCTGGTAGCAATGTTGCAGCTATACCTGATGAAGCCACGGCAATAATAATATAATACATAAGCTAATATTAATTTAGTCAAAAAGGTTTTCCGAGTTCCTCCAGGTGCATCTAAAAACCATATTGTTCCCAAATTATTCTGAACACTCGCACACGCGATCATAGACTGAACGTTGTTCTGCAGTCATCATTGGGACACCGTCTTCTAATGTTGCCAGTTCCATTGAGTTGTAACCAATCTCTGCAGAATGTTCCCTATTGGTAACCTCTCCGACTGAGGTTGGTGTGGCCGGTTGTCCGAATATGGTTTATTCACAGAGTGATTTACCGCCACCTGTTAAGTCTTCCTGAAGAGCTAATAAGCACAGATTTATGGCAAGATCACGGAAATTATCATTAGTTGCGCCTTCATCGTTGTGAGATATATTCCGAAGAAAGTCTTCTGCAAATTTTTCTTTATATTTTTCCCATAATTGTACAGCATCTGACAAATTACAAAATGTGAGTAATGTTACAAATAAATGGCGTAACCGTCGTGGATTATCACTAACACAGGATTCTGCTAAAGCGTCATCCCAATGCTGATCATTTTCAAGCACTCGACGCGCTTGGCAAGCTGCATGATAAGTTGGATAAACAACATCGTCTACTTTTCAAATCTATAAATGATGTTGGTCCTCGCACTGTATGTAATAATAATCGCAAATAGAAACACTCAGTTATTAGGATGAACGGTATAGACTCTACCAAGAACATGTTCTTTGAAAATACCTGACTCGCCATCTACAGGCCTGCCGGCGTCTACGATTAAAGACACCTCGTTGCTTATCGTAGGTATAATACGATGGAACTTCCTCATACAAAAGAGATTTTGCAAAATCATCAGTTTGGCAAAGTCGAAAGAATGCTAATAAAGTTGTTTGTCCAGGGTTCTCTAATCGTTCTGTAACATTTTCGGCGTTAAAATATATACGTTGACCGCCTTCAAGATGAACATCCAGATGAGTCACAGGTGGATATCTTATAATCTTAAACTTAAGATCTCTTGAAACTTAAGATCCGCCATAGCTTTTGAAGAGCTGATATATCTGCCTGACTGAAATCTAGTAACTTCATCATGTTTATTTCTCAACGCAAATGTAGCTTGGTCACTGCCCTTGTTATACTTACAAATATATTTTATTGACTCTACACTATTACATTTCAACATTTATGTGAGCTTGAAATGCTCTAGACATCACAGGCGAATACGGAACGACCACCTATTATCTAAAGTAACCTGTTGCCTAGACACTCGCTTTTCAACAGTAAAACCACCATTGTCTCTTGAACGGCGACGATATAATGGGTATCCATCATGTCCTGTTACAGTTTCATCCACTAATGCTTTTGGATATCTTTTAGTGCAACGACCGTCTTGCTGCAAGGAGCATTCCCGTTAAATGCACACATGGACCATGTATCATATGAGTTTTAACAATGTCGTATAACACAGGATCTGCAATCGGATCTGGAATTTCAGCACTGATTGAACTGTCTACATCATTAGGTCGAACCTTATCTTTTAACCAAAGCAGGATATGTGCGTGAGGTAAGCCGCGTTTTGCCACTCAACACTATACATATAACACAATACATCTCCAAAATGTTATCTTTGGTAAGTAGATCTATCATTGATTTTAATTTAAATGAAAAACTCTTGCGATAATATCATGGCGGTCATGCGGTGCTTGACCTCAATAAGCTCCCGAGTGATTTCATCCCTTGGGATTGGTAGTTACAGTAATAAATAAGTCGAGACGTCCATATTTTCTTACGTAAGAAAAACATCTTGAGTACGTTCGTGCATGTAGCGTGGACCACCAGTAAAGAAGAGGTAAAATAACTAAACGGCCCATATTCACCGTATCATTATCTTGCTGCAGGCGTCGCGAAGGTGCACGTATTCTTCAGCGTAGCTGCCTTTAATTAGATCGTATATAAACTAATCTTTCGGTTTCAATTTTTGCGTTCATGTCAACAATAAACTGATTGAATAAGCCACGAAAACGTTGAAAGTATACAAATGTATTCCGTCTCACTTGCAAGTGGTAACAATAAAATTGAAGGCATGACATCTTTTTATTATAATTAGGTGCGCCTGTACGCGGATCAGTTTGGTATAAAGCGAAATTATAACCATCTTCCCCTCGAGTATATCAAAGGATATTGCAAACTGTCGTAAGCCCTGTGGGTTTCGTAAATACGTTGCAAACGATTGTCTCTGGAACGGATAACGATATCACGCCTACCACATTCCTGGTCGACCAATACTACAGCAACTTCATTCGTGGATGGAACGTTATAATGCCCAGGGTGTTCCTGAGTTGGACGCCTATCGGCATTTATAACAATTTTATAATTGTTATCACCATCTTGAGGAAGAGCTTAATGCCGATTTAAAACTGCATACATACAATTAACCTGATGCAACATGTTCTGAAGTTGTGAAATAAGTTCAGTATTTAAATTCGGAAATATTGATTTCTTATATTCGACTGTTCGTTGTAGTCGGATACAAAATATATTTGAAGAAACTTAGGTTGGTCTTCAGGCAAAGGGATCCTATCAAATGGTAAACTTGACCTTGTATCTTAAAAGTAGGCATGAAAGGACCTTCTGAATTTGTTGAGCACCAAAGGATGTCATTTGAAACGCACTATTATAAGTGCGAATATTGTCTAAGAACTGTTTAGATTGCACATGTTCCCTAAAGTAGTGACTTCAAGGTTCGGTGGATCTTCGAACGAAAGCAAATTTGTTTTACCAGAACAACAGAAACCAGTTGACTCCTTACTCACTTTGAAGCATTACAAAAGAATATACTACGTTCATATCGCCTATTACAGAAGATGATCTGTAATCAATTGTGAGGTTATAAGCAAACCCACTTTTATATTTGTCGGACCACGCAACCGAATTTGTAGATTGATCTTCTATGTGTACATCTAAGTCATTAAGACTATGTCGAAATCTGTTTGCAGTAAGACGGGCCTCTCCTGTTCGTCCGTTTCAAGAGACCGAATATTTTCAATTCTTAATCTTTCATTAGACAAACTTATTAATCGTTCTAGTCTCAAAGAATTGTAATATTCGCGTCCGGACTCTAGTCGTTGTTCATGCTCATGTTCATCTTCAAGAGATCGAATAATATTATGGTGCAATTAAATTATAATATATGGTGTAATTAGTATGGAAGGAAGTTATGTTCATTTTGTAAAATGTTACACGATATCTTCACGGATCAAGAATAAATTTTAATTACTTTTTTTTAATTAAATATGTGACAATACTTCAAGTATGGTCCCCTTTAAATTTGAAGAAAAGTTCCGCCTTTTGCAATGGAAAAATAGTTGATGACATTTTTAAGGTAACTATAAAACAGCGTTCTGCTTGTTCTACCATGAGGTTGTGATATTTCTTCATCCACTCAAAAGGGTCAAAAATTATCCTCTTAAAAAGTACGGACCGACATAAAGACATAATAAGCATAAAATACATAATTTTTACGTTGTGGAGCAATGCTGCAGCTATTTATGGTTACAGTACCAATGGGTCGGCTCGACCGGGGTAGGACCACGCTATCACAGAATACCAGCGTAAATGAGCAGCTTAACGCTACTGTTTCGTATGGTGAGTGTAGAGAACCGGAGACATTTACTGAAACGAGGCATTCCATCTTAGTCCTCACGGCTGACAACGCATCTGCATTTTATTCGCAAACGAGAATAGATGTAGAAGTCTATGTGCCACAGCAACCACTTACCATCAGGTGGACTGTGTGCTCGCTTGTCACCCTTATCCTATAAAAAAATCAGAGTGCGGCTTGAGAACCTTGATTATGACAGCACAGAACAATTACGCCGTGACCGCACGCACTGCTTACCGCACGCACAATACTCACACACGTATATTCCCACAAACACTCACCCACAGACACACACATAAACCTACTCCAACATACGCACGCGCGCAAACACACACACACACACACACACACACAGAGAGAGAGAGAGAGAGAGAGAGAGAGAGACCCACACACACACACCTTTTCACTAGGCTAACTTTAAAGGAGGAACTGGTTCTGAAACACAGCTACACTACACAGTACACAGCTCAATGGCCAGGGAATCAATGAACTGTAAAAGGTTGTGTTATTAAATAAATAATTATACTGATAAATGTTCTACAGCAAAAGAAATGTCATGATTGTATGCATGTTTATATTATGATTTGTGATATTATCTGTGAAAGTTAAACTTGCTCGTAAATATAGCATTTATCTTCTTCTTCTTAATCTCAGAAGTTCACAGTTGTACAAGAGCCTCTCTCGTTATAAGGTTAATCGTAACGCTTGGAAGGCAGACTTACGATAGACATCATGCGACACCGCTACCAGTTACTGCTATGGATATACGTCTGGCTTATACGAGGTTGTTATACCGCCATCTACTGGAGGTCATAAGAGTTTTATGGAAATTCCATAGTAGTACCACCTTACGACACCCACGGGACAAATGGGGTGATGAATTCTCTTACGCCGCTATGTAAAGTAGTAGAGGAAAGTTACAGCATATATACGTCCCACCGCTGAGCACACGCCTCCCCTAATTTCTGAGAGGGTTTTAGGGCAAGGTGATGTCCGCCGCGCTGCCCATATGCATGTTGGCGGACTTCATATGTCTTCGAAATATTTTTTTTTATTTCTCAGACATGCAGGTTTCGTCACGATGTTTTCCTACACCGCCGAGTACATGGTAAATTACGCCCTATGATACGGTAGAAATTTATTATGCATGTAGTATATTATAAGCTCACAATACCATCCATACACTCGATGCTTAGCGGTCCAACACTGTTTAATTTACTAGGAGCTTTCTTCCTCGCACGACTTCTTTGTGGAATCGTTTACCACTGGCAATTTTTCCGGACTGATACCGACCTTCAAGAAACGAGCTTAGACACTCCTTTTTAAAAGGCTGGCAATGCACCTGCTATTCCTCTGATGTTGCAGTTGTTCATGGGCGGCGGTCGACACTTAACATCAGGTGAGCCGCATGCTCGTTTGCCCCCTCTTCTATATAAAAAAAATAAGAACAAATTTATAGTGTATTCATTACAATATGATATTATATGCATTTCATTTGGTGAGTGCAGAGAATCTGAAACCTTTTTATTGAATACTAATAACAAGAAATTCCATCTTAGTACTCAGTAGTGACGAC
>JAGSMP010001235.1:0-10000 GCA_029286625.1 Parnassius orleans | reverse complement strand
CCTCAGCGCTGCAACTCAATAGCTTAGCATTCACTCCGCCACAGAACCGTCAAAGACTGCGACAATTAAAGCTTAAGATAAATAAAACCGTAGGAAACAAATGCCTTCGAGTTCAAAAACAAACGAACTCTGAACGAAGCATAATATAAAAGACCTGTCTACTGCTACCTACTAGTTGTTTGTTCCATGCGTATTTTATACCTTACAAAAGAAAGCGTAGGAAATACATTCCGAAGTACAATAGTTCCAGAAAGAGAGCCCGTATCATGGTGTAAACGCTTTTGTATTTTTTCTCTGCTCCATGCGTTTATGGGTGCTGCAGTTGCTACTTAATTACAGGTATAATTTTAGCGTTTATCACTCTAATAAATACAGAGAAAATGGGGCCCTTCACTCTATTCCGGGACGCACGGCAATTCACAATGCTGTTTTGGTGCCTACCTTAATGTATGGTAGTGAAAGTTGGGTGTGCCAGAAGAACCATGTCAGCTTACCCTGAATGATAGGGTGAGAAATATGTGATAAGATAATGTGTTGTGATCTGCAAAATTTTCTGACTAGGATTAGGAAAGGAATGCTTCGAAGGTTTGGACACGTAGAAAGAATGAATGAGGAAAGACAAAACAAATTTATGCTGCAGAAATGAGTGGCAGCGTCGGCAGTTTATCGACAAAATGGTGATATACTGAAGATGGGCTAAATTAAAGTACCGTTAACCGACGAGCGTTTATGCGTGGTAGGATGTGAAAGAAGCGAGTAGTGTGTCAGGATCGTGTCAAATAGAATATCGTAGTCACTGCCTATCCTCTTGGGTAACAGGCGTAACAGTTTAAGTACTTTTACGGATTTTACCGCGTTTAATTTAATTTGTTTTAAACTTCTAACGTTTCAAGTTTTGCGACGTCGCGATATCATATTTAACCACTATCAGCTTTCACAATTATTTATTTTAGTCCGATGTACGCAGGATGCGCTTAATTTATGTAATGTCTTGCAGTGGTTTGCTTGGCTTTGGTTCTAATTTTATTACAGAATCAAATAAGGACATTCTTTTAAATTTCAATAGCCTCTCGAATCATCACTGTTAGAATCGATGATCTTTCGCGAGGTTTTGTGGTATATATCATCTGATGTAATGGCAGTGGCCATCTGGGATATGGTTACAGACTGTACACTTTCCGGAGCATTGGTTTTCCGTCAGCTGTTCTTTTGCTGATGTTGATGATGATGAGATACCTAAAATATCTAAAATATTTTCGTTTATTGTGTAGTATTCACATTAATATAAAAATTATACTAGGCGGTAGGAAAGGACTCCTATAGGTTTCTAGTGGTTCGTCTGGCGAGATGCCCCTTGACTATTTCTGCCGCCAAATAGCAGTGCCTATACTACTGTGTTCTGGTCTGAAGAATACAGGAGCTAGTATGTTACAACACAGGCTCCCCAGACGGTTCCCACCTTGTCGCAGGGGGCTTAGTAGCTGGCTTGGTCACCCGCGGTGAACAAAGAGGAACCTTGGCTGGCCCGTGGTGTGGGGCCGGCCCAGTGTACTCCAGGTGGGCTTAGCAGCCCACTTCGGATGTGTGTCAGTGGGCTGCGGCGAGGGGGCCCCTATCTCCGCGACTCTGACAGGGCCGCACCGTTGATGCGGTGGGGGTGGGGCCGCGGGGGGAGAGGAGTGTCGGTATTGCGAGGCACCGCTCTCCCTACCCTCCGCGGCCGAAACTTAGTAGGCGGCGGAGCCAAAGACCAGATCCGCCGTGGTCAAGAAATCGAGTGCTACCGAGTGCTCGATTTTCCTGGCCCTGGCCTTCGCGTAGCGGACTGGGGGTTACGCATCTGGAGTTGGTGCCGTGGAGGCGTGCTTTGTGTTCCTGATGCGCCTTGCCTGAGGGAGAATGGAGGAGAGTCCTCCCTCAAGGAGGGGCTGCCGTGAGGCGGCTAGCGCTGGTGAGGCCGCGGATGTGTGCGAAAGCGTTCCCGTGGCCCTGCCAATATGCGACGAAGCTGGAACACCATGGGGTTTTAGTCGGTGCGAGTCTGACATAACCCGTCCTTGCCCCCGCGAGGCGCTTATGCGTAGGCATTTCCCCATGTAAAACACAACAAAAACGGCTGCAACGTCCACTTAACATGAGTTGGACTGTAAGTTCATTTCCCACATTCGTTTTATGAAAAAAATAGAGAGCAAGTACAATTACAGCTCATGCGGCATTTCATCTAGTCCATAGAAGTGACAACGCTTCTGTAGCCTTCCTTTTTTGAAGTTGATCGAAAGTGTCCATGGACTGTTTCCATTCGTTTGTCACATTAATTTAAAAAAAGTCTTATGTAAAACTTCGGTAACAAAATAATTGTTTTACGAATATTTTCCGTTTTTTCTACTTTCATAAAACTGTACTAGTTGCGCTTCGAAGGAATGTTATTAGCACTGTAAAATGCAGCTGTTGCGTAAAAAGTTTTGCGCATTGCAATATGGAAAAACAGTTAATGTGGTCAGGAAACCGATGCGAGATGTTGTTTCATTTGGATGCAAGCCAGTGTTAGAATTTTGAGCATATCTCTTAAATTTATGCATAGATAATAACTGCAGTTCTGTTTAGTAAAGTAAAAGCAAATTTACAGTCTATATGCCATAGGCCACTCCTGGGCATAGGCCTTCACTCATTTCTGAGAGGGTCAAAACGTCAGATAGTAAATACGTTTAATTTAATTTTGATGAAAGAAATAAATTGTATTCCTGACTTTTAAAATATGTTAATTACGTGTTTTAAATTTAGCGCTCTATTATTTTAACAGGTAGTGTCACCTACAGGGAAAAAAATAATAATGTAATCGATATAGGCTGTATGTCGATATATGATGTACCAACATTTGTCCTTTGTCTTTCTAGAGCTAAAAAAATATGAAAGTGCCTTTAAATTTTTAATAGCAATAAAACTTGTAAATAATTTTATCAACAAACTACGCGTACTAGACTATTGATATAAAATAGGGAACCAGTTGATGTAATTGACCAATAAAAACCCGGTCTTGATACGTCAATTTTTTCGGGAGTTATCGTGACCACATACAAAATCAACATCCGGACGTCCACGTAAAATTTTTTTAAACCGTTTTTTTTTTTCAAATTAGCAATATTAAATGATTTTTAGAGAATATAAAATGGATTAATTCGAGTGTTTTCTTAATATACGGCTACTCATATTATTGTATAAGTGCAATATGGTTATGATAGAAGCATTTTAAGAACACAAAATTGCTTGACCTTGACGTGTCGAGAGTAATTCACTACCTAATAATGCTTCGCGTTATGAGGCGTGCAATATGTATCTTTCTTTCTTATCCATATAATGTTTAATTCTAACATAGGCGATTGTTTCTAAATTATAAACTTCTTACTTTCCAGCCGACGAGATAAGGAGACTATTTACAGATAAGCCACTTTTGACCCTAATGGCAGCCTCCATAATCGTTACAATTCACGATATTGTTACAAACCCTTTACAAGTTTGCGAACGTGGAAGTCAAAAGACTCAAAGGAGAATCGTACTAAATTTTAATACACTATTCAGAGTTGGAACTGTGAAACTTAGAAGTAGAATTGTGAATATTCTTTAAATCTCATCTCTGATTCATCCTTTGTTATATCTAGACATTTCATCGGTGTCCTTATCGATATTTATCTTTTTCTACATATATATAAAATTGAAGTCTGTCTGTAATATGGGATATGTATATAAACGAGTTGAGTCTTGTGGATACTACCGTTTTCTAGGATTTACTGACGCAAAGCTTCAATAGGGCCACCATATATCTAAATTAGCAAGCAGATTTAGTTCTGCAGCATATGTTGTAAGAAAGACAAGAAGTCTTACCTATGTTGAAACAGCTAGATTAGGTTATTTTAGTTACTTTCATAGTACAATGTCTTATGGCATTTTACTAAGGATAACGCACTGACATTAATCATACTTGTTTTGCAGAAGAGGGTTGTACGAGCCATTTATAACTAAAATTGTAAAGAGTCCCTCAGTGAAAAATTTAAAAAAATAAACATATTCGATTTGGCATCGCAATATATTCATAAAAATGTTATGTATATACATAAAACATGAATAGCTTTAATAGAATACAATAGAATGATAGAATAGAATATTTTTTATTTCATATCGCTAGGATCCGCCCCAGCTTCGCACAGATGATTTCTGGATTTCAACAACAGCGCCACCTACCGTGTCAATTTGTGAATCGTTTAGATCACCCACTCAAATTCAAACACACACAAAAATTCATCAAAGTCGGTCCAGCCATTTTCGAGTTTTGCAGACTAACGAACAACAATTGATTTTTTATATATAGAGATAGATTACATGTATGTAATTCTTATTGAAAGTCATTTTTTGCTTTTACCGCTGGTTCGGAAAAAACCTCTCTCCTGGGAAGACCTAGCAAGAAACCCAGCGGGACTTTTTTTCAGGTTAGATAGGTTCATAGTAGGTTGTACAAACTATTGACAAAACTTATTTAAGTAACAGCTCGAAAGCGACCGCCCGTTCCCAAGGTCATTATCAACCAAGTATTCGTTTTTAATATAGGTCTTTACCTATGAAATTGCTAATCTGCAGTACTGGCCATTTCAAATAAAAATAATTTTTGTTTGGCTAAGTATTCTAATTTCAAATTAATTTTATTGTAAAAACATGGAATTCTTCGTTTCAAAATTAGTCATTTGTTTATTGATTAGCGTTAGGTTTTCATCGCATTTGAATCTTTTTCGTCATCATGGATACGTTAAAATTCAGTAATTATGGAATATGAGTACCGCAAACGATCGCGTACTGCAAACGAACGCGCACGCGTATTCGCTCCGTAAACGTCGTTGATGTTGCGTGTCGCTTGTGCCGCGTTGCTGACACGTTATTGGTTTGCTCGCTTTCGTTCTGGAAATTTCGACCTGAAAAATGAACCCCGTGGCAGTCTGAAAACTTTTGTCGACAATGAGCAGCAGCTTTCGACGTTAGCATTAAAACAATATTGGTCCATTTGCGTTAAATTGGCAAGGTAAAAAAAGCTTGAATAATGGGTGCCCCACAAACTAATTGATCGCCAGCGCGAAGTAAGTGTCGAGACGTGCCTTGCACTAGTCAACAGGCACAAAAACGAAGGAATTTTGAACCGCATTGTTACCTGCGACGAAAAATAGATTCTGTTTGACAATCGCAAGCGCTCAGCAAGTTGATTGGATCCTGGTTCAGCACCTAAACAATGCCCTAAATGAAAACTTACCCCTAGAAAAGTGATGGTCACTGTTTGGCGGTCAAGTGCCCATGTGATTCATCACAGCTTCTTACCAAACGGGATTACCCGCAATACTGCAGATGTGTGCTGTAAAGAACTGAACATAATGATATATAAGTATATATAGAGTTAAAGTTGAAAAAATTTACTTTGCCAATATCCGCTCAATAAAATAAAATGATGTGTCTTACCTAGTTTGAAGAGCACTTCCCGCCCTCCCTCAATTGCGTGCACTATCCCCGTCACCACTAATCCCAGCACCACTACTCCCACCATCACTACACTAGAAATACACCACCGACGACAATACAATTGTATTTATTAGTAGTGTAGTGGTATTAAAGTAATTTTCCAACATTAATATAATGGTTTCGCAAAGTAACGCCTGATTCTATTAATTATAATATATAGAGTTTCAGTTGAAGCTCGAGACTATCTCTAAATACCGCTAAGGTCCTTATAAGTGTAACGCTATATAAATTCTCCTTTCAAATGGATGTTTGTAATAAAAGCCCGACGTGATACGTGTAGTTTTCATTTTTGCGTACAAACAAAGCTCCTACACTCAAAGAGTCGTAGATTATATATACGCATATGAAATGTTCTCTGTTAATCTTCATATACATATAAATAAATTGAATCGTGTCTGTAATATCGAAATAACTGCTTCCTTAAGAAGCTTAAGAACAGTACGTGGTAGAGCCATGCTGCAGGTATATTATTATAGTTGTAGCACGAATGGGTCGACTCGACCGAAGGACCACGCTCACAGAATACCAGCAAAATAGCAGCGTATCGCTGCTGTGTTCCGTATGGTGAGTGAAGAAAACCAGCGACCCTTTTTCTGGAAACGAGGCATTCCATCTTAGTCCTCTGGGGTGACAACGCATCTGCATTTTGATTCTTAACCGAGGATAAATGTAGATGTCTATGGGCTTTAGCATCCACTTACCATCAATTGGACTGTGTGCTCGTTTGTCACCCTTATTCTATGAAAAATCTTGGCCTTAATCGTGAAGCTTGGCATGTGGATTTATGACCGCAGTACCAGTCATCTAGCACTTTTGATGCTGCTGCCCGTCGCCGGTATGAGTACTTATTTTACGTCTGACGTAAACGAAATCTGGCATTTTCCATAGTTACATCTTAGGACCCCCACGGGAAGAAATATGGTGATGGATTTATTTATTTATTTATTTATTGGTCTACCAACGACTGTTACATTACAAAAACTTAAAGTAGTTACATTGTAATTAACTATTATGAGCTAAATGCAATCAGTTACAGGTAAACACAACGTGCTATTTTAACATGTGACATAAGTACCATTAACATTGATATAAGGTTAATTTTAAACTAGTTATAACAGGTAAAAGATAGGTGTAATTAATCTGGATTTTTTTACAAATGTGCACGTAACTGGTTAAGTTTAAGAGAAAACACATCCTTGAGATCATTAATAAACCATGTATTAAATGCGTTACACAGACGAGGAACTGGTGAATGTTTTCCTAAAACAGTCCTGCGGAATGGCGGATAAAATAGAGAAATGGGTTTCCTTGGAACCCTGAAGGGGATCCTGAAATTAAAAAGGTTTAGAAGCTGAGGGCAGTCAATTTGATTATTAAAAATTTTGTAAATGAATATTAGGTCGAAAAGGGTCCTTCTTTTATTCAACGAGGACATTTTAAAGCGTTTGAGGTTTTCATGATAGGATAACTTTTCTTTGAAATTTTGGAGATGTGAGATAGATGCCATAAAAGCGTTTTTGAACCCGTTCTATTCTTAATATGTGCGTGGCATAATGTGGCCTCCATACAACAGGGCAGTATTCAAGAAGACTACGTACTAATGCTTTGTACAAAGTGATACGTGTCTGTAAGTTTTTGAACACTTTACTGTTTCTAATAATAAAACCCAGCATATTAGATGAGCGCCTAACAATGCTTTCAATATATGGTGAAAGTTAATTTGTTATCTAGAATTATTCCAGGTCCTTAATTCTATCAACTTCTTTTAATGGTTTGCCATCAATATAATATTTGGATTCAGTTTTGTATGTTTGCGTGTAAATTTAATAAAAAGCATTTATCTATATTTAATTCCATTCCATTTGTACAGCACCAATTGTATAACCTATTTAAATCATGTTGTAACAAAAGAACATCAGCTTGGGACTTAATAGTTCTGGCAATTTTCAAATCATCTGCGAATAGATAGGGCGTTGATGAAAGGAACTATTGGGTATATCGTTGATATATACGTTAAAAAGAATTATTTAAATGGGATCCGAGGAATTCCTGAAGTTATCTTGTGAGATTCAGACTTATAGCCTTTAGCAACAACGAAGAAACGTCTATTCGTTAGATATGAATTAATCCAGTTGGCAAGATTTCCTGTGAAGCCATAGGCAGCAAGTTTGTCCATAAGAGGTAAGTGGGGTATTTTGTCGAAGGCCTTGCTGAAGTCTGTGTACACAACGTCTACTTCCTCCTGTTTATCTAGAGCTTTAATTCCTTCGACAAATGTGACTAAGTTTGTGCAAGTTGATTTCGATTTTAAAAAACCGTGCTGATGTACACTGACGTATTGCTGAAAATGGCTTTGTATTGAGGGGCAAACAACAGATTCAAAAACTTTTGCCATTGTCGACAAAATTGAGATTGGTCGATAATTCGATACTAAGTTCTTGTCGCCAGTTTTATGTATTGGAACTACTTTAGCTATCTTCCAGACGTTTGGAAAGGCACCTGTCAATAAGGAGTAATTAAAAATGTATATTAAAGGTACAACCAGTGTTTTAGCACAGTTCTTTATAAAAATAGGTGGGATTTCATCTGGGCCAGCGCCTTTATTTGTATCAAGTGATTGAAGTTTTTTTAGTATTAACTCCCGACATATCGAAAGAGTCCCAAGGCTGAAGCTATTTTGTGCTATAGTTGAGATAGGTAGAAGTTGGACTGGCTACATTCTGAGCTCTTGAATCTGTTATAGCGAATGATTTCGAAAATGTTTTGAGAAATAAGTTACATATAGCTGTTCCGTCGGATTCATAAATAACCCCATCTGTCATAATATTCGGATAAGAATTACTTCCCTCCTTTCGTGATTTTATAAACGACCAAAAGTGTTTGGGATTTTTGTTGAGCGTCTTTTCAGTCATTTCAATATAATTATTATATAGGTTTTGTTCCAGTTTTTCACATCGTTTGTTAAGTAACTTAAATTCTACCTCATCTAAAGTTGTTATATATTTTATACCTACGATGTAAATTGTTCTTTTCTCGAAGCAGTCGTAAGAGTGATTTATTAACCCACGGAGGGTGTTTGCTCTGCTTAAACTCAGTACACGGCACATGAGTCTTAATAATATTATTTAGTACAGTGTAGAAATTATCCATAATTTCATCTAACTGGATTCTCGTTAATAAGGGAATAAAGTGTTAAGATCCTTTTTGTGTAATTAATAGATATTTAATTTTGTATTTTGAACATTTTACCATATCGCACATAGTTATCAAGAAAGTAGCAAAAAGCTGAACTTCAAGTGCTTTTTCTTTAGCTACAGGCCTATTTTGTTTATGTTCTATGCGGATTAAGTCAAGGGTAAAAGTAGTTGTTGTTACTTGTTACCGTGCAGTGGCGGTGTAAGAATATCCACAATCCCATATCGTTCCGTGAGTGTCGTAAGAGACAACAGAGAGAAACTCGAACAGAGAGGCGGAGATGGGCAACAGTGAGTTCCATTAGGAATTGTTATTAAACAATTAAAAAATAAAACTGCGGCTGCCAATCTGCCTGTCAAGCATAGCAACTAGGGCAAATATCCCCCCTTTACCTGTAGGGAGACCCTATGTTTAACAATAGACTTTTATAGGTTGTAACGTTAAAAGCTAGTTGTAAATAGAATTACCTAAACCCACGTGTGTACTGTGCGGTGGCGGCGTACGAAAATCCATCACCCCAATTCTACCCGTTCCCGTAGGTATCGTGGAGTTATAAGAGGCGACTATGGAAAATGCCAAAATGGTTTTTCCGATAGATGGCGGTGTAACCAGTTTGTTAACGCATGACGTAAAATACCCAGACCGGTGAGAAGGAGCAACGCCACAGGTACGATGTCATGACGCCCTAGTCCCTAGCTGTGAACTTTTACGGGGTGTTCGTGATAAGGATGATGATAACACCCACTTTTGTTTTGTGTAATGAAGATATAAGGTCACATACACATTAGTACATTAAAGTAGATTAAAGTATTTACATATTAGTTTGTTAAATAATTCACTAGCTGTGCCCGGTGTGCGTTGCGATGCCTTTTAATTGTCAGAATAATTCGCGAGTGCGCGCACTAGAAATAACTAAAATCTCATCGTAATCGGATAAATGGTATAGGAACAGGCTTTGACGCATTCTATCTTAGTCCTCGAACGGGTTCCTGCCTTGCATGGGGCAGTCGGCGCTGGTGACTGGATGTGTTAAAGCGTTGCCGTAGGCCTGCCAATATTCGGCGAAGGTGGAACACCATGGGGTTTTAGTCGGTGTGAGTTCGACGTAACCCGTCCTTGGACACGCGAGGCAGGTATGTGTGGGCATTTCCCTATCTAAAAAGCTTCCTTTGTTTTTAGTTGGCTGCAGGTGTCCATGGGCTGCAATAGTCACTCACCATCAGGTGGACTGTAAGTTATTTTCATAAAAAGA
>JAGSMP010001234.1:0-62856 GCA_029286625.1 Parnassius orleans | reverse complement strand
CAGTCGGCGCTGGTGACTGGATGTGTTAAAGCGTTGCCGTAGGCCTGCCAATATTCGGCGAAGGTGGAACACCATGGGGTTTTAGTCGGTGTGAGTTCGACGTAACCCGTCCTTGGACACGCGAGGCAGGTATGTGTGGGCATTTCCCTATCTAAAAAGCTTCCTTTGTTTTTAGTTGGCTGCAGGTGTCCATGGGCTGCAATAGTCACTCACCATCAGGTGGACTGTAAGTTATTTTCATAAAAAGAGAGCCAGTATGATTTCGGATAACATCGTTCAAAGAACCGTGCCGTGAAAGCCTACCAGCACTTTTCTTACATGATAGTCCGTGGAGCCCAAACTTGTCGACGCTGCTACCACAGGGGCACCGATGGGTTTGACAAATCGCCACTCCTAGTCGGATTCCTAAGGCGATGCGCAAGCTTTCCCCATCAAGTAATGTGCCGAGATTACTTGATGGTAAAGCGTGTAACCAGTGACTAGATTTCTTAGTTGAAACAGCTAGAAGGCGTGCCTTATCTTGGTCACTATGGAAATTATGAAACAAATCTTTCTGCACCCTCTGTACCAACGGAATATCCTACTGTTTTTGTTGGTTAACTTCCAGTAGAACATTTTCGCCGGGACAAAGCGTTTGCCATGTCTACCCTGCGCCCGTAGCAAAGCACAGGTCTACTGTATTATTTAAAATTATGTTACATAAATCACTGACGCTATGCACGGATGCAAGGAAAGCAGGCAATGCAATGCTAGAAAGTTTTCCCACACCAATACCACCATATTTTATAGGTAAAGTAGCTTGAGTCCAGGCTGTTGTATTTAAAGTTAAATTTAGAATTTTTCTATAGCTATTTTAAGATTATTATCAATATCTTTTAAAATATCCGAACATTTCCAGACTGGACTCGAGCGGATTAGGTATGTAAATCTAGGTAAAAGGAGACAATACTTTAAAATAATATGAGCAATGTGGGGATTTTATTTATAAAATTTATCAACGTGGTTTAAATACTGATCAAATTTTGTTTTTAAAACACGTTTAATACTATCAAAAAACAACGGGGCACCTAGCAGGTATAGTGATTCCGTACTGACAATTTTTATTCCTGGAGAAACATGATTGAAATTTTGAATTAAAGTGTCTCTGTGAGAAGTAGATAAATTATTGGAAAAAAAATATTTCACATTTATTGCTATTTGGTTCAAGACCAATATTTTTAAAATTTCGAAAAATATGAGTAAGATCACTGAGGACGTCATCTGCTCTACCTCCCAGTGTACCGTCGTCCAGGTACCAGACATTCAGCTTGGATTTCAAATTTGAAATAATGGGGTGAATTCCCAAACTGAAAAGTGTTGGACCTAGAGGGTTACCCTGCTGAACACCGACAGCCGAATCGATAACATGGTTTTCATAAAACAAGTTAATATTTTGACTGTAAAATTGCCAAACGTAATGATTTTCAGGGGTATTGTTAGCCACTTCTTTCAGCAGGGTTAGCCTGTCGATAGAGTTAAAAGTATTCCTTAGGTCAACCTTCACAAGAACATCTGCATCAGAGTTTGTTAAAAATGTACGCACTGAATTTACCGCCGAATCACAGCCACCTCTAGTGCCAAAGCCTAGTTGAGTAGGCTGAAGTTTTGTCTTAAGGTTAGAGATTATGTGCCTGCAAGCTAATTTTGAAGTTGTGTCGAAATGTCAACCAACGGTAATAGGACGGACAGCGTTATCCTTTTTTTTGAAGGCACATAATCTTGCCCCATATAAGAATGCAATGAAATTTGGATTAACATTAACAGAAAGCATAAAGTTACATAATTTTGTAACGTCATTTAGAAGTATCCGCCGGCGTCACCGGCAGAAGCGCTTACAAGATCTTTAAGATGTTGAGGCGTAATTCCGTCAATGCCGAGCAGAGCCATTCGAAAATTACATAATTGCTTCTAAAGTGTCTTTTTCAGAAATTTGTAAAGGTTGCATAGAAGCCTTGGGAGGCAGCGGTAAACCTTGAGAAGGATTGATCGAAGGATGCTTCTGACGAAGGCTTTCAAGAGTTTCGACGTTACGAGGAGCCAGGATATCGTCTGAGAATAAAATACGGGATGCATTTTTTAAGTCGCCATCCATTACTTTCGACTCAACTACTTTTTTAAATCAAATTTAGGACGTGGTCGAGATAAATGAGTATTAATTTGGTAATCTAAATTTTGAAAAGATGTCTCTTTTAGTTGAGACGTAATTGATTTATTTATTGTATTATCAAAATGAAAATGGGAATACGCGAAAGTAAATAATTTTTGCCAACTCTTTTTATGACAATGCTTTAGCAAGTTGCATCCTCGCACCTCTAGGAATTCTTTTAACCACTGGTACATTACGAATATAATTGTTAATTTGCTCCGCAAAAAGGAAAAAAACTGTGTCATTAGAGGAATTACTAATAGAGTTATGAATTTCTAAGGTAGGCTGTGAATCCGAAATACTTTTACTATGGCATCGTTTAATATGTATATTTAATCCCCTTTTACCTTTAAACAGCCTACCGTCGGTACAATTTTGACACTGTAGGAAATCCGGCTGTGAAAGTAGCGGAACGGAGATATTCATTAAAAATCTAAACAGATCTCTATAGCACTCAAAAGTCTTTATATTACATAGATTCATATTGACTTGAAATGTGTTGTACCCCGCATCTTTCCCTGAAACATAATCATTGACGGCCTTAATAAAAGCACTTTACTCTATAAATGAAATATTATCACATTACTTCACTGGATTTGTTCCATATTGATTAAAATTGTATGAAGTCGTTATGCTTTGACAGTTGACAGCGAGGCAGCAGAAATATTTTCCTTTATAAATGAGTATTATGTCTGAAATGAGAAAATAATTATTATAATAACTGTCTTATATAGTTACTGCTCTATTTGTTGAAATTTGTAAGCCAGAATTGGCCGCTAAATAACAAAAATAAGTTAATCTGTCATTTCCCACCGGTCCACATCGGTCTCCCCGTGATAATTTTGTAGACTCCGCCAAAGAATAGTAATATTTAGAACCCGTCAGAACCAAAGAGTATATAATCACTACGTTTACTCAAAACAATAGATAAGAGTGTTCAGAAGAATTCTTCTTCACATGTTATTTATAAGAATTATACAACTAAAATTCTAAAAATTTTATTAGAATTAGTTTCGTTAAAAAAAAGTTATTGCATGTCTTAAGCACAAAGCGCGTATGTATGTTCTACTAGCGCCTGAAAATCAAGATTCCAACGGTTTGTCGCATAAAATCGTATCTAACAATCATATTGAACATATAAATTATATAAAAAGCACATTGTCAGAAAGATATATGATTGTTGAACTTATTTTTTTTAAATCGATTGATTGCTATTTTCACATAAAAAAGTGGTTTTAGTGGCTTATGGTGTAGATTTATCTAGTCCGCATGGAGTGGTAAACACGATAACTTTTGAAAATAGCAATTGTTTAACTCAATCTATTTTGTAATCTCTTCATCTATCATATGGGAGGCCATTGAATGTAAATGGCAGTTTAATTTTTTTGTTGAGTTATAATTAATTTCTTTCGGCTGCGAAATCTCGAAATTTTCGGTGCTTTAGCAGCCTTGTATTAATTTATTTTACTAAATACACTTAGCTCTGCCTTACTACGCGATCGGCCTCCGTTGTGAGTGGATTGCTGTATCGTTTGCTTACAGCAGCGGTAATAGGCAGCAAAAATATCGATCGCTGTAGAAATACAAAATATTCCAAAAACCAAATTTGATACATACTTGACCAAGGTTATTATTTTTATAATCACAGATTTTTATTATAATATTTTGTCGCTAAAAGTACGTAGAATTTATATATAAATATACTTATACGTACCGGCAGGCGAAGTGTAGGGCGTCCCCCCACTAGATGGAGCGCCGACTTGGTAACACATGCAGGAAGTCAATGGATGCAGGTGGCTCGTGACCGTGCTTTGTGGCATTCCTTGGGAGAGGCCTATGTTCAGCAGTGGACTTGTGAAAGGCTGTAATGATGATGATGATGATGTTACGTCTTGGACTTTATGGAGTAATCTGAAGGTGTACTTCGATGAATGCTACTGGAACTCCTCGAAGAGTAGAACTAGTTGTGCCGAGTTTGGCCTCGTTTTGTTAGTTTGATGAGACCTTACCTCCGGACTTAATAGAATGACCTGAAAGTGTACTTCGGTTAATCCTACTGGAACTCCTCGAAGAGTAGAACTAGGTGTCCCGAGTTTGACCTCGTTTTGTTACTTATGATGACACCTTACCTCTGGACTTGATAAATTGACCTAAAGATGTACTTTGATGACTGCTACTGGAACTCCTCGTAGAGGAGAACTGGGTGTCCCGAGTTTGGGCTCGTTTTGTTGGTTATGAAAAGACCTTTCCTCCGGACTTGATGGAGTGACTTGAAGGTGTACTTCGGTGACTGCTACTAGAACTCTTTGATGAATAGAACTACAATTATTTATTTTTTTCATTTATAGATATTTGATTCATAGAGCATTATGAGTCGTGCACTTTTGGATTTTCCAAGCTTTTTTTTAAATTGAAATTTGACATAAAATTATCGGAAAATTTGAAGTATACTAATAATTATAAGGTTTTTAGTGAAAGCTTGTGTGTAATTAAACTACATTAAAAATTTACTTATAATCATGCTGTATCATGTATTGTATTAGATTCGTTACTAAATTACGCTTCTCTAAATTAAGAGCATGTACTTCAAATGACGAAGACTTATCGTCCCGTTTAATATACTCGTACTTAAGTCTATTTCCTTCGCCGCGTGAGTGCAAAAGGCAACTTCAATTTAAAAAAATTAAAAAGGTACAAAAGAAAGTTTGTTGATTAGTTTTTTTTTTTATATAAAAGGTTAGCAATTACACTGTTACTAAAATTTATTTGCTTATATTTGTAACAATTTTATACATTTCGTTCACAAATGAAATAAATTAGTCAGAAGGAACTGAAAATGAAATATAAAGTGTGAGTTATCACTATAAATCATTAAAGAAAACAAATTTTCATATTCCACAAAGTCCTATGTGCGAAAATTACGTTTTATGTTATAATTTCGATATATCGTGAATATTATGGCGAAGTTGTTTTGAATAAAAATGGCAGTGGTCTAAGATAGTGTAATAAAATATATACCTATGATTGAATTTTTATTATAAACATCGAACGGAGCACCCGCGTTCCGCCGAGATAAAATAAAATAAAATGTTACGTCTTTTTTTTCTCCTACTATTACATTTATCTTATTACTATTACTACAAATACTTAGTCCACTGCTAAACATAGGCCTTCTCCATATAAAGTCTCATAGGGGGTATATTTGCCATAGCTGCCACTATGTAACAAGGTACGTGTACCGTGTACTAGAACGGCACACCGACTGGGCATGACGATCTGAAATCGATTAATCGATTAATTGTTCTAAAAAGATCGATTTATTTTCACTGATTCTGAATGACTGCTAATGAAACTCCTCGACGAGGAGAACTAGTGGTGCCGAGTTTGGCCACGTTTTGTTAGTTATGATGAGATCTTGCCTCCGGATTTGATAGAGTGACTTGAAAGTGTACTTTGATGACTGCTACTGGAACTTCTCGACGAGGAGAACTAGATGTGCCGAGTTTGGCGTCGTTTTGTTAGTTATGATGTGACCTTACCTCCGGACTTGATAGAGTGACTTGAAAGTATACTTTGATGACTTCTACTGGAACTCCTCGACGAGGAAAAGTTAAAAAAAATGATGTCAATTTTTGCAAAATCAAACGACAAATGCTTTGAACTTATAATTTTTTTATAGGATAGGGTGACAAACGAGCACACAGTCCACCTGATGGTAAGTGGTTGCTGTGACCCATAGACATCTACATCTATCCTCAATAAAGAATCAAAATGCAGGTGCGTCCAGTAAAAAGGGTCTCCGGTTCTCTACACTCACCGCACGAAATACAGCAGTGTTAAGCTGCAATTTTACGCTGGTATTTTGTGAGAGCGTAGTTCTTCCCCGGTCGAGCCGACACATTCGTGCTACAACTATACTACTAATATAGCGTCAGCATGGCTCTACCACGTATAGAGATAATGGATGTATGGATGGATTAAATATGGATGACGAACCACAGTCCACTTGATAGTCAGTGATGCTGTAGAATAATACACATTTTATTCGATTCGGAATCAAAATAATGATGTGCTTCCTACCGAGGACTAAGATAGAATGCTATCCGTAAAAGAATCCCTCACTACTCACCATATGAAATGCAAAAGCATTATTTATTTTTAGGTTGCAACTGTAAATAACTGACGTTACCTAGGTATAGGAACGGACGTACATAAAGACATTTCTTTTATAGTATAAGGGTGAAAAACGAGTACACATTCCACCTGATGGTAAATGGATGCTGTGGCCTATAGAAATCTACATTTATCATCGATTAAGAATCAAAATGCAGATGCGTTGTCACCCCTGAGGACTAAGATGGGAATGCCTCGTTTCCAGTAAAAGGGGTATCCGGTTCTCTACACTCATCATACGAAACACAACAGCATTAAGCTGCTTTTTTACGCTGGTATTCTGTGAGAGCTTGGTCCTACTCCGGTTGAGCCGACCCATTCGTGCTACAACCATAATATAGCTGCAGCTTGGTTCTACCACGTAAAAAAAATGCATGTAAATACGGTACATACCCGTTTAAAATATGACTTTTGTTGAAACATTTTTAAGGTATTTTTGACATAATTCGTTCGAGAAAGTAAGGTCCTAACTTTCTACAAAGTGGGACAAAAGTAATCGCTGAAAATGAACGTCTTTTCTCAAGGGAAATGTGCGCTGGGACTGTACACTACTTCTGTATACACGTTAAAAGTTTCTAGAAATGGAAAGTATGAAAATTATCGTATCGTTTATATCTATGTGATATCAGTATGGTGAACAATGATAAAGATTTTTTTTAAATTTCGAAATGATGTTCTTTTGACCGTAGAAGAACCGGCGAAAAAATAGCTATTTTTTTTAAATTTAAATCACATAGCATAGGAAAATATTTAACGGAAAACTAGACCCATCGGTAGCTGAAGTATGTCCTATGATGTACTCGAAAAGAGACTTAAAAATTTGGAGCTTATCAGCCTATAGCGAACCCAAACAGACCAGCCCCCACAAGCAGCACCTGTTTACAAGTCACAATTTAACCTACTGAAACATACTGATGGAAAAATTTAGAGGAACGCAAAAAAAGGTTTCATTTCTAAAAAAAAACGTCTATGTGTACTTATGTACGCACGTAGGAAATTATAATTCTTTAGCGTAACAAAAAAAAAAATGATTTAAGATCCTGGTGACAATTAATTGACGGGTCCGTGGCGTAGTGGCTTAGCAATGAGTTGCAGTGCTAATGGCCGAGGGTTCGATTCCCGCACAGAACAAGTATTTGTATGGCCTACAAATAATTTTTCTGGGTCTGGATGTTTGTACTTGTAAAATATATGTATTTAAACTGCCCCCATGATACAGTAGAAAGTTCTAGTGTGGAGGTAACGTTTAAAAAAAATATGTTTTTATTAAGATTTTTAAACTTTATATTTACTCTTAATACTGTTTCACAAAATAAACATACATCAATCACGTCTTTTGATGGGTAAAAAATCACTTAATGCTAAAATACTTTGAAGTGGCAGATAATTTGTATTATATAAATATAATATATATGTTGAATTATTTTAGATCCTATACTTTCTTTTAAAAAAAACAAAATTTGAAGACATGTGAAGTTCGCCAACACGCATTGGGCCAGCGCGGCGGACATTTCCTTGCCCTCAAAATCCTCTCAGAAATGAGGGGAGGCCTGTGCCCAGCAGTGGGACGTATATAGGCTGTAACTTTAACTTTTTTAACTATCTTTTTAGCATGTCCTTTTTTTTCTTTTTTCTTTGTCTATTATTCTTCTCTTTAGTTTAGATATTGTTTTAAACCTTTCCCTCTTTCTTTGTGTCACTTCAATACCACTGATTGATGTAGTATAAGCAGATAAGCTAGGTACAGGTTGAATATCTCTGTACTGATATGTAGATGATCTACGTAGAAGATGAAAAGTCCCCAGTTCATCTGTAACCAACTGTTAATATGTTTACAGAATAGTAACTGTAATAGTAGTCAATTTTAGGAATTCGTATTTGCCGGTCGTTCGCTTCGTAGGGTGGCATGGAGCTTGTTGTATGTATTAAAAGTTGTGTGTAAACTTTGCGCGATGCAGTCATCAGACTCCGATTAGTCGACAAGTATACGTCATTATGGAGCAGTGACAGCGCCACGATACGTGCACGATTTGTATCTTGTGGAAGTATAGAAATAGAGCCAATGATGCAATATCAATTAATAACAATAAAACATAAGGAAATAGTTTTGTTGAATTTATACACTTAATATTGTTAACTAAAGTCACACAATACGTCACTAATATCATATATTTTCTTAATTGTACTAAATATCAATAAATCTAAACAAGGTTACAGATATCCATAATAATAATGTACATTGGACGTACAGAATAACAAAATAAGTATAACAATTACTATCAATACTCACAATTTATCTTCCGTGTACGTATTCTCTACTCAACAGTTCTTGAGAACTGTCCCACAGCCGACGACATCTGTATTTTAGAGGCTTGTAATTACCATTGCTAAACTATAGATGGCGCTGCTTGTTTGGTTTCGTTACAAGTTTCCAATAAAATTGGATATTATTACGCGAGTTTTACATTATAAAATATGATTTATATTTATTTTAATTATCTTAAACAGTGTTACATCATAGTTATAAATATAAGCGAAAATAAATAACTCAACTAAATCTAAAACTTTAATGTACCGCGGACTTATAGTAAGAAAATTATTAATTACCTAAATGTTCGTTATAACAATACATATTATTAAAATATGCTAACAGATTTGGCCATCTGACAGATTGTGTGTCCTCACACAGTTAGACAACAATTTTGAACACTCCTCAAGTGTTCCACAGGCCACAGGCTCTTTTCGCCCTGATTACAAAATTATAACATAGTGCAGGCCCCTGTTGTCCTGAATACATAACTAAACACAAAAATGCAAAAAAAATCAACTTGATGTCTAGAACGCACTTATAAAACAACTTAGCCCTCTAAGATTTATGACGCAATTTCAGATTCAGATTCGGATTCACTTTTTCCGTCACTTAACATCGTATCATGTGGTCTCTGAAAATTTTGCCACGGTTTTATCTTACCAACAGCTACCACAGAAGAATAATGTTTATTATTTCTTCGCGTTAAAATAAATAAACCTTAACGATTCTATAAGGACCTTGAAACTTAGGTATAAGTTTTTGTTATTACTGGTAGCTGAAATTTGTCTCTATTCTTATAAGATCGCCAACTTTTATTTAATGGGTTTACAACGAGATTTATCGTAGCGATTTTTTTGTGCTAATTGGCAAGATCTAATATGGGAGCTTATTTCCTTTCGAACAGTGTCAACATTACGGCGATTACACTAAATTATCAATATCTTCAAGAGTTGTTATTATTTTATTATCGCTTGAACTTCTAAGATAAAAACCAGAGAGTGATTCAGAATGGTGTAGTGTTAGTGTTTACCTTTATTAAAAGTGTTATTCATACCCCATTGTACATCTGGAAGGTGGGAATCCCATTTGTTATCTGCTGTGCCGATACACTTTACTGTCAAAGAGTCAATTATAATTTTGTTATAACGTTCTACCTGTCCGTTGGATCTTGGAGTAGACACAGCATTAAGAATGTGCTTTATACACTTTTCATGAACAAATTTTAAAGGTATTACTGGTAAAACCAGTCCCACGGTCGGAAATAATACGTCTTGGAGCACCAAATATACTAATATACTCGCGAATAACTTTAATGGTTGTACTAGATTTGGTATTTCTAACCGGTTTTAAGTATATATATCGAGTAAATGCATCTATCAGCTAAAATATGCGTGAAACCTATACTACTTCTTACGAACGGCCCAACATGATCAACGCGAATTGTGTCAAAGGGAATCTTTATTTTTTTAATTGGATGTAAAAACCCGGGCATTTTACCCCCGGACGATTTAGAATATGTACACTCAAGGCAAGTAGTGTGATTTAATCCGAGCTAAAGTTTTATCCAATCAAAAGTGACCAATATCGTCATGACTTTTGCTTTACAATTTGCCATCTACCGCCCTTAGGCACAACCCACTTAACCCTCTGCAGTTTTTCTAAATAACTTGCCATTTTTCAATATGTAATTGTTTTTAATATTTAACACGTTTAAATTAGAATTATTTAAAATACCAATTATTCGCTGTATGTCAGTGTTTAGTACAGTAACAAGCCAGTCAATTTCCTTAACATGAAAAACATCCTTAAACTTCATCCTGATCTTCGTCAGGCAATGCTGGATTATGGCTAAGAGCATCCACATGGGCCATTGATGTTCCAGGCCTGTATTCAATAGAAAAATCGAACTCTTGCATTTGAGTCCACGAACGAGCAACACGTGGCAGCATATCCCGTTTTAAAAATGTGGTTCGTAAAGTGTTACAGTAGGTAACAATTTTGAAACGAATTCCTACCAAATATATGTGACATTTTTGTAGAGAAGCTACTACAGCTAGTGTTTCTAGGTCATAAGAGGAATACTTTTGCTCTTCTGGAGGAGTTTGTTTGCTGTAATAAGCAACAGGTCATAGTCCGTTTTTATCGAATCTTTGCAACAGAATACCTGCCACACACAGCTTACAAGCATCTGTGTGAAGTTCTGTTTCAGCCGATGGATTATAAAGAGCCAGAATAGGTTCCTTCACCAACGCCCCTTTCAAGGTGTTGAAAGCATTCTGCTGTTCCTGTCCCCATTCCCAGGCCGCCTCCTTCTTTAATAATTTTGGCAATGGTTTTGATATTACCGAAAAACCTTGTAAGAATCTTCGGAAAAAGCTAGCTAATCCTAAGAACTGCGTAACATTGTGTTGATTAGTTGGTACTGGGAAAAGCTCTACTGCTTGCACCAGGAGATATTTCCTCACTGGAAACTTCAAACCCTAGTAATTTAAGAACAGAATATAGCTTTGTGATCCCTTTATCGTAGGTCTGAGAAGGAGTAATGATGTCGTCAAGATATGCTAATGCTTCCCCATGGGGTATTTCCCTAGAACTTGATGCATCATGCGTTGAAATGTAGCTGGTGATACGCCAGACCAAAAGGCATTTTATTAAACTCAAAGTGGCCTTCTGGTGTTTTATGTAGATCCTGTCCTTCAATTGGAATCTGACAGTATCCGGACGCTAAATCTAAAGTTGTAAAGAATTTATGACCTGACAATGCATCTAATTGGTCATCTATCAAAAGTAACGGGTAATTTTCTTTGATAGTCTTTTTATTTAAGGCGCCATAATCAATACATAGACGATAGTCATTGGTTTTTTTTCCTAACTAAAACTATTGGACTAGCGTAAGGTGAAGTGGACAGCCTAACAACGTCGTTTTGTAGCAATTCTTTGACCATTTCCCTAACTATTTTTTTTCTTTTATCGCCAATCTATACGGTCTGTAAACAACAAGCTTGTCGTCGTCCAGGTAAATGGACATCTCGGCTATAGTGCAATTCCATAATTCGGAGAGTTTGAATGCGAGACACTTACGATATTTGTTAAGAAGAACTACCAAACGATCGACTTCCGATTGATTTAAACTATCACCAAGCTTTAGATCATAAACTTGTATAGAGTTCGTTGTAGGGCAATTGTTGAGTGACGAAACTTGCATTACTCTATTTTCAGCGTCCTGCAGAGCGATTCTACCACGCGCAATAAGTAAATGTTCTACTAAATTAATTGGTTCTGGATCTAACAAGTTAACTACTATCTTACCGCAGCCCTCACTATCAAATTTATAGACCCCAGTTAACACGCTATGTTCGAAACAAGGTTTTCGTCTCATAACTCCCTCAACATACAAGACTCCGACAAACTTTGGCTTGGTATAAACTTCAATAAGCGAAATACTACAAACGTTAATGTCTCTATCACAAAATAACTAAACCTTATAGTTAATCATTGCGTTATTACGTAATTTTGATATATTAAGGGCATCGCTAGTCTTCTGAATGATTATATGCGGTTGCTCGGTAAATGTCTGACCTATCATAAGCGATATAGTCATAACGTCATCGGGGACAATCAGCAGTTCAACATTGGCCTCAACATCATCTACTATGATTTTAACAGTAACTTTACTCAAGGATCTTACAATGGCGTTACCAAAACCTCTGAGGGAGGGTATTTTATCAGTTTAAACGTCTTTTATTCCTAGTTTCGATAACTCTAATTGCTTGAGCATAGAGCACTCGCTACGAAGAACGATTCAATTGGTATGGAGTACACGAAGGCAGTTTTGTAATATTTATTACTATTATGGTTATTAATCACAAAATTGACGGCCTTTTGAGATAGTAATAGCGAATAACAGTTTTCTGTCAGATAACCTACTTTAGAACATCGAATACAGGTATTAATCGGTTGTGGGCATTTATTTATAATATGGCCTTCCTGTTTACAATTATAGCATCGGGCCGTATTACCAGTGGTGCGTGATCTAAAATTCTGAACCCTACCTAACCTTCAATTGTCGTGTTGCTTAATGTTTCTAGAATTTCTCAAATAGGGTAAAAGTTTATCCAAATCTTCATACTGTACCGCTTCCGCTCCTAACCTGACTGATCGATCATCTATGCCGTGCAATACGCATTCTACCGCTCTTTTTCCCGTTTTACTGCATCGATTAATTAATGCAATCATATCGTAAAATAATTCCTCTAACGAGTCTCCAAACCTAGCTAGCTAGACTAGCTAACATATCACTAAGCATTTGACCATAGTTTTCCCCAGATGGAAATGTGGACAATAATTTAGATTGCCACTCCGACCAGGAGAAGAGTACAGATGGCAATCCTTCGTACCACCTTTGTGCCACGCCTTTTAACTTCGGGAGAGCAAAGTGTATTGTTTGCCGTTCGCTCCAACCATATACGGTTGCGCACTCGTTAACCTTATGTAACCAAATAGTAACTGTTTGCTCTTTTCTAGCTGGGTCATATTCCGGTATGGCATTATTAAGTGAACTTATCCTATCTGAATTTGAAGGCGTTAAAGATTTCAATGCTTGCATTAAAAGCTTAAGACTATTGTCAGAATTAGACATTGCGGGCTCATGAACACTAAAGTTACCTTGCATTCCGGTTCTGGTGCAGCTATTGCGAGGCGACCCGTGTCGTCGAGGGCTGTCAGGAGAACGGCTAAAGTGACCACCCATTAGATCACGAGACGTCTGCGCGGAGAACCAACTCTTTGATGTCGGATGGATGAGCGATTACCACGCCTGTGGTGATCGCTGGGCTGACGGCTGCGGTGGCGGCTGCGGTGACGGTGTCGCGACTGGGTGTAGGATTGCAGTCGCGAGTTGGATAGATTGGAGTCAGGTCTGGTGCTAAGGCCGCGTCTGTGGCTAAGGCCACAACTGCGGCTGCGGCTTCTGCTTCGGTCGTGACTACCCCGGTCACATACCAAAGATTCAGGTGTTCTTGAACGTGTTCTTGACTGGCGATCTCGACGGTTGCAAACACGCTTTTGCAATGAAGGTCGACCTTATACGTGCTTTAGATCTTCGTTTCGTTATAATATAGGAGAGTTTAACCCTTCCTTACTATTGTGTTCTTCCATCTCAGACTGAACCAGAAGTAATAACTCACGGGAGATGTTGATCTGCGTTATTCGAGACGGATAAACTACTACATACTTGGGCAAAAACAACATGTAGCTTACCTATATCGTGTAATTTGGACGTCGGAAAAGAAACTATAATGTATTTTAATGAATATATAGATAGAAATAAAGACAAAAAGAGAACACAAGTACACATAAACAATGCATAATATACAAAAAACGATTTCAATATAACAGCATTTATTTATTTATTTGTGAAGAGAGAACTCTGCACACTCTTTTAGTCATATTTTGCGCATGTGTGAGATTCAACATAGATAAAGTTAATACCAAGAAGGAATGTAAATTAAAGCAAAAAAAAAGTTTAATTTATGTTGTGTATATTAAATATCTGTGTAATATTTAATATGCAGCCGAAAACGAAACACAGCTTGTTGAGTATACAGACTTGATTCACGGTCAAAATTCGACACTAGTGTTTATAAGCATTAATGCATATTATACGTAAAAAATACTTACACGAACATAATACACGCATGTATAGATGTTTTAAATCTAGTTACAAACACTTAGTAGGTCTCAACAAAACTACACCAACGGAGTTTTAAAATCATCATCCTGTGTTTGATATAATATTTGCATGAATTACACCAACAACAAGGACAAAATTAACAATTTTTTTTATTTATTTAAAAAACGTTACCCCCACACTAGGATTTTCTCCTGTATTACAAACATAAATTGCATAAGGACAAACATTCAGACCCGGAACAATTATTTATAGGCCATACAAATACTTGTTCCGTGCGGGATTCAATATTAATTCTATTTTAAACGTATTGATAAAAAATCGTGTTAATAAGTTAATGATTACCTACTGCAATACTCCGAAGGTAACGGATGATAACATTTTAGCTTACCCTTCAGTTGTTAATAGGAATACTAATAACGCCGGTAAGCAAAATATCCTGAGATTCGGTTAGTATAATTATTATTATTTCTTTTCTCAGAGAATGGAGAAAGGAAAAAAAATGTTAAATTTTGACCGCAATGTAAAGAGCCTACTTTTACATAAATGAAAGGTCACATCCCACTTCTGATTTGTTAATTAAAGTCACTTAATACGTCACTAATATCATATATCTTCTTAATTGTACAAAATATCAATAAATCTATACAAGGTTACAGATATCCATAATAGTAACAATGTACATTGGACATACAGAATAACAAAATAAGTATAACAATTACTATCAATACTCACAATTTATCTTCCATGTACGTATTCTCTACTCAACAGTTCTTGAGAAACTGTCCCACAAGCCGACGACATCTGTATTTTAGAGGCTTGTAATTACCATTGCTAAACTACAGATGGCGCTGCTTGTTTGGTTTCCGTTACAAGTTTCCAATAAAATTGGATATTATTACGCGAGTTTTTGCATTATAAAACATGATTTATATTTATTTTAATTATCTTAAACAGTGTTACATTATAGTTATAAATATAAGTGAAAATAAATAACTCGACTAAATCTAAAACATTAATGTACCCGCGGACTTATTGTAAGAAAATTATTAATTACCCACAATGTTAGTTATAACAATACATATTATTAAAATATGCTAAGAGATTCGGCCATCTGACAGATTGTGTGTCCTCTCACAGTTAGACAACAATTTTTGAACACTCCTCTAAGTGTTCCACAGGCTCTTTTCGCCCTGATTACAAAATTATAACATAGTGCAGGCCCCTGTTGTCCTGAACACCATTTGAACATTTATAACTTTAGTGCCGACCCCTCTTATCCTGAACACCATCTGAACATTTATAACTTTAGTGCAGGCCCCTCTTGTCCCGAACACATAACTAAACACAAAAATGCAAAAATAAATAACTCAACTAAATCTAAAACATTAATGTACCCGCGGACTTATTGTAAGAAAATAATTAAGTACCCACAATATTAGTTATAACAATACATATTATTAAAATATGCTAACAATATTGTTAAAGATTTCATAAAATTTTGTGGGTGAATTAATGAATAAATTGTTTTTTTCTTATAGAATAAGGATATCAAACGTGCATACAGTCCACCTGATGGTAAGTGGATGCCGTGGCCCATAGTCATCTATATCTATACTCGATTGAGAATTAAAATGCAGATGCGTCTTCATCCATGAAAACTAAGATATTACACTCACCATACTAATCACAGGAGCATAAAGTAGCCATTTGACGCTGGTATTCTGTAAGAACGTGGTCCTTCCCTGGTCGATTCAACCAATTTGTGCTACAACTATAATATAGCTGGAGCGTGGCTATACGACGTCAAATAGTAAGCTTTACAAATAAAGATGTGCCTAAAGAAATTTCAACAAGAAAAATATTATATATTTTTCTAAGCCTTTACCAACATATGGTTCACCGAATACAGGAACATAATCCGCAAATATGTATTTAAGCACCGAATCATGTTTCATATTATTACGATAGCCTGGCGCCTGGTTTGGTTTATTACTCTATTCAACGCCTCCGGTTTCGCCCATAATTGCCAAATTTTGGATGTTGTTGTGAATAATGCTGGATATATAATAAATGTGAGCAAACAGTTTTGATATACTTTATTCCTAGTATTGCAGCTGCTTCTTAGTTCCAAGAATCAACTTCTAGATATAGATAGATACAAAATTCTTTATTGTATTCAATATATCCTACTTCCTACTAATATTATAAACGTGAAAGTTTCTTGAGGATGTATGGATGTTTGTTGCTCTTTCACGCAAAAACTACTAAATTTATTTTAATGAAACTTTACAATTATATAGCTTATACATCAGAATAATACATAAGCTATAATTCATAAAGATATTGTGTAAATTGGCCAAAATATAACGATAAATGTTAAGTAAGTCGGAAAAAATCTGTCATCTGCGAGCTATTTTGGCGTGCGGTGCAAAAACTGTAAGAGTTACACGAATATAATGTATGGTGGAATTGTTTCTCCTATATACTTCTACAAAAAAGTCTGCGAAAGTATATGTCTATATCTTATGTGTAAGCCAAGGAGTAACTTAGGCTTCTTTTATTCTAGGGTTCCGCGCAAAATAATTCCACGCGGGCGAAGTCGCGGGGAATAGCTAGTTTATATATAGATCCCTTCGGACTATTAGAAAAAGGGAACAGAGAATGCACCTGTGTTTGCGCATACATTCGTGCACTATAATTTTGACTTGCACTAATGGCTAATCTCTAACCTGGACTGGCCACCGTAACCGAAATTACCTCCCGAGGAACTTATTAATACATAAACAAGCATTATTAATAACAAAGACTTCGTAAATTCAAAATGTATTTAGCTCTTTAGGCTACAGAATCATCATTAACATGAACCGTACATCTCCTCGTAAGTTAACACGAGTTTTATCAAAATATACGAGGAAAGAAATGAATAAGATAAACATAATCTACGGTGAATTTAATTCCTCATGTTCTCCAGCTCGCGATCAGCCGTGCGAGAGAAGTGGCTCAAAGTTTAACGACTCGCAAGTGAACAGTTTTATCGGCTTATTTTACATTCTTGTCCGTAATATTCGTGGTTTGTTGTTGATAATAATGCAATTGAATTATAATATTATTGGTATTTTAAAAGTAAATTACTTAATAAAAGTACTATTGAACGTGGTAGAGCCTTGCTGCAGCTATATTATGGCCGTAGCACGAATGGGTCGACTTGACCGAGGAAGGACCACGCTCACAGAATACCAACGTAAAATGCTGCTATCTTTTGTATGGTGAGTGTAGAGAACCGGAGACACTTTTTACTGTAAAAGAGGCATTACATCTCAGTCCTCATGGCTGACAACGCATCTGCATTTTGATTTTTAATCGAGGATAGATGTAGATGTCTATGGGCCACAATATCCACTTACCATCAGGGACTGTATGCACGTTTGATACCGAAAGTTACCAGCAAATAAATAAATAGAAAAACGAAATTATTACCCAAATAGAGCGTCTTTTTACTAGATGTTAGGGCTCCTTTTATACTTAGGAGCTCGTTTGGGTACCACGCTCTTAACTATTTTGCTGCCAAGCAGCAGTTCACCCACTTCTGGTCTTCTAGTTTGAAGGGCAAAAGGGTGAGTATAATAATTACATACTGAGAGAAATTCCAATTTAGTCTTTAGGAGCGACAACGTGTCTGACTTTTTGTCTAATATTGATAGCAGATGTCATTAGGTAAGCTCGTTTGTCACTTCAATTTTATACAAAGAATAACAAATAGAGCGAAGAAGACTTGTGATTACATGTTGGGCAATAATATGAAAGAGTCACGGATATCATTATCAACGTCATTACGGCGCATTATAATATAAATTCATTATTGAACATAGACTTCCCACAAAAATGCTACAAAAATGGTCCAGAGCTGTGTCCGTCGACTTTTAATACCTATTATACATATGTGTAGATATAATATATAATATATGTAGATAAAATATCTGATAATGTGTTCACGTAAATAAGACATGTGTTAGCTATCCATTTAACAACATGTTAACATATTAAATGCTCATTCTGCCTCGTTGCGTCGTTGGTCTAGTGGTAGCGGACATGATTTCTGATCATGAGGTCGCGAGTTCTAATCCCGGGTCAGGCCAAAATCAGTTATTGGGTTTTTCTGTCAAGAAATTCTCAGTAGCAGCCCGGAGTTGGAATGTTGGCGGTGGTTCATCCCGTGCCTAAGAAAGCACGCAAAGCCGCTGGTCCTGTGCGTTTTCGGACTCTGGTCGTTTTTTTTATTTCCGTCCAATTGGTCTATAAGAGTAAGGAAATATAGTGCACTTGTGCTTGCGCGCACATCCTGTCCAGCGCAGATGACTAGTCTCTCTGACCGAAATTCGATCTGGAGAACATTACTCACTCTTAATATTTAACCTGCATGATTAAACGCTTATAAATTTGACGCAGGCTAGGATGCAGCATTAGAAACACGGAAACAATGACAACACAGCCAGACCTGAAAACAAAAAATGTGTTTTTATACAAGCATTCAGTTGGGTGTCTAACCGAGGACCCGCGGCGAAATAGTTAAGTACTCTGACTAATAGAGAAAGTAATAATTTAAAATTAAAAATTTTGTACAACCGACTTCAATATAAATTATTAAGAATAACTCAAAAACTATTGGTCAGACCTTGATCAAATTTATATGGAACCACATGAGAAACACCAGCTTACAAATAAAAAAAGAATCGTCGAAATCAGTTCACCCAGAAAAAAGTTATGAGGTAACACATAAATAAAAAAAATAAAAAAACATACAGTCGAATTGAGTACCTCCTCCTTTTGGAAGTCGGTAGAAAAATAGAGCTACAGATTTCCCCACATTTTTGAAAGGTTAGCTCCTGAGCTACTACGATCTAAGCGACCACTAGATAACCTGGTGATTTTTTACGAAAGGGTTTTGGCATGATTCCTGCCATGTGGTGGTGGTGTAAAAGAATCCATCACCCAATTTCATCCGTTGAGTTATTTTATGAAGTGAGGGTAAAATTGATCCATAATCCACTCACAAATGAAAGGAGCCGTATTTTAACCTACTATCGCAAATATTACTTTTTTATAGAATAAGTGTGATAAACGAGCACACAGTCCACCTAACGGTAAGTAGACGCTGTGACCCATATACTTTTATATTTATCCTCGATTAAAAATCAAAATGCTGATGCATTGTCACCTTTAAGGATTAAGATGGGATGCCTCGTTTCCAGTAAAAAGGGTCTCCGGTTCTCTACTCTCACCATACGAAACATAGCAGCACTAAGTTGCTATTTTACACTGGTATTAGAAGCATGGTCCCTCCTCCATATGTGCTGCAACCATAATATAGCTGCAACATGGCTCTACCACGTATACTTAATGGTAGTGCTTCTGTATTTTCGACAAATTGATCAGAATCGCACGCCGAGAGCTGCCGAACTATTTACCTAAATGTAGATATTTTATTGATTTATGTAACATTTCAAATACATCAAAATTTTTATAATATCCCTTTTATAAAACATGGAGCACTGACGTAATGCTAGTACAAGCAGTGAATGTAAAACAAAATAACATGTGGCGTCGTAAGTGAAACAAGCGTTTCGTATTCAATATTTTGTTAGTGTAATATTTAACAAAAGACTTTTTAAAACAATAAATTAAACTTTAAGAATAGAATACAATAGTTTTAATTTAATGTAGATACAAGAATATTTATTGAAAGTCATTTACGCTTTTATTACTGGTTCTGAAAAAATCTCTGTCCTGGGAAGAACCAGTAAGAAACCCAGCGGGTGTTTTTATACATTAATTTGAAATATTATATAATAGAAAACAAATCTATACACATTTAAATAAAATTGAATTATTTATCTGTAATATTGAAATAACTGGCTTCTATTAATCTATAGGGTTATTTGCATGATATAAAAACATAAATAACAATTATTTAATTTTTTGTTTGTCTGTCCGGGCTAATTAATCTTCGGAATGGCTAAGCCGATTGTGATATATTATGATATAAACGGATATAGAGCAATTCCCGAAGGGGTCTAGGCTATGTTTTAGCCTAAAAACTTGGACTTTTAAGAAAAAGAAACGAAAAATCGATAAGACTTTTGTTTTATCAATTTTTCGTTTTTTTTAATCTTAAATCTAAACATTCTATCCTATCCAGGCGAAGCCGGGGCGGGTTGCTAGTTTATTAATAAATAAAAATTCACTTATTTAAATGCGTGAAATTGACCTTTTTGTATTTTCATACAGTTTACTACATTTACGGGATTAAAAAAGTTATATCTCAAAAATTGTGGATTAATACTATTTTGATATTTGATACATTTTTACTAACATCTACAATTTAAAAATGATCGCAATATTCGGTGTTGCTGTTTCTCAAACAAAGCCATAAGAGCATTATGCCACCATTTCACGCTGGTGTTCTGTGCAAGCGTGGACCTTCACCAGTCAAGACGATTCATTTGTGCGGCCTGGTTCTTCCACATAAGAGGCGACTTCGGATAGTGACCAGACGGCGGTATAATTATTTTGTTTTAGCGCCATTTGAGGCCACAATATCTACTGGATACTCTCCAAAATTGTTTATTTAAAGTATATACCATATATAAAATCCACAGAACGAAGAAGTGAAAAAGTCCAAGGTGGAAAATATTAATAGCGATTACGGATTTTTTTTTATAAAATTAAAAATTATTATTTAAATAATGTTAGGTGGCTTCTTCAGCCCATAGACATCAGCAACCAACTTCAAATAAAGAACGCTGATGCGTTGTCACATCTGAGGACTTAGATGGGCCTTACAGTCTGTGATTATACTGGCTTTCTTTACCCTTCAGACCGTAACACAGTAGTGCACGAACTGCTTTTTAGCGGCACAAATAGGTATGAGGGAATCCTATCACCTAGTGAAGTAGCCCACATCCAGTCGTGAACTGCTAGACTAATAAAGAAAAGGGGGAAAATGTACTTTACTACCCTGCTAACTTTCAAAGGTCCAAAGGTCTTATTAAAATAAATTTAATATAATTTAATCTAATTACCCGCCTGCCAAGGAAGGGTTATGTTTTTCACAAATAAGGTATCGCTTTATTCTTCTTAAAAACCCAAGTGTTTTTAGATAGCTGTATGAAAAAAAAAACTAAATGGCGGATTTTTGGCGCAAAATAGTAATACGTTAATAAAAAAAATTACCAAGCCTATCGAGTGGGGTATCAAAATAAAGGAAATTAAAGGGGATTACAAAAATATGTATATAAGTTATATATTTAAATTTAATTAGGAATAATAAATTGGTTCAAAAAGTTTTTCATAGCGTAAAAATGGGCCATGTTTGTGTCGGACTTCGTGTTATTATATTTAATTTAGTTCACAAGAGTGTGTCGGGTTACTAAAAAGTCTAAAATAAAATAAATTATTAAAAAAATCATAAACCCGACTGCAAAAAAGACAATTTAAATGTAATGCACTAAAAGACCGAAACAAGATTGAGAATAGAAAACAAAATTAAAATAAACTACAAAGAAAATAAATTCTACTTCGGTTTTACAGACTATATTATGACCTGAAAGCCTAAGTTAAAAACTTAAATTTTCTTTTATGCAGACGGGTTTTTGATTATTTTAATTATTTATTTTATATATAAAAATATTTCTTGTTTGTTCTTATTATATGCGCTGCCATACCGTTCATCAGATTGCGGTAAAACTTTGTCAACACATTGCTTGCACTTGCGCGAAGGTTATAGGCATAGTTCGTAGGACCCGGTAGGTGACGCTGTTGTAGAATCCAGATATCACCCGTGCGAAGCCGGGGCAGATCGCTAGTTCTCTATATATTTTATCGTCATCAGTCGCCATTATTAACAAGGCTTTTGAACAAAAAAAGTTCGCGATCCGCTACGGCTTTTCCTGGGTAGGGTCTATTAATGTGGCGATATTTACATATTAGATAATCGAAGTTCATATGTTGTAACAATTTTTCGTTTTTAAAACATCTCCCAAATTGTTGGACAAAATATAGCCTAGATTACTCCTGGCATTATACTCTTTATCTATTTGTAAAGTTCCATTACAGTCTGTTGAGCCATTCCGAAGATTAGCCCGAACAGACATGTTTTAATGACACAGACTGACATGTTTTTATGACATGCAAATAACCCCCTTAGCTCAATATGGATGGTAACTCACGTTACCGCGTTACGATTTACAAGCAGTTTTTTTCCACGCACAACTTTTTTGTAAAATTGTTTACCACCGGCGATTTTTCCGAACCGACCTTCAAGAAACGAGCTTACTCTTTTTAAAAGGCCAGCAACGCACTTGCAATTAATTCCCCTGGTGTTGAATTTGTTCGTGGACGGCAGTCGACCATCATGTGAGCCACATGCTCGCTTACACCGTATTCTATAAAAAAATATAAGACAGTTATTTCGATATTACAGATAGACACTTCAATTTTATATATGGTGATGATGATAAAACAGACGAATATACTCGTATTAATCAGTCTCGAATGACACAGTGACACATGTGTCACGTCACGTTGGATTTCTGTCTATTCAGTGTTAGTGTAATATCTCAGATGGTAAAGCCCACAGACATCATATATAAAGCCTTACAGGCTTAGACATCAGATCTATCCGGGCTCCAAGAATTTTACGGAGGCTTGAAATAGCTCTTAACTTGATACCTTATTTGTTTTAAGGGTTACTGGTACTGTTTATATTTAAGATGTTAAGAAAATATTTCTCATCGTGTTACTCAGTAGCCCGCAAATAGTCTGCACCTGGAAATGGCTCTCCTATATCATTATGAATGAATAAATGAAATATATTTTATTGTACACCAGAAAAACGTAAGAGAAAAAAAAACTATTGGTAAATCCAATTGTGCGTGCCTTAAGCGCATTAAAAATTACGTATAACATGATTATACCTAATTTTTTAAAGTAGTTTAAATAAACACACGTTTTCACTAATAACCTTATTACTATACTTCCAATTTTCCGATAATTTTATGTCAAACTTCAATTAAAAAAGGTTTGGAAAATCAAAATTACACGACTCATAATGCTCATATGATAATGAAAAATTAAAAATGTAAATTGTAGTTCTATTCGTCAAAGAGTTCCAGTAGCAGTCATCA
Source organism: Parnassius orleans (assembly GCA_029286625.1). Lineage (NCBI taxonomy): Eukaryota > Metazoa > Arthropoda > Insecta > Lepidoptera > Papilionidae > Parnassius > Parnassius orleans. The sequence goes on along the minus strand of JAGSMP010001234.1, from coordinate 39,313 downwards.
AAGTCCACCTTTAAATCACTCTATTAAGTCCGGAGGTAAGGTCTCATCATAACTAACAAAACGAGCCCAAACTCAGCACACCTATTACTATTACTACCCTTCGAGGACTTCCAGTAGCATTCACCGAATTATACCTTCAAATTACTCCGTCAAGTCCAGGGTAAGGGCTCATCATAACTAACATAACGAGCACAATCTCAGCACACCTAGTTCTACTCGTCGAGGAGTTTCAGTAGCAGATATCGAAGTACACCTTCACGTCTCCATAAAATCCAAGACGTATAAGTATATTTATATTTAAATCCTGCGTACTTTTAGCAAAACAAAATATTGTTATAAAAATCTGTGATTATAAAAATAATATCTTACCTTGGTCAAGTATGTATCAAATTTGGTTTTTGAAATATTTTGTATTTCTACAGCGATCGATATTTTTCACCAGGAACCGATGTAAACAAACGAACACTAACAACGGCAGCTGAGCCCGGTGTAAAAAAGTACTCTGTGGCCCGGACTGAGGCAAAGTGTATTTAGTAAATTTAATTAATACAAGGCTACTCAAAACACCGAAAATTTCGGCATTTCTCAGCTGAAAAATTAATTATAACTTAACAAAACAAAATTAAACTGCCATTTACATTCTATGGCTTCCCATGATAGATGAAGAGTTTAAAAAATAGATTGAGTTGAAAAATTGATATTTTAAAAAATTCGTGTTTATGCCTCCATGCGGACTTGATAAATCTACACCTTATGCTACTAAAACCGCTTTTATAATAATAGCAATTGATCGATTTAAAAAAAAAAGTTCAACAATCATTTATCTTTCTGACAATGTACTTTTATATCATATATATGTTTAATATGATTGTTAGATACGATTTCATGCGACAAAACATTGGAATCTTGATGTTTAGGCGCTAGTAGAGCATACCATAAATAAAACATTAAGACATGCAATAAACAACAGATTATTTAAAGGTATAGTTGGCGGCATTATCGCTTAGAAGCGATCTCACCAGGCAACCACATTGCAGAGAATAGACCTGTGAAAATAAGTGTGTACGTAAATTGTTAGAAAATAAACACGACATAAATATAATTATATACTCGATAAATACATATATAACAATGTAATAAATAAACACGTTTCATTTACAAAATATACATATATATATATATATATATATATATATATATATATATAAGACCAAAAAGGTACAAGTAAGTGAAATAAAAGCCTTAATGTAAGGAAAAATAAGTAGTAATTTTAAAAGAATGATGTCAAGAAGACATAGAGGAATGACTATTTGAGGATGAAAGAAGTGCTCTTTGACAAGTTTTTTAAACTTTTGAGTAGATAGTGCACTTCTAATGTGCAGCAGTAAGGAGTTCCAGAGCCGAACGGCTCCAATAGAAAAATATTTAGAATAGAAGGAACTATTATGGGACGGAATATTTAAGGTGAGGTTCTTATCAGAGCGAAGTGAGCGACGGTGAGTGTCACCAAGAAACTCAAACCACTCTTTAAGGTAAGCAAGGGAAGTGGAATTGAATAGAATACAGTATAAAAGAGAAATGTGAGTATTTCTGCGAAGACGGGTCGGAAGCCACTTGAGATTTTTGCGAAATTCGGAAATAAGATCATATTCTCGTGGTAGACAGGCGGATTATCAATTTCATCAAAACTAGACTCGTAATTGCTACTCATCGGTCTGAGTATGTTTTTATAATTAAAATTAAGTAGTAATATGATCATCTATTATTACGTCAGGGTCGGTATCACCCTCTTACATATTTCTACCGCCAAATAGAAGTGCTTGCACTGCTGTGTTTCGGTTTTAATGGTATAAACCCAGTTGTGGTGCGACGACAGCGGGACATTTAAAAAAAAATCAGTTTACAATCATTCAATATGTCAGACAAAATTGACAACATAAAACAAGAAATACCTTGACAGTACTCACCTCATTGCCATATTGTTACGAATAAGAGAGGATGGAAAATTTGGACTTAAGTCGACAACAACCAACAACCAAATTGATCAAATTCAATCAAAATTGAACCGCCTAAATAAGCACAAAACTTCCATCCGTCTAATTATTTTCCTAGCCAAATAGTTCTGTTCAAAACAAACGTTCATATCGTAGTAATAACTAAAGTATAGTGTTGTAAAGTAGGTATGAGGCAATCGTTATTATGGTTATGCTGCAGTAGTAGTTTGTTGTTAAGACAAAGGAATAGCTGCCTTGCAGGAGATGTGAGCTTATTGCTTATGTTTACTACTTAATGCCCTAGAGTTATGACACTGAATGATAGTGCACATTACAACGCTGTGGGTTATAACATATATCTGAGATCCGTTTTTGTATATGTTACGGCTAAAAGCCGAAGTGCGGTTAACACTGCTAAGTTTAAATTTAATTTTTGTTTTTATTTTTTTTCTATTTTAAGTTTAAAATCCAAGATTAAGTTATTAATAACAGTAGGTATATAGAATGTAAGTGGGTGATGTATTCGCCAACAAACTGCCATGCAGTTTGGCGAAAGTAGTATAAGAAATAACCGACTGTATTTTTGTGTAATAAACATTTTTAAAAACCTAGTTCTAAATTTAGATGTACTGCTAAATTTGTAAAAACACGGATATACGTATCATGTAATATCAGACAGTAGGTTAAGGTGCGGTTGGCTGCAAACAATCGACTACTTGGCGACGTCAGACGTGGAATTACTGGGTGACCCGCCCTATAGCCCGACCTCGCAACTTGCGATTTTTATTCGTTTCCGAAAATAAAAGAAAAACTTCGAGGAAAACGTTTCATGGACGCCGTGGAAGCAGTGGCTGCGTTTCAAAATGCTGTCGAAGAGACCCCTAAGGACGAGTGGGCAAAGTGCAAAAGATGCAGCGATGTATTGATGTAAATGGACACTATTTTGAAAAGATATAATAAAACTAATAACTTTCTAGTTTGTTCATTTTTTGATTTTCTAAGAACTTTCAATGTCACCTTCGTAGCAAGGTCATACAGCATAAAGTAATGGAAAAAAAAATACGAAAATAGTTATTTATATCACATAAGAAATATTTTTTGCGATTTAAAGTTTACATGTGCTGTTGGAGCATTGAACTCGATGTAGTCCGATGTACAGGAAGACATTTTTTCCACTTTAGTGTTTAGTTACAGCAATGTTTGGTGCTTACCTTACCTATTATTCCCAGGATGGATGAACTATCTACTCGTGCATACAAAAATTAATTTATGAATATTATGTTGTTATCTCCACTGTTTTCATTATGGCAACAATCTACGAAACTCCTAACTGCAGTTGCGTACTACGCTTAAGATCAACAAGTGAATGAAGAAACATAAAAAAGATTAGTGGTCCACATTTTTTATGACTGTATAATGTATAATGTAGTAAAAATCGTGCGATATGTCGGATCAGACTGGGCCAACGCTTTCTTTCAACTTCATAGGTTTAAGTCATAATACCACATAACTCAATGTTTTCTTCTAAGTTTTGAAATATATTTTGCAGAATAGCTTAATTTGAACACAGTGTGATTGTTGTCGTTAGATAAGGCTCCTGGTTTTAACATAAATACTCTACATAGGTTAAAGCTTGTCTCACAAATTCCACGTCTTTAACATTTGTATGTTAAAGATGTGGTTTAAAAATTTGTGCTAGTTAAAAATTTAAGGCTATGTCCATAGAACACTATTTTACTTTATAAAGATTATACCAAGCGTAGTATTTTTCTAGAAACGCAATCGCAATTTTTTTATTATTTTGAGTTGTTGTGGAAATGCTGCTCCTGATATCCTGTTTTATTTCCCTCTCACATCTCTTGATCACTACTGGATGATACCTCATATTATACCCATGAACCCTAACAACTTCATTATACAGGTTGGAATCAAAGATATTCGACAAATTTTAAAGCGACTTTTATTACCAATGCACTTCCGTTTTGTGCAATGAAAATGAAAATTAGAGTGATAAAAATATTGCAACCATCTTTATTTTAGTTTGGTTGCAGATGTCTTGCGGGCTGCGGTAAGCACTCATCATCCGGCCTGATATAAATTGTGTTGCTAATATTATTAAAAAATTACAATAAATATTTTGAAATAATCCAATAGTTCAACTCCACGGAGTCGCGATTCATTCAATCATTCATGTGGTAATGTATACACTTCTACAACAAAATCCAAAAAAAAAGTTATAAATGGCCGGATCGCACTTATTGCTCCATATTAACTTTCTTAGAAATGAGTGTAAGCATGTGCCTAGTATTGCAGCCCTTTGCATTTTCTATCTTATTTACCGGATGTTCATGATGTTCGGATTAATTCCAGCCGTCAAATCTCACCAACGTACATCGCGACAAAACTCACGATACCATCCACACCATCTGGATGCTTGGCGGTCCACAACTGTGCATTTTACTAGAAGTTTTCTTCGCTGCACGATTTCTTTGTGGAATCTTTTACCACTGGCGATTTTTCCGGACCAATACGACTTTAGGAACCTTCAAGAAACGAGCTTACTTTTTTTTTAAATCCAGCAACGCACCAGCAATTCCCCTGGTGTTGCAGTTGTTCATGGGCGGCGGTCAACACTTATCATCAGGTGAGCCGCATGCTCGTTTGTCACCTCTTCTATAAAAAGTAATAGTGGGATTGTATAAAGACTGTAAAGGAGATGAACTTGATTCCATACAAGCTTGGGCCCGGCTTGAACAAACTTAAAATATGTCTTAGTTTGAAGATATAAACATTTACTATTTATGTCAAAAAATCATATTTTTGTAGGACCTGGGGTTTTGTTTTTATTTTATGTTTTATGATTTGTAGGTTATGTAGTAAAATCACTCGTTCTTGTGATAAGTTGTTTGAATAAATTGAAAAGAACACAAAATAATGCAGTCTTGTAGTTATTATTAAATATAGTAAAAAAAAACTAAATCTTTTTTAATTGTTTAACTATTTCCTGCAATTATTAATAAAATGTCACCAAGTTTTCTCCTTCGGAATATGCAATGATCTATAACTATACAGCCTATTCGGTCGTGTAGGATAATATTCAAGTGTTTTTTTGTTTAATAACATAGCCTATTCAATCGTTTTCTAAATGTATTATTTTATTCAATATTAATCACTACAGATTCGCGTTAATGTTTCAATATTATGATTTTTTTTTGATAATGAAGGCTATTTTATTATAAAAATAGCATTTTATTATAAAAATAGCCTTCATTATCTATAGCCATAGAAAAATACAGAAAAATATATAAAAATGTTTCGTTTTTGCTATAGTAAAAGCATTAGCTTTCATTTTTCAGTTTAAAAAAATGTTTTTATGATTGTCCCAAGTACTAAAGAAATAAAAACCATTTATTTATGCTTATTATTTATTGTTTTATAACTTACATATTTTTGTATAACTGTTACGAACGATGTCAAGGGCCCAATTTCATACATCTCCTTTATATTTTTTGTAATAAATAAAAAACAAATCAACAATACAGTAAATTTATTTACACAAATTTATTAACAAGTAATAATACAGTAAATTTATTTAAAATATAGAAAAAACAAAATTATGTTTTTCAAGTTGATGTTATCAAATGAAAAAATATGATCATGCGTTTCAACCTTTCGAAATTAGGTCGTCAAATCGGAGAGCCTGGATTTGTGCCCTGTATGTCGTAGGGTGAAGACTAATGTAAGACTAGTAACAAAAGAATAGTATATTCTTCTCACTGCTGGACACAGGAGTCTCTCTCAACTTATCTTGTTTCTTGGAAGGCTATAGAGCAAAATCCGCTGCGCTGCTCCAGTGAGTGTTGTCAGACCTCACATATCCTAGATATTTTTATTCCTCAATCATGTAGTCTTCCTCTTGATGTTTACCTTCAACATCACGATTTCAACAATGAAATTGTCAATTGCAACTTACTATATTGTCGGTGGGGATTAATCCCTTGTTGCTCGCGTACTATGAAATTTACAGCGTGCGCTCAGCCCCTGAGCTACCACCGCTCTTACGTAAGCAATAATAGAAAATTATGTCACCGTTTCTAAGCTCCGCTTATTATAACGCAGACTTCTGTAGTACACTGGTTTCTTTAGATTATATTCACTAAATGGTTACATAACTTACGATCCTATATACGTGTGTTAATATCGCTGGCATGACACACTGCGCCACGGAGCCGTCAAATTGAGAACCTCAAGTTTTTTTTTATATATAAGAGGGGGCAAAAGTCACTTGAAAAGTGTAAATTATGTGATAAATATTGTATATTAATATTTTAAATAAATTATTAAATAAATATTAAATAATAAATAAAAAATATCTAACACTTTTTCTGGCTGAGAGTCCGTCTGGATAAGGTACTACCCTCACACCTATTTCTGCCGCAAAGAAGAGTGCCCGCACACCTGCTATGCTTATGTATACTCTATGGGTATATATATGTATACACAATAAATGTGCTAAATATATTCATATTCATTGTAGCTGATGTCATTTTTACTATGTTACACAGATGCATGGATTTAAAATACTTCTACCATGTAACACATTCAATTATGATAAAAATTGAGTTATATCAAAATCCACAACTATTGTAGGTATTACGCGTGGATTTAGAAACAGGTATACATAATTACTACAATATATTCTAGTTAAAAACATTAACCTTATTTTTGGCTCCGCCGTAGTCGTTTAAAGACGGAATAAAGTGAGGAAAGTGAGCAAGCCCAGTAGTGGAGCGTTCTTGTACTATAAATCTAACTCACATCCCTAGTAAAGCCTCAATGTTAAATAAATAATCTATTTTTCTACAAAAGTTGGTGAATGTGTGTTAACATTAGAAGGTTTTCTATGTGAACAGATTTTGATGATTCTTTTTATTTGAAAGCTGGTGCTTCTCATGTGGTCAAGATCTGATCAGTAGTTTTTGAGTTATCTTTAATAATGCGTATTTAATTGACTTCGATTACATTGATGATGTTCTCATTCTATTTATCAGTTGTACAAATTTTTAATTTTACCACTTACTCGCAACTTGCGATTTTATTCGTTTCCGAAAATAAAAGAAAAACTTCGAGGAAAACGTTTCATGGACGCTGAGGAAGCAGTGGCTGCGTTTCAAAATGCCGTCGAAGAGACCCTAAGGACGAGGTGGGCAAAGTGCAAAAGATGCAGCGATGTATTGATGTAAATGGACACTATTTTGAAAAGATATAATAAAACTAATAACTTTCTAGTTTGTTCAGTTTTTGATTTTCTAAGAACTTTCAGTGTCACCTTCGTAGCAAGGTCATACAGCATAAAGTAAAGGAAAAAAATTCGAAAATAGTTATTTATATCACATGAAAAATATTTTTTGCAATTTAAAGTTTACATGTGCTGTTGGAGCATTGAACTCGATGTATTCCGATGTACAGGAAGTCATTTTTTCCACTTTAGTGTTTAGTTAGAGCAATGTTTGGTGCTTACCTTACCTATTATTCCCGGAATGGATGAACTTGAAAATCTACTCGTGCATACAAAAATTAATTTATGGATTCAACAATCTACGAAACTCTTAACTGCAGTTGCGTACTGCGCTTAGGATCAACAAATGAATGAACAAACATAAAAAAAGATTAGTGGTCCACATTTTTTATGACTGTATAATGTATAATGTTGTAAAAATCGTGCGATGCGTCGGATCAGACTGGGTTTCTTTCAACTTCATAGGTTTAAGTCATAATATCACATAACTCAATGTTTTCTTCTAAATTTTGAAACATATTTTGCAGATATAGCTTAATTTGAACACAGTATGATTGTTGTCGTTAAATAAGGCTCCTGGTTTTAACATAAATACTACATAGGTTAAAGCTTGTTCGACAAATTCCACGTCTTTATCATTTGTATGCTAAAGATGTGGTTTAAAAATTTAAGTGCTAGTGAAAAATTTAAGGCAATGTCCATAGAACACTATTTTACTTTATAAAGATTATACCAAGCGTAGTATTTTTCTAGAAACGCAATCGCATTTTTTTATTATTTTGAGTTGTTATGGAAATGCTGCTCCTGATATCCTGTTTTATTTCCCTCTCACATCTCTTGATCACTACTGGATGATACCTCATATTACACCCAAGAACTCTAACAACGTCATTGTACAGGTTGGAATCAAAGATATTCGACAAATTTTAAAGCGACTGTTATTACCAATACACTTTCGTTTTGTGCAGTGAAAATGAAAATTAGGGTGATAAAAATATTGCAACCATCTTTATTTGAGTTTGGTTGCAGATGCCTTACGGGCTGCGATAAGCACTCATCATCAGCGTGATATAAATTGTGTTGCTAATATTATTAAAAATTACAATGAATATTTTGAAATAATCCAATAGTTCAACTCCACGGAATCGCTATTCATTCAATCATTCATGTGGTAATGTATACGCTTCTACAACAAAATCCAAAAAAAAATTATAAATGGCCGGATCGGACTTATTGCTCCATATTAACTTTAATATTAGTATTGCAGCCCTTTGCATTTCTATCGCATTTACCGGATGTTCATGGTGTTCGGATTAATTCCAGCCGTCAAATCTCACCAACGTACATCGCGACAAAACTCACGATACCATCCACACCATCTGGATGCTTGGCCACAACTGTGCGTTTTACTTCCTTGCACGATTTCTTTCTGGAATCGTTTACCACTGGCGATTTTCCGGACCAATACGACTTAGAGACCTTCAAGATACAAGCTTACTCCTTTTAAAGGTCCAGCAACGCACCTGCAATTCCCTGGTGTTGCAGTTGTTCATAGGCGGCGGTCAACACTTACCATCAGGTGAGCCGCATGCTCGTTTGTCACCTCTTCGATAAAAAATAATAGTGGGATTGTATAAGACCGTAAATTTATATTTTTGTAATAAACAAAAACAATTCAACAGTAATAATACTGTAAATTTATTTCAAATATTGAAAAAACAATATTATGTTTTTCAAGTTGATGTTATCAAATGAAAAAATATGATCATGCGTTTCAACCTTTCAAAATTAGGTCGTCAAATTGGGGAGCCCGGATTTGTGCCCTGTATATCGTAAGGGTGAAGACTAATGTAAGACTAACAAAAGAATAGTATATTCATCTCACTGCTGGACACAGGTCTCTCTCAACTTATCTTGTTTCTTGGAGGCTATAGAGCAAAATCCGCATTGCTGCTCCAGTGAGCGTTGTCAGACCTCACATATCCTAGATATTTTTATTCCTCAATCATGTAGTCTTCCTCTTGATGTTTACCTTCAACATCACGATTTCAACAATGAAATTGTCAATTGCAACTTACTATATTGTCGGTGGGGATTAATCCCTTGTTGCTCGCGTACTATGAAATTTACAGCGTGCGCTCAGCCCCTGAGCTACCACCGCTCTTACGTAAGCAATAATAGAAAATTATGTCACCGTTTCTAAGCTCCGCTTATTATAACGCAGACTTCTGTAGCACACTGGTTTCTTTAGATTATATTCACTAAATGGTTACATAACACGATCCTATATACGTGTGTTAATATTGCTGGCATGACACACTGCGCCACGGATCCGTCAAATTGAGAACCTCAAGTTTTTTTATATAAGAGGGGACAAAAGTCACTTGAAAAGTGTAAATTATGTGATAAATATTGTATATTAATATTTTAAATAAATTATTAAATAAATATTAAATAATAAATAAAAATATCTAACACTTTTCTGGGAGAGTCCGTCTGGATGAGTACCACCCTCATGCCTATTTCTGCCACAGAAGAGTGCCTGCACAGCTGCTATGCTTATGTATACTCTATGGGTATATATATGCATACACAATAAATGTGCTAAATATATTCATATTCATTGTAGCTGATATCATTTTTATTATGTTAAACAGATGCATGGATTTAAAATACTTCTACCATGTAACATTCAATTATGATAAAATTGAGTTACATCAAAATCCACAACTATTGTGGATATTACGCGTGGATTTAGAAACAGGTACATAATTACTACAATATATTCTAGTTAAAAACATTAACCTTATTTTTGGCTCCGCCGTAGTCGTTTAAAGACGGAATAGTAAGGAAAGTGAGCAAGCCCAGTAGTGGAGCGTTCTTGTACTATAAATCTAACTCACATCCTAGTAAAGCCTCAATATTAAATAAATAATTTATTTTTTCTACAAAAGTTGGTGATGTTTTAGAAAATAATGAAATAAGGCTAAGCTTTTATTAATAATACCCTTGTCCTGATGAGGATATAATCCCGGACATCGCGGAAATTGTACCTTAAAAACACTTCTCGTGTAATTGCCTTCCGCCGTTAGATAATTCCTTAGCAATTATTTAAAGGTTTTATTTTTAAAAAAAAAATTTTGAGGGACGTATTTAATAATATAATGGGCACCAATCTTTACAGTCTACCAAATAGTTACATTAATAACTAGTAAACGTATATAACATTAATGACAATACTACATAATGTACCATAATTACCTTTTAGTTTAGATGCTTATACTTTTTAACCAACTTCAAAAAAGGAGGAAGTTCTCAATTCGACTGTTTTTTTATGTGTTAACATTAGAAGGTTTTCTATGAACAGATTTTGATGATTCTTTTTATTTGAAAGCTGGTGCTTCTCATGTGGTCAAGATCTGATCAGAAGTTTTGAGTTATCTTTAATAATGCGTATTTAATTGACTTCGATTACATTGATGATGTTCTCATTCTATTTATCAGTTGTACAAATTTTTAATTTTACCACTTGCACTCGCAACTTGCGATTTTATTCGTTTCGAAAATAAAAGAAAAACTTCGAGGAAAACGTTTCATGGACGCTGAGGAAGCAGTGGCTGCGTTTCAAAATGCCGTCGAAGAGACCCCTAAGGACGAGTGGGCAAAGTGCAAAAGATGCAGCGATGTATTGATGTAATTGGACACTATTTTAAAAAGATATAATAAAACTAATAACTTTCTAGTTTGTTCAGTTTTTGATTTTCTAAGAACTTTCAGTGTCACCTTCGTAGCAAGGTTATACAGCATAAAGTGTAGGAAAAAATCCGAAAATAGTTATTTATATCACATGAGAAATATTTTTTGCGATTTAAAGTTTACATATGCTGTTGGAGCATTGAACTCGATGTAGTCCGATGTACAGGCAGTCATTTTTTCCACTTTAGTGTTTAGTTACAGCAATGTTTGGTGCTTACCTTACCTATTATTCCCGGGTTGGATGAACTTGAAAATCTACCCGTGAATATAAAAATTAATTTATAGATTCAACAATCTACGAAACTCCTAACTGCAGTTGCGTACTGCGCTTAGGATCAACAAATGAATGAACAAACATAAAAAAAGATTAGTGGTCCACATTTTTTATGACTGTATAATGTATAATGTTGTAAAAATCGTGCGATGCGTCGGATCAGACTGGGTTTCTTTCAACTTCATAGGTTTAAGTCATAATATCACATAACTCAATGTTTTCTTCTAAATTTTGAAACATATTTTGCAGATATAGCTTAATTTGAACACAGTATGATTGTTGTCGTTAAATAAGGCTCCTGGTTTTAACATAAATACTCTACATAGGTTAAAGCTTGTCTGACAAATTCCACGTCTTTATCATTTGTATGCTAAAGATGTGGTTTAAAAATTTAAGTGCTAGTGAAAAATTTAAGGCAATGTCCATAGAACACTATTTTACTTTATAAAGATTATACCAAGCGTAGTATTTTTCTAGAAACGCAATCGCATTTTTTTATTATTTTGAGTTGTTATGGAAATGCTGCTCCTGATATCCTGTTTTATTTCCCTCTCACATCTCTTGATCACTACTGGATGATACCTCATATTACACCCAAGAACTCTAACAACGTCATTGTACAGGTTGGAATCAAAGATATTCGACAAATTTTAAAGCGACTGTTATTACCAATACACTTTCGTTTTGTGCAGTGAAAATGAAAATTAGGGTGATAAAAATATTGCAACCATCTTTATTTGAGTTTGGTTGCAGATGCCTTACGGGCTGCGATAAGCACTCATCATCCAGCGTGATATAAATTGTGTTGCTAATATTATTAAAAAAATTACAATGAATATTTTGAAATAATCCAATAGTTCAACTCCACGGAATCGCTATTCATTCAATCATTCATGTGGTAATGTATACGCTTCTACAACAAAATCCAAAAAAAAATTATAAATGGCCGGATCGGACTTATTGCTCCATATTAACTTTAATATTAGTATTGCAGCCCTTTGCATTTCTATCGCATTTACCGGATGTTCATGGTGTTCGGATTAATTCCAGCCGTCAAATCTCACCAACGTACATCGCGACAAAACTCACGATACCATCCACACCATCTGGATGCTTGGCCACAACTGTGCGTTTTACTTCCTTGCACGATTTCTTTCTGGAATCGTTTACCACTGGCGATTTTCGGACCAATACGACTTAGAGACCTTCAAGATACAAGCTTACTCCTTTTAAGGTCCAGCAACGCACCTGCAATTCTCCTGGTGTTGTAATTGTTCATGCGCGGCGGTCAACACTTACCATCAGGTGACCCGCATGCTCGTTTGCCCCTTCTTCTATAAAAAATAATAGTGGGATTGTATAAGACCGTAAATTTATATTTTTGTAATAAACAAAAACAATTCAACAGTAATAATACTGTAAATTTATTTCAAATATTGAAAAACAATATTATGTTTTTCAAGTTGATGTTATCAAATGAAAAAATATGATCATGCGTTTCAACCTTTCAAAATTAGGTCGTCAAATTGGGGAGCCCGGATTTGTGCCCTGTATATCGTAAGGGTGAAGACTAATGTAAGACTAGTAACAAAAGAATAGTATATTTTTCTCACTGCTGGACACAGGAGTCTCTCTCAACTTATCTTGTTTCTTGGAAGGCTATAGAGCAAAATCTGCTGCGTTGCTCCAGTTAGCGTTGTCAGACCTCACATATCCTAGATATTTTTATTCCTCAATCATGTAGTCTTCCTCTTGATGTTTACCTTCAACATCACGATTTCAACAATGAAATTGTCAATTGCAAAGTACTATATTGTCTGTGAGGATTAATCCTTGTTGCTCGCGTACTATGAAATTTACAGCGTGCGCTCAGCCCTGAGCTACCACCGCTCTTGCGTAAGCAATAATGAAAATTATGTCACCGTTTCTAAGCTCCGCTTATTATAACAGACTTTTGTAGTACACTGGTTTCTTTAGATTATATTCACTAAATGGTTACATAACTTACGATCCTATATACGTGTGTTAATATTGCTGGCATGACACACTGCGCCACGGATCCGTCAAATTGAGAACCTCAAGTTTTTTAATATAAGAGGGGAAAGTCACTTGAAAAGTGTAAATGATGTGATAAATAATGTATATTAATATTTTAAATAAATTATAAAAAAATATTAAATAATAAATAAAAATATCTAACACTTTTCTGGGAGTCCGTCTGGATGAGTACCACCCTCATGCCTATTTCTGCCACAGAAGAGTGCCTGCACAGCTGCTATGCTTATGTATACTCTATGGGTATATATGCATACACAATAAATAATGCTAAATATATTCATATTCATTGTAGCTGATATCATTTTTATTATGTTAAACAGATGCATGGATTTAAAATACTTCTACCATGTAACACATTCAATTATGATAAAATTGAGTTACATCAAAATCCACAACTATTGTGGATATTACGCGTGGTTAGAAACAGGTATACATAATTACTACAATATATTCTAGTTAAAAACATTAACCTTATTTTTGGCTCCGCCGTAGTCGTTTAAAGACGGAATAAAGTGAGGAAAGTGAGCAAGCCCAGTAGTGGAGCGTTCTTGTACTATAAACCTAACTCATATCCTTAGTAAAGGCCTCAATATTAAATAAATAATTTATTTTTTCTACAAAAGTTGGTGATGTTTTAGAAAATAATGAAATAAGGCTAAGCTTTTATTAATAATACCCTTGTCCTGATGAGGATCTAATCCCGAACATCGCGGAATTGTGCCTTAAAACGGACATTTCTCGTGTAATTGCCTTCCCGCGTTAGATAATTCCTTAGCAATTATTTAAACGTTTTATTTTGAAAAAATATATATATTTTTGAGGAACGTATTTAATAATATAATGGGCACCAATCTTTACAGTCTACCATATAGTTACATTAATAACTAGTAAACATATATAACACGAATGACAATACTACATAATGTACCATAATTACCTTTCAGTTTGGATGCTTATACTTTTAACCGACTTCAAGGAGGAAGTTCTCAATTCGACTGTTTTTATGTGTGTTAACATTAGAAGGTTTTCTATGTGAACAGATTTTGATGATTCTTTTTATTTGAAAGCTGGTGCTTCTCATGTGGTCAAGATCTGATCAGAAGTTTTGAGTTATCTTTAATAATGCGTATTTAATTGACTTCGATTACATTGATGATGTTCTCATTCTATTTATCAGTTGTACAAATTTTTAATTTTACCACTTGCACTCGCAACTTGCGATTTTATTCGTTTCCGAAAATAAAAGAAAAACTTCGAGGAAAACGTTTCATGGACGCTGAGGAAGCAGTGGCTGCGTTTCAAAATGCCGTCGAAGAGACCCCTAAGGACGAGTGGGCAAAGTGCAAAAGATGCAGCGATGTATTGATGTAAATGGACACTATTTTGAAAAGATATAATAAAACTAATAACTTTCTAGTTTGTTCAGTTTTTGATTTTCTAAGAACTTTCAGTGTCACCTTCGTAGCAAGGTCATACAGCATAAAGTAAAGGAAAAAAATTCGAAAATAGTTATTTATATCACATGAAAAATATTTTTTGCAATTTAAAGTTTACATGTGCTGTTGGAGCATTGAACTCGATGTATTCCGATGTACAGGAAGTCATTTTTTCCACTTTAGTGTTTAGTTAGAGCAATGTTTGGTGCTTACCTTACCTATTATTCCCGGGATGGATGAACTTGAAAATCTACTCGTGCATACAAAAATTAATTTATGGATTCAACAATCTACGAAACTCTTAACTGCAGTTGCGTACTGCGCTTAGGATCAACAAGTGAATGAACAAACATAAAAAAGATTAGTGGTCCACATTTTTATGACTGTATAATGTATAATGTTGTAAAATCGTGCGATGCGTCGGATCAGACTGGGTTTCTTTCAACTTCATAGGTTTAAGTCATATCCACATAACTCAATGTTTTCTTCTAAATTTTGAAATATATTTTGCAGATATAGCTTAATTTGAACACAGTATGATTGTTGTCGTTAAATAACGCTCCTGGTTTTAACATAAATACTCTACATAGGTTAAAGCTTGTCTCACAAATTCCACGTCTTTAACATTTGTATGTTAAAGATGTGGTTTAATAATTTAAGTGCTAGTTAAAAATTTAAGGCTATGTCCATAGAACACTATTTTACTTTATAAAGATTATACCAAGCGTAGTATTTTTCTAGAAACGCAATCGCAATTTTTTTATTATTTTGAGTTGTTGTGGAAATGCTGCTCCTGATATCCTGTTTTATTTCCCTCTCACATCTCTTGATCACTACTGGATGATACCTCATATTACACCCAAGAACTCTAACAACGTCATTGTACAGGTTGGAATCAAAGATATTCGACAAATTTTAAAGCGACTGTTATTATACAATACACTTTCGTTTTGTGCAGTGAAAATGAAAATTAGGGTGATAAAAATATTGCAACCATCTTTATTTGAGTTTGGTTGCAGATGCCTTACAGGCTGCGATAAGCACTCATCATCCAGCGTGATATAAATTGTGTTGCTAATATTATTAAAAATTACAATGAATATTTTGAAATAATCCAATAGTTCAACTCCACTGAATCGCTATTCATTCAATCATTCATGTGGTAATGTATACGCTTCTACAACAAAATCCAAAAAAATTTATAAATGGCCGGATCGGACTTATTGCTCCATATTAACTTTAATATTAGTATTGCAGCCCTTTGCATTTCTATCGCATTTACCGGATGTTCATGGTGTTCGGATTGATTCCAGCCGTCAAATCTCACCAACGTACATCGCGACAAAACTCACGATACCATCCACACCATCTGGATGCTTGGCCACAACTGTGCGTTTTACTTCCTTGCACGATTTCTTTCTGGAATCGTTTACCACTGGCGATTTTTCCGGACCAATGCGACTTAGAGACCTTCAAGATACAAGCTTACTCCTTTTTAAAGGTCCAGCAACGCACCTGCAATTCCCCTGGTGTTGCAGTTGTTCATGGGCGGCGGTCAACACTTACCATCAGGTGAGCCGCATGCTCGTTTGTCACCTCTTCGATAAAAAATAATAGTGGGATTGTATAAAGACCGTAAATTTATATTTTTTGTAATAAACAAAAAGTAATTCAACAGTAATAATACTGTAAATTTATTTCAAATATTGAAAAAACAATATTATGTTTTTCAAGTTGATGTTATCAAATGAAAAAATATGATCATGCGTTTCAACCTTTCAAAATTAGGTCGTCAAATTGGGGAGCCCGGATTTGTGCCCTGTATATCGTAAGGGTGAAGACTAATGTAAGACTAGTAACAAAAGAATAGTATATTCATCTCACTGCTGGACACAGGAGTCTCTCAACTTATCTTGTTTCTTGGAAGGCTATAGAGCAAAATCCGCATCGCTGCTCCAGTGAGTGTTGTCAGACCTCACATATCCTAGATATTTTTATTCCTCAATCATGTAGTCTTCCTCTTGATGTTTACCTTCAACATCACGATTTCAACAATGAAATTGTCAATTGCAACTTACTATATTGTCGGTGGGGATTAATCCCTTGTTGCTCGCGTACTATGAAATTTACAGCGTGCGCTCAGCCCCTGAGCTACCACCGCTCTTACGTAAGCAATAATAGAAAATTATGTCACCGTTTCTAAGCTCCGCTTATTATAACGCAGACTTCTGTAGTACACTGGTTTCTTTAGATTATATTCACTAAATGGTTACATAACTTACGATCCTATATACGTGTGTTAATATCGCTGGCATGACACACTGCGCCACGGAGCCGTCAAATTGAGAACCTCAAGTTTTTTTTTAATATAAGAGGGGACAAAAGTCACTTGAAAAGTGTAAATTATGTGATAAATATTGTATAATAATATTTTAAATAAATTATTAAATAAATATTAAATAATAAATAAAAATATCTAACACTTTTCTGGGAGAGTCCGTCTGGATGAGTACCACCCTCATGCCTATTTCTGCCGCAAAGAAGAGTGCCCGCACAGCTGCTATGCTTATGTATACTCTATGGGTATATATATGTATACACAATAAATGTGCTAAATATATTCATATTCATTGTAGCTGATGTCATTTTTACTATGTTACACAGATGCATGGATTTAAAATACTTCTTCCATGTAACACATACAATTATGATAAAAATTGAGTTATATCAAAATCCACAACTATTGTAGGTATTACGCGTAGATTTAGAAACAGGTATACATAATTACTACAATATATTCTAGTTAAAAACATTAAGCTTATTTTTGGCTCCGCCGCAATCGGTTAAAGACGGAGTAAAGTGAGGAAAGTGATCAAGCCCAGTAGTGGAGCGTTCTTGTACTATAAACCTAACTCACATCCCTAGTAAAGCCTCAATATTAAATAAATAATCTATTTTTTCTACAAAAGTTGGTGATGTTTTAGAAAATAATAAAAAAGCTAAGTTTTTATTAATAATACCCTTGTCCTGATGAGGATCTAATCCCGGACATCGCGGGAATTGTGCCTTAAAACGGACATTTCTCGTGTAATTGCCTTCCGCGTTAGATAATTCCTTAGCAATTATTTAAACGTTTTATTTTGAAAAAAATATTTTTGAGTGTAAGGTATTTGTCAATTTATGTAACGTCACCGCTCAGTCCGCCATTAAAGCCGTTACGAGGAAGACACCTTTATTTAAATCCTAAGATATCGCATTGGCGACGAGAAAAAAATCGTAATAGTTCGCGTGTGTAAGCTTACCGGCCTAAACCATGTCGATTGGAAAAATATCGGAATTTAAAGTGCCTACAGATAATTGGAGACTTTACGTGGAAAGGCTCGAACAATACTCGTTGTGAACGAAATTCCTAGTGAGCTACATGTACCTACATTAATCACGGTAATGGGGGCGGAGAGTTATGAACTACTCGTGAGTTTGTGTACCCCGGAAAAGCCCACATCAAAAACGTTTTTGGAGTTAACAAAAATTTTGGAAAATTACCTTCAACCAAAACCCAGCGAGCTGGCTGAAAGATTTAAATTCCGACAAAAGAAACAAAGGGACGGTGAAAGTATATCGGAATATGTAACGGACCTAAAGAAGATGTCGAAAACTTGCGAGTTTGGTAGCTGGTTGCAAGAAAGTTTGCGCGATCAATTGGTTTGCGGTATCAGCAGTGAAACAATTCGGCAGAGGTTATTTGCCGAAAGCAAATTAGACTTTGGCAAGGCTTATCAATTAGCCGTGAGTATGGAGGCGGCGGAGAAGGATGCAGCCAGCGTCGATGTGCATCCGAAGATACCTGGAGACTCGAGCGCATTCACAAACTGCCACGCGATTGTTAGTGCAAGACGGACCGGGCGCGTGATCGGTTGTGACGGCGAGCGGCGCGCGGGCAGTAAGGGCGAGGTCAGGATGCGCGGCGGAGCATCCGGGGTAGCAGCAGCAACGCCCACCGGGCCGAGTGTATCGACATCGGTGCTGGATGACCGACGACGACGCCAGCGAGAGTGTCGTGCGTGCGGTAAAGCACATGATGTAGTGACCTGCAAGTTTGCTCGCTACGTGTGTCGAGTGTGCAATAAACAAGGACATTTACAAAGGATGTGTCCTTATTTAGCAGGACAACACAGCGTCAACGTAGTGCAGAGTGAGAATTAAGTTGAGGTTTGCATTAATCAATTAAGCGTTAGTCATTACAAACCATTGTGCATATCATTAATAGTACACGGTAGGCACGTTCAAATGGAGTGCGATACAGGCAGTGCCGTTTCATGTATTAGCTACGAGTTATATAAACAACAATTTAGTAACCTAAAAATGAATATGTGTCCTTTGTTGCTAAGGTACTATACGGGTGAACAAGTGAGACCTGTAGGTGTAATAAGGCCTTTAGTAAGGTACAAAGATAAGGAAAAGCATCTCGATTTATATGTTATTAAAAATGGTAAAAGTATATTGTTAGGCAGACAATGGTTGGCAGAACTCAATATACAGTTACCCCTTTTGAAGCTTAAACTGTTTATCGAATGATGTTTTTAACTTGAACGATTTCAGTTCCAGATATTGTAAGGTGTTCGCGGACGGCCTGGGACGGTTCACTGGGCCGCCGGTGAGCATCCGTGTGCGGGAGGGAGCGCAACCCGTGTTCATGCGAGCGCGTCCACTGGCTTATGCGTTGCGTGTACCTGTGGAGCGCGCACTCGAGCAGCTGGTGGCGGACGGTATCCTCACGCCCGTCGACCGCTCCGACTGGGCGACCCCCATTGTGCCCGTAGTGAAAAAAGACGGTAACATTAGGATTTGCGCCGATTATAAGTTAACTTTAAATAAAGTTATAGAAGTCGACCGTTATCCTTTGCCTAGAGTAGAAGACTTACTGGTACGTTTACAAGGGGGGCAGCGGTTCAGTAAAATTGACCTTTCACAGGCTTACGCACAATTTGTACTTGACGAATCCGCCAAATATACGGTTATCAACACCCACAAGGGTTTGTTTAGATATAATCGCTTAGTATACGGCTTATCATCAAGTCCTGGCATTTTTCAAAAACATTTAGAGCAATTATTTAATCTACCGTATGTAGGCGTATTTTTGGACGATATAATTATTACAGGGCGCAACACAGAGGAACATATTAGTAATTTGCATAAAGTATTTGACCGTTTGCAGTCGTACGGACTCCGAGTTAAAAAGGAAAAGTGTGTATTTTTCGCTGAATCAGTCAATTACTTAGGTTATGTAATTAGTAAGGATGGTATTCACACTTGTCCGGATAAGATTAAGGCAATAGTAGACACTCCCGCTCCTACGAACGTGTCTGAGTTAAGGGCCTATATAGGAATGATAATGTATTATGCAAAATTCGTGAAAAATATCAGCACTATTCTCGCACCCTTATATAATTTATTACGTACGGGAATAAAATTTGATTGGTGTGACGATTGTGAAAGAGCCTTTAAAAAGGTAAAAGTACTATTAAGTTCTAGTAAAATTCTAATGCATTACTCTAGCGATTTGCCTATTGTGCTGACGTGTGATGCGAGCAGCGTGGGTGTAGGTGCGGTCATCTCGCACCTGACGCCGGAGGGCGAGCGGCCGGTGGCGTATTCGTCGCGCTCGCTCGGCTGCAGAGCGAGCCTGTTCGCAGATCGATCGGGAGGCGCTCGCTATTGTGTTCGGTGTAAGAAAATATCATCAGTATTTGTATGGGCGAAAATTCATATTGCGTACGGACCATAAACCGTTAACACACATATTTGGTGAAAAAACGGTAATACCGGTTAAGGCCGCTTCGCGTATCCAACGTTGAGCCGTACTTTTATCTGATTACGACTGCAATATCGAATACGTGACGTCTAATAAAAATTGCGCCGACGGTTTATCAAGATTACCAATTTCATCTAGTAATAAAAAAACAATGAATAGAGAAATTACTTATATTAACTTTGTGGAAAAAATTTACCGGTTACTAATGAGGATGTTACGAAAGTGACGTCAAAGGATGGTATTCTAAGTAAAATTTTCGCCTATATTAAATTGGGTTGGCCGACAATTTGCTCTGGTGAAGAGGTTAAACCTTATTTTGTTAGGCGCAATGAACTATATTTAGATAACGGATCGATTATGTGGGGGTATAGAATGGTAATACCTTCATATTTACGTCCAATTATTTTAAAACAATTACACAGCAGCCACATGGGCATCGTGAAAACTAAGGGTTGGCACGCAGCTATGTGTGGCCGAACATCGATGCGGATGTGGAAGCGCTATGCCGAAGCTGCGAGACCTGCGCCTCCGAGGCGGACGCTCTCCGCGCGCGCCTCCACACCCCTGGTCCTACTTGCCTCCCTGGTCTAGAGTTCACATAGACTTCCTAGGGCCGTATAAAGGTTAAACTTATTTAGTTTTAATAGATTCGAGCTCGAAATGGCTTGAAATTATTGAAGAAGCGCGAACAGTGCGACTTCCATTATTAAGGTGCTGAGGTCAATATTTGCAGGTTCGGTTTGCCCTTAGAACTAGTGTCGGACCAGGGACCGCCTTTGACAAGTATCGAATTTAAAAGTTTTTTGAAAAATAATGGCATTCAGCAAAGGTTTTCACCGGCGTACCACCCTGCATCTAATGGGGCAGCGGAAAATGCCGTTAAGCTGTGTAAGAGGGCAATAAAAAAAGCTTATAGGGATGACATGGATATTGATACCGCCTTACAAACTTTTTTACTAAACTATCGCAACAGTAAGCAAAGCACCACGGGTGAGAGCCCAGCGATGCTGCTGCAGCGACGTTCCTTGCGTTCACGGTTGGATTTACTTCGCGGTGAGTATGTGGTGCAAGCGCGTGTGTTCGATGCTCAACAGCGTCAAGTCAAGTATGCGGGTGGTGTTCCGCGTAATTTCTCCTTAGGAGACACCATCTGGACTAGGGACTACGGCACCCGGGATAAATGGGTCAAGGGCACGGTAGCCCAGAAAGAAGGTTCGCGAAGATACGTTCTCGACAATGGTGACGGTCGACTTATTAAAAGACACATCGATCAAATAAGACGTAGGTCGCGCTTATCCGATGCTACCTGTCCAGATATCACTAATGAGGTTGATGAAAAGGATCGAAGTGGGCGAGGATGAGTTTGCAGATGCGTCTTCAGAGTTGCAAACGGAAGTTGCGGTTTCTGCTGGAAAAGATGACGTGAAACCGAGCACGTTGATAGCAACGATAACGCCATAGCAGATACGCAATGTCCCAGCGAGACTGTACCAGATCCCGCCACTCCTCCACAACCACCGCCACCGTCGCGGCCAGTGACCCGTTCCAGGCGAATCCGACGACCCGTAATTAAATTTCAATATTAGTATAATAGTATAGTTAAGTTAAGTTAAATTATAAGTTTAAAATTAGTTATTAAGTTCATTTCAATATAATTATGCAGATATTTAAGGCTGGAGGTGTAAGGTATTTGTCAATTTATGTAACGTCACCGCTCAGTCCGCCATTAAAGCCGTTACGAGGAAGACACCTTTTATTTAAATCCTAAGATATCGCATTGAGGGACGTATTTAATAATATAATGGGCACCAATATTTACAGTCTACCAAATAGTTACATTAATAACTAGTAAACGTATATAACATGAATGACAATACTACATAATGTACCATAATTACCTTTCAGTTTGGATGCTTATACTTTTTAACCGACTTCAAAAAAGGAGGAAGTTCTCAATTCGACTGTTTTTTTATGTGTGTTACCTTAGAACGTTTTTCTATGTGAACCAATGTTCATGATTCTTTTTTTATTTGAAAGCTGGTACTTCTCATGTGGTCAAGATCTGATCAGTCGTTTTTGAGTTATCTTTAATAATGCATATTTAATTGACTTCGACTACATTGATGATGTTCTCATTCTATTTATCGGTTGTACAAAATTTTTAATTTTACCACTTGTACTTATTTCTTTTAAATAAACGCGATAACAAAAAAGTCT
The DNA here is from genome assembly GCA_029286625.1 of Parnassius orleans. Lineage (NCBI taxonomy): Eukaryota > Metazoa > Arthropoda > Insecta > Lepidoptera > Papilionidae > Parnassius > Parnassius orleans. Next base: position 16,467 of record JAGSMP010001234.1, on the reverse strand, counting down.
AATTCACTGTAAATGTAGAAAATGGAAACCAAGAAGTCAAGAAAAATACAAGGTCATGATTATCTTCATCATCATTACACCCTGTCAAAAGTCCACTGCTGAACATAGGCCTCCCTATATTGCATCATAAAGGAATGTTTGCCATAGTTGGGTTGGCAACCGCAGTTTTTTTTTCTTGATGTTAATAAGAAGACGCTGCTGCCCATGTTCTGGTTTATATCTCTCTGTCGCCTCTTATGACACCCACGGGACGATATGGGATAGTGGATATTCTAACACCGCCACTACATTAAAATAATACCACATTAAGTATAATAATTTAACAGTAAGACCGAAGGTCTCTACCTTTTAGTTTTTAGTACCTTTTAGTATGCATAGAAATTAATTTATTTCATTCATATTTTTTTAATAAACGCGAAAAAATTCACAGAAAAGCCTAATTTAAAAAATATAAAATCAAGTCGTTTCTCCTGGTAAAGTTTAGTACTTTAAATAAAAATAATGTTGTTAAATAATCTACGTAAATAATCATTGTGTAGGAATATAATATGTTATGCCAGTAGATAAGCCCTGCGGGACAATGGACGAAGCCATATTCACGCGAGTGTAAGCAAAGTAAGGGCAAGCTGAGTGTGATTTAATTAGTAAATTGAAGACTAATAGTATATCTAAGAGCTCGTTTCCACTTGTCGGGTGTCGAGCCCTACAGAAAATTGCTGCTATATGAATAATCTGCTCTAGTGGCAGAACATTTTATATGAAGCTGCTCACATTATCCGTCACAGTATTTGTGTCGGCGCCGACAAAAATGTCGGGTGTTTTCGCGTGTCAGATATCGTTCGCTTCTGAGTAAGTATGGCGCTGTTCACATTATGTAGGATGTCGGGTCCGGCAACCTTATATCGCGGCGAGCACGCAGAGCTTGCGTTTTATTGTACCCAACCATTGATATACTTTGATATATCAATGTATCCAACATATTATACGCATGTTTGGTGTTTCGTAATAATGGAAAATGATAATATAAATTCTGAAGTTTTGATCACACTAGTTCAGGAAAGAGGTGTTCTTTGGGACAAACAATTTTCGATTCTATGCTATTTTTCTTTGTTTTACTCTAAAATAATACATCAACAAAAAGTTTCGTCGTTGTCTATGGTGTACAGTCGCCTTGAATAGACTGCTAAAAATGGCTCAGTTTCGATCGGGTCCGACAACCGACAAGTGTGAACAGAGGCACCGACACCCGATTAAAATATGGCGCCCGACACCCGACAAGTGGTAACGAGGTGTTACGCTCACCAGGTGTCGCTAGTTGGGACAGAGGTGAAGTTATTTGTTACACAATGTCATTACAATTTTGGTCACGGTGGCTATCTACGTCCCACAGCTAGGCACGGGCCTCCTCTGATTTCTGAGAGGGCTGATCCAGGGGTGTTGGCTCACTTCACGTCTTCTCCTCGAGATGTTTTTCATCATTGTCGAGCGCGTGGTAAATCAGCAATTAAAATTGCAATAAAATATTTTATTATATTTTTTTTATTTATTTATCAGATCAAAAAAAAATACAGATACAGATAATTAACATCTAAAAACCACGGCGGTTTGACTTGATGCTAAATAATTAAGTTTAAGTCAGCATATTATGTACAAAACACAGTCTAAGTAAGTAGTTAGTTATGTAAGTAGGTAGTAGTTATAGTAAGAATATAAGGACTAAGAAGGTTAGTTAACAACTTTGAATAAAACTAGTTTTACGGATTTTATCGCCTTTAATTTACTATTTTAATTCCCGACGTTTCGGGTGCTTTACAGCACCCATGGTCAGGGGGACTGAGGTGTTTGACGTCCCAATGTCATAGATTAGCCCGGCTACCTTCAGTTTTTGAATATTAATTTTGGTCCGATCTACGCAGAATGAGCTTATAGTATCTTGAAGTCTTGCAGTGGTATGCTTGGGTTTGGATTTAATTTTGTTATATACAGGATCCCAAGAAGATGGCAGCACCCATCCATCTCTCTATTGAAATTAGGATTGTTTTAATCTCAATAGCCTCGCGTATCATCCTTGGTCGGAATCGGTGTTCTTTGCGAGGATTTGTGGTCTATCAAATCTGATGTAGTGGCGGGATGGTCTTGAACATGTTCACAGACTGCAGACTTCCCGGAACGTCGGTGCTTCAAGTCAGCTATATCTTCTTTTACGCGGGTTTTATTAATCTTTTTGTTTATCCTGTAGGGTACACCACATTCACAATCCAGCTTGTACACTCCTGCATCTTGTAGAGGATATGACACTTTACCGATGGTAAAATTGACTCATTTTCTTCGGCGGCTTAAAGTATGTTTTAATTGAAGCTCGCTTCAAGATTTAGCGAACCTGGTCTGTGAACCCTCTGACATAGGGTAGTACAGCAGGCCCACGCTCAATTGTAGCCGGCTTCACTCGGTCATTGTGATGTAGGCGCGGGACCCGAAGCTTGTTGTCTTGCAATACTTGCTCGACGTGCTGAAGCTCGGCGGCCAGATGTTTTCTGTCACAGATCCTCGTGCTCTGAAACAAAGATTTTCCCACGGTAGCTAACTGTGATGGATGATGGTGCGATTCACCATTTAAATATCGGTTGGTATGGGTCTTTTTCCTATACAGTGTGACCAATAGTGTTATCAGGATTCCGTATGACTAAAACATCTAGGAAAGCTAAAGAATTGTTTGCCTCTAACTCCATTGTGAATTGTATTTTAGAATTTATGGAATTAAGGTGGTTTAAAAATGCAGTTACTTGGTCAGATGGTAAAATTGTGAAAGTGTCGTCTACGTACCGCTTGTAGAATCTTGGATATACAGGTGCAGTAAGAAGGGCTTTCTCCTCAAAGTCCTCCATGAATATGTCGGCGACTATGGGAGATACGGTGAACCCATTGCTACGCCATCTACTTGCTTGTAGAACTCCTCCTTCCACAATAGATAGCCAGATGTGAGGCAGTGTTTTAGTAATACTGCATATTCTGTAGGCATGTTGTTATCTTCTAGCTTCCTAGTTACAATTGAGATGCAGTCTTCAATAGGTAAATGAATAGTGACTGAACATCAAAACTGACCATAGTTTCATTGTCAGCGAGATATAGGTCTTTTATCTCACTAACAAAATGGTATGAACTTTGTGTGAGCTCTAGTATGTCCTCTCAGTGGTGACAGTATTTTTGCCAAGTGTTGAGCCAACTTATAAGTTGGTGAATCGATGTGGCTTACTATGAGGCGTAGTGGAGCGTTTGGTTTGTATTTTCGGTAACCCATACAACCTCGGTGATTTGGCACATGATGGTATTGTCGAATTCACGTCGAGATTTAATTTTTCGGAGTATTTCTATATTCAGTCGGTAGTTGTTTTAAGTGTATTAGTTGTATTTTGACCTTTTTGTATGTACTTGCGTCCGATAAAAGTTGTTGTGTTTTGAAATTATACTCTGACGTGTCTATTATTAGCGTAGCATTTCCTTTATCCGCGCGGAGAAACGTGAGCTCTGGTTTGTTGCGTAAGTTTTACAATGCTTTAAACTCGTCTTGGGGAGATTTAGTTTCAGCGCTGAACTTCGACGTAACAAGTACGAAATGTCTTGAGGTATGGCCTCTAAATCATCCTTACCGATATACCTATACCGACAATCCTCAACAGAAACAGAAACAGTTTTTTTATTGAATATTGATTATAAATAATACTTATTGAAAGTCACTTTGTTTAATTACCACTGGTTCAAAAAAACTCTGTCCTGGGAAGAACCAGCAAGAAACCCAGCGGGACTTTTTTTTAAAATAACAGCTTACAATCATGTATGTTACACAATTAACCACACAAAACAAATTAGAAATAGCTTGGTAGCGAACACCTCATTCCATTTATATAATACTAGCTGTTACCCGCGGCTTCGCCGCATGGTCACTGGGAAATGAACTATCCATTGCTTTTTGAATTGAAAGAAATCTGAGTTTTATAGATTTGTCAGAGATGCAGCCATTAAAAGGAAACTGAGCAAAATTGATTCGTCAGCCTATTTAAATGTTTTGAAACGCAGCGTATTGGAAAGCATGAAAATAGCCTGTTTATTCCAAATGGAAATGGGATATTTTTAATTAAAGGAAACTGAGCATAATTATCCGTCAGGGATGCAGACGTTTGAAAAGAAACTGAGCTAAATTGATTCGTCAGAGATGCAGTTTTCTGAATTGAAAAGAAACTGAGCCAAATAAAAGATCCGTCAGAGATGCAGCTTTTGAGTTGAAAGGAAACTGAGCTTAATAGGTCCGTCAGAGGTGCAGCATTTGGAATTGAAAAGAAACTGAGCTAAATAGGAAATTTTGAATTGAAAGGAAGATCTGTGGGAATTCTGATTAATTGATTGTAGAATTTTGGAAAAAAACTAACTGAACACTATTTTAAGACGCTACTGTACACAATGTTATATGTTTTTCCATTCGGGGAAAGAATGTGGAGATTCTGGGCATTTGACACACGCGAAAATGCTACATACAGCTGACCATGAGAGAAGCACGGTTTTTCTATGTTACCCCGCTACCTGTAACGTTTGCCCTTGCGCTTTATTAATTGTCATTGCAAAACTGAGCTTAATAGGAACCGCAACCTTTTGAATTGAAAAGAAGATCTGTGGAATTATAGGGATCCGTGGTATAATAACATTTTCACCTTTTCCTACGCCTGTCAAAATTGTAGCACCGATTATGTTCCGTCCAAGATGTATCACACGCAGCCTTGTCCCGTTACATAACCGAGGAGCATCTAAATTTCGCATTAGCATGACTGGGACGCCTAATTTTAATTGAAGCTTATGTGAGGGCACACCTGAAAACTCTAGAGACTTTAGAAACTCTACAGGATATGAAGTGCTCTGTTCTGTGTGCATAACTGTGTCTACTGACAAATACTCTGTTATTTCTCCAGCTACTTCGCTTAGTATATCTGAATTTATTTTGTTAACGCTCTCATTTTTGGTGCAAGAATCACCTTTCACATAACCATTTGTCTTTATGCATGTTGTTCGTTAAATCTGAATAAACGCTCGCAATTAATTCGGAATGACTCTGTACTAAATTACAAAAATCTCTCGTCAATTTAACGCAGCCCTCAGCATCCGTTTCCAACCGCCCATCGCCAATTTTTAATAGTGTGTCAGCATAGTTACCAGCATTGATATCATTATACAAATGCACTCTCATATTCGTAGTTAAACTGAATTTTGTCACCTTGTTCCATAAAATAGACGACTTACTGAGACATGCTTTAATTTCATCTGCAGGTGTGCCCTTTTGAATGACAGGTAAAGTTTGGCGAAAGTTACCAGCCAGTAAAACCACCATTCCTCCCATTACATCGGTATTGCTGCGCAAATCCTGGAGCGTTCGATTTAGTGCTTCTACAGCTTTTTTATGCGACATTGTACTTTCGTCCCACTATAAAAGTTTGCATTGTCGTAGCATTATACCTCGTGCACTATTTTTGCTAAAGTTGCAGATCGGCGATTCTTCCTGGGCTAGATTTAGAGGAGTTTTAAACAGAATGTGCAGTGCGGCCCCGCTTAGCAGCGTGGCGGCTATACCGGAGGAAGCTACGGCCACAGCAATGTTTTTATCTTTCCGTACTTGCGCTAATAATAAATTTAATAAAAAATGTCTTCCCAGTTCCTCCAGGGCATCTATACAGAAAAGTGCACCATTTCCAGATTCAATTTGTCCTAATACTTTGTCGAAAACTCGTTTTGTTCGGGAAGCAAGGGTACAAATTCGGCTACTTGCTGCTGCAAAGCTGGTATATCGTAGTTTGTTTCACGTATAATTTCATCACTAGTTCATTTTCGGTTGTTTGCTGAGGTCTTATCATTCCAAAGTCGCTTAATTTTTGCCTAACATTGCCATTACTTTATCTTCAATTTTTCCAAGTGCTTCATTATAAATGTGTTCATTGTATGTCATGTTCGCGTGTGTCTGCTGTAACCTTCGCAAAATATCTTCCACCATGTACTCTTTATATTTGTCCCACAATTTATGCATTAGATAGCTCGCAAGATGATATGAGTTGCATAAAATCCTAATTTTGGCTGCTGACTGGCACTGCACAGCTTCCTCCATGGTTTCATCTCAGTGATTATCGTTTTCTAAATGATGCAGAGCTTCACATGCTTTCTATAAGTTGCGCATTACTGACCGTTGACAGTTTTAAGGTCTTTATATCCTGTAGGACCTCGAACATGGTGCAGCAGCAATCGTAAACAGAAACATTCAAAATTAGTTAAATGGACGGTATACACACGACCAAGGGCATCTGATGACTTTACACCGGCCAATTTGCAACAGGCGCGCCTTGAATACAGCGTTTCACTCCTTCCTAGATGTGTTCCAAGTATAATAGCGGGGACTTCAGAATATAACAACGTTTTTGCAAAGGGTCGGTTTGACAAAGGTGAAAGAAGGCTGTTAGTGTAGTTTTGGCGGTGATGCAATTCTTTCTTGGAAATTTCTTTCGGTGAAATATACACTCTCCATTTTCTAAGTGTACAGCAAGCTGAGTAACTGTTGGGTGCCTTTCGTGTAAAGGGAAGCCAAGGAGACGCCACGCTGCCTCGTTACTGCTGACATAACGCCCTGCTTGAAAGGTCTGCATCATTAACGGATTTGCCTCACCTTCACTCCTGAGATTAAATATTGCTTAGTCGCTTCCATTATTTATGTACTTACAGATATACTTGATTGCGCGGACAGAGCTACATGCTTCTACATTAATGTGGGCATTAAACATTTTACATAGAATGGGCGAATACGGGACAATCCAGCTGTTATCTAAGGTTTCGAACGCTCCAGAGCGAGATTTGATTGTAACTTTCCTGCCACCATCTTCGGGAGCTCTGCGTCTGTATAAAGGGTAGCCATTGTCATTGTGCACTGTTTCTTTTAATAGCTGTTTAGGGAATTTTGTACATTTTCCTTCTTTCATACATGGCGATATTGAATTTCGTGCTCCACATGGACCGTGAATCATATTTCGGACGATGGTATATATACAATTCTTTATCTTGCTCAGGATCCGGAATCTCGGCGCTTATTATGTCGTCTATTTGGCTGGGCGCAACTTCTCTGAAGCCATATTAGAATGTGGGCATGCGGTAATCCTTTTTGCCATTCAATTGAATACATGAAGCACTGCACCTCTCCGAAAATTTTCCCTTTGTTAATTACATACATTATTTTTGTACTTTTAATCTAAATACTCTAGCGACTAAATCGTGTCTGTCAGTACTTTTTGGCCGGCATTAGCTCCTCAGTTATTTCTTTCCATGTGGGATTGCAAGCAAAAGTAACAAAAGATCAGGTCTTCCGTAAGATCGTACATAGGCGAATGCGTCTTGTGTACTCATGTAGGTAGCAGGGACTATTAACGAATGATGAGGGCAGAATTACCATTTTACCTAAATCTCTGGGTTTACATTGGCGTCGCTAGAAACTGCATCTTGTAAATGTATATAATTCTCAACGCGCACCTTTTTGATTTAAAGATATATATATCGATTACCACCAGTGATTTTTCCGGACCGATACGACTTAGGGACCTTCAAGAAAAGAGCCTACTCCTTCTTAAAAGGCCGGCAACGCATCTGCAATTTCCTGGTGTTGCAGTTGTTCATGGGCGGCGGTAGTCACTACCATCAGGTGAGCCGCATGCTCGTTTGCCCCTCTCCTATAAAAAAAAAAAAATAACGGAGACGTTCACTTTCTACCTTCACATACATGTCTACTAAAATTGATGAAATAATTGTCTACACCGGCTAAGAGGTTAAAATCATTTTCTCGCAACATCATATGATACGCATAAAAATCCATTCATGATACTTTTTGTTCGGAGTAGGCCTTTGTAACCGGGTTAATGAGTGGAATTTGAAAATGATAACCCTCTTGTTCTTTTGCAATAAATTAATGGGTATTGCAGAGCGTCATAAAACTTGTATTTAGTTGTATCGGCTACCCGTTGCAACGTATCATCACGTGCTCGTAAGACAATGTCTCGTGAAGAAAATTGATCACTACTAATTACGGCTGCTATTTCGTTTATCAAAGGTGCATTGTAGCGCCTTTCATGCTTTCCTCGAGGGTCCGATCTGCGTGAATGACGACTTTATAATCCTCTTCAGGTAGGTTTTCTAAAGCAGTTTTAAATGTTTTGACTAAAATGTTACGTTCATGCAAGAATCTTTGAATTTTGAACACTGTGTCTCTTTCAACCCCTGGATAAATTAGCAGCGACGGTCTACCTCAATTTCTTCGTCAACCATAAAATATACTTGTAAAATTTATGCTGTTCGTTTTCGGCTGGAAAAAGTGAACCTATTCTATGATAAATTTGCCCTTGCACCGTAAATGTAGGCGAAAATCCCGGCATTATTATTTCCCGGTCAACTCCGAAGGACGTCATTTCAAAGCGTGAGTTATATTTCCGGATCCTGTTTAAAAGCGTCGTGACTCATTAGCATCATATAAAAGAGAGTTTTCAAAGGTTCTTCTGGTTCCCCAAGTAACGGAAGAGACACTTTGCCATTGGAACAGCACATGCCTGCGGTCTCATCTTTCCATTTTAAAGCGCTGCAAAATCGACACGCCTTGTCCATCAGTCCGATAACAACTAACCTGTGATTTTTATAATCAATCAACGGATCATAATTGAATGCTGCGTCATTAAAACCGACCAATTTTTCTTTGAAAATTTTGTCGACGTTCAGCTTGGAGCTGTGCATTTGCATCTCTTCGCGCCTGTGTCTGTTCTGGTGTTTCAGATGCCCTTATAGTAGATTGACGTTCAGCTTGCTCAATGAGTCTGTGTTGAGTTTCATCAGGTGTTTCCGCGGCTCTTAAGGCGGCCTGACGTTTCGCTTGTTCGAATAGCCTTTGCTGACTTTGAGCAGGTGTTTCAGTAGCTCTTAAAGTAGATTGACGCTCTGCCTGTTCAAGACGCCTTTGCTGACTTTGATCAGGTGTTTCAGTAGCTCTTAAAGTAGCTTGATGCTCTGCCTGTTCAAGACGCCTTTGCTGACTTTGAGCAGGTGTTTCAGTAGCTCTTAAAGTAGCTTGACGCTCTGCCTGTTCAAGACGCCTCGCTGACTTTGATCAGGTGTTTCAGTAGCTCTTAAAGTAGCTTGACGCTCTACCTGTTCAAGACGCCTTCGCTGACTTTGATCAGGTGTTTCAGTAGCTCTTAAAGTAGCTTGACGCCTGCCTGTTCAAGACGCCTTTGCTGACTTTGAGCAGGTGTTTCAGTAGCTTTAAAGTAGCTTGACGCTCTGCCTGTTCAAGACGCCTCGCTGACTTTGAGAAGGTGTTTCAGAAGCTCTTAAAGCAGCTTGACGCTCTGCCTGTTCAAGACGCCTTTCTTGGCTTTGAGAAGGTGTCTCAGAAGTTCTTAAAGCAGCCTGACGCTCTGTCTGTTCTTGCCTTCTCAGTTCAGCATCTTCTAAAGATTCTAGCGATCGAGCTAATCTTTTCGCTTGTCTTTGAGAAGATACTCTTGAAAGGCTGGACTTACGTTTGCGAGGCATTATGAAGTAAGAAAAACCTATTTATAAAAAACGTTAAAATACTTAAAAGGAACTAAATTTCCTTTTAAATATTTTTAAAAGCAACTAAAATATCTAAAAGGAATAAATATTCCTTTTAAATATTTTTAAAATCAAAACAACAAAACCAATTCAAGACACAACACGAATCCGAAAACGATAACCAAAAAAAGTCGAATCAACTTAAACTAAATCACAAAACAAATGCAGAAAACCGAAATCGAAAGCAGTAGTCAATATAAATATAACCAACGAAAAATAAGTAAGTGTATAGGTACCGTATACACTATCTATACTATTAATATTCCTTTGAAATATTGTTAAACAACCTAAAACAACGAAAACCAATTCACAATTCTAAATAAACAAAATCCAAAATCAAAGCCAGAGTCTAAATATGTATAAAGGAATACCAACCAAATCAACAAAACCGATCAAAGAAAATACACAAATCCGAAAATGAAAGCCAATATAATTCCATTCAACCTTGACCAAATCACAAAGCAAATAACAAACAACCGAAATCGAAAGCAGGTAGTCGACAAGCTAGAAATAGAAATAATTTAAGCGTATAGGTACCGTATGCACTATAAGTTGACGCGCGGCTCAACGGCGGGAGTTAAGTACATGTCAGAAACATTTCGTTACCGCGTTTTAAAACCTAGTAACGACATCTAGCGGAATCAATTTAAACTATGTATACGTTAGTTAATAAGAACTCTCAAAAATATTTTTCTTATAATTTTGCACAATTTTTCTTATTGTAATACCGATTCATTCATAACCACATATAAGAACTGTTTTCATTTCCGTTCAATAAATATTACTAAGGCTTATTAATAAGGCTTACTAAGAACTGTTTCTACCATTTTTAAGTAATAGTTAAGGGTGAAAGCGTGACAGGTGGTGATAGTATTTCTGATCCATACTTATAATCACGCCTGTAACGCTTGCGGGTAGGCAGAGCATCAACGGATTACTTAATATCGTCTGCGAGGTTATCGCCTATTCTGTGAATTACGATGCACCAAAACGTTTGAAGAAAATCAGCTGGTGAATTTTATGTTTTTATCGCTCTTCCCGGTCCTGCGTGGAAAAATACAGATCCATACATTTTTATCTTAATTTTGGTAAAAATACAATAATCCAGATATTCTGACCTTCTGTGTTCGTCCATCGTACCGTCGTCCGTCTTGTAGAATCACGGTGGCGCCACCTAGCTGAATTTAATTTTGCAACATATTCGATTTTCCACAGGAATGATATGTTTTTCCGCTGAAAAAGTAGCCTATGTCACTCTACAGCCACCGAACTATCCCCACACAAAAATCATGCCATGCCGACGCTCTGTTGCGACGTGAAAGAAGGACAAACTTGTGCAACATATTCGATTTTCCCACAGGAATGAGATGTTTTCCGCGGAAAAAAGTAGCCTATGTCACTCTACAGCCACCGAACTATCCCCATACAAAAATCATGCCATGCCGACGCTCTGTTGCGACGAAAGAAGGACAAACAAACAAACAAACAAACACACTTTCGCATTTATAATATTAGTATGGATTTCATTAAGATAGTATGTATTTCGTTTTGATTCTATTAGTTTATGGAGTTTATTTCTAGTTTTATTATATTCTAGTCTAATTTTAGGATCATAAGAGCTATTTTTCCAAAGCTTAAACAAGTAATCCCTTTTTCACATAATCAAGTAACATTACCATTGATCCAAGGGCTATAGGCAGATTCCTACGATTTCTAGAATACCTAACAGACCTACTAATAGTCGCAGTCTTTATAGCTGCTAGGAACGATTTTTTTATAAATGAAAGTATACCATTTGACAAACTCATGTTATTTGTCTGTCCCCAATCTGTAACGCTCACCTCATTACTAAAAATGGTATTATCGAAAGAAGTTTTGAGTAACACCTTGTACTCGTCGTATAGGTGGCGAGTCGTCAAGACAACTGTTTTCAAAAGGGCAAACACGACGATTACTCCAACTATCGACCAATCAATCTGATTTCTAATATTGATAAAATAGTTGAAAAGTTATTGGTGAGCAGATTCATAAACCCGACACCTCCTTGAGACAGATGGTCGTTCTCCCGGTGATAGAACAAGTTTGATTCGAGGATTACCGTGTGGAGGACACGGTAATCCTCGAACTGGATTACCGTGTCCTCCCCTCTCTTCGGGCCTCGGATAATCCTATAATATTCCAGCGCAACTTCTATCTCTTCTTTCAGCTCCAGGATCTTCTCGTCAGTCCTCAGGTGCGTGTATAAGTTGCCAGGTCGAGTCGTCTTAGGTGGCAACCGAACCTCCACCGAGATTTTAGCACCCCTGTCGCGCCGTTACCATTGTCGCCACCGTAGCCAGGAATAGAGGGGCCACCGGGGACTGGGGGCCGTCTCTTCGTAACTTTATTCATTGGGGGTGTATATTTCCATAGTTGCCACGCTTGGCGAGCGGGTTGGCAACCGAAGTTTTTTTTAATTGTGATATTGCTGTTATCAGGAAGTTGCTGCTGCCCATCTCCTGCCTGTTTCCCACTGTCGCCTCTTACGACACCCACGGGAAGATATGGGGTAGTGGGTATTCTTAACCGCCACTACACGGCGTGTAATATTCGAACACAATTTATTGTTAATGAATAAAGAAATTGATTGATTGGTTGATTGACCCACATCTATTATCGATTAAGAATCAAAATGCAGATGTCTTGTCAGGCCTTAGGACTAAGACAAACAGGGAGTAGCACAAATCACGGATACTCTAATAATTTTGTTAGTTGTTTTAGTTAAGTTTATGTTATTGTACATGGTGGTTATAAGAAGATACTCATCCATGTCAACTCCTTCACTCTACTTCAACTCCTTCGCTTCGAATGCTTTTACATGAGTTATGCGGCTCTTCGTCACTTTGTGATCGATATTACACGCAATTTAACTTAAAGTTTTGTTTCGTCTTTCGTAATGCATACAAAAAGGAAGAGCCATGTGGATTTCAATGTTTATTTCTTGGAAGTAAGAGTGAATAGAATTTTGTTGCGCTAAGATAGTGCGATTTACCGGCTAGGGCTTCATTACAATCATACAATTTACTTGTTTATTTCTTTATAAAATGTAACCCTCTTACTAGGCTTTTCCCCTGTACCCTGGCGGCAGTTTACACACATAAATGGTTGGACAGTTTACATACTCAAATGGTTTTAACACAGTCGACGACGATATCCTCCTATCCATTTTTACTTATCTCAGATTCTCATGTCCAGCCTTGGAGTGGTTCTCATCCTATATTCGCGGTCGTCAGCAGTTGGTTAGGTCAGGGGAGCAGTTTTCTACTTGGGCTGACGTTCAAACTGGCGTTCCGCAAGGCGGTATATTTTCTCCAATATTGTTTTGCTATTTATAAACTCAATATCTAATGATTTCAGTTGCTCATACCATCTGTATGCTGATGATCTTCAGCTATATGTACAATACAGTATCGATGATATAAATAATGGAATCAGGAAACTAAACACGAACTTAGAGGCCATCCGTGTCTGGTCAATAAATTTGGTGTTTGTGTAAATCCGTCAAAATGTAAAACAATGGTCGTTGGTAGCTCCAGAATGCTGAATATGATTAACTATGAAACCTTAAACCAGTTTTGTACAATGTAATTTCAATTCATTTTCTCAATCCATAGTTCATTGGCTTGCACATAGATCACTCTATGAACTGGCGAGCACATCTCGGAAGTTAGTCGTAAAGTTGTTGCCACTCTACGTTCCTTTATCGTTTTAAAATTTCTTACCTTTAAAACCAAGCTTTTGCTGGTTAATTCTTATACTTCCTATTATAGACTATGCAGATGTGTGCTATCCAGACCTATCGTAAAATCTTCTTAACAAATTGGAGAGCCTTCTCAACAACTGTATAAGATTTATCTTCAATTACTGAAAACACGACCATCACTGATTTTCGTTCCACGCTTAAATGGCTTTCTATTCATCAGAGGCGTTGCTCCAGAATCTTACTAACCCTTTTTCTATATTAAATGATCCGACATTCTTCTTATTTAAAGATAACTTCCACTTTCAGTATTCAACTCCTTGACCGTGAACCTCGTTCCTCTAACGTCCGCAAGATTCTTATACCAGCATAATACTTGTTTCAAGTGTGTTTGCAAATCGGGCGAAATTATGTTGTTTTCGGTACATTTTGTGACAAAATAAACCAAATCAAACATAGCTAATTGCTACCACTGTATAGAATGGTTCTTCATCTTCAAATGGTGGTGACTTTTTGTTGTAAATAATAGTTTTTATATTGTAAATACGATCTCCCTAGCCATTTTCAAAATTAACGATACCGGCTCATGTTTAGTACATTTTTGTTCTATTATCAACATACGAGTATATTAAGATTTCTAAAATACTATAAGTAGGAAGACACATTCAAAAAATAGTGGTGTTTACTTTTTATCAAAATGTCATTAAATAGTCAAAAAAAATAAAACTGATGCTTATTTTTCACATATTTTGCTACATGGATTGCAATAAGGGTTATTTTATTTTTGTGCCTGTTTTGATTTATTGCATGTAATTTTGATGAAACCTCAGTCCGCTCGGTCGCGCGTCATGAGTGGATACTGTATCGCCTGCCTGATTGCAGCAGAGAGGAAAGACAGGCTACACAAAATATTCGAATTTGATACATAGGTATTTGACAGCAAAAAATAATATTATTTTTATAATCACACATTTTGTTATAATATTTTGTTTCGCTGAAAGGCGGATTTATATATATAACAATTATATAAATGCCTATTCGTCTTGACTTGGGAGTGATCTGTTGTTCCATGACGCTACTGGAACTCCTAGTGAGTAGAACTAGATGTGTCGAGCTGGGCTCGTTTTGTTAGTTATGATAAGATTTTAGCTCGACTTGGTGAAGTGATTTGAAGGTATACCGGTGACAGCTACTGAATTCCCCGAGTAGGCCGCCGAGTTTGGGCTCGTTTTGCTGCGAGACGAACGTCCGGTTGATGGAGGCTGATGGTAGGCCATTACCGCCGGAATTCCTGAATGAGAACCAGGTGCCGAGTTTGCTCGCAGAGCGTCATGATGAGAAGCCTGGGACTTGAGGTGACTGATGGCCGGTGACCGCCGCTGACGGTGGCCGAGCCGCCAGTTACATGAGACGACGTCCAGGCTGATGGAGAGACGGAGGCGTACTTCAGCGACCACTGCTGGACTGGACGAGACCTGCCGAGTATGCCTGCCTTCTTAGTTATTATGATACCTAACTCCAGCCAGGAGACCTGATTGTGCATTTGTGCACTGCTGGAATCCTGACGAGAACTATGTGCCGAGTTTGGGCTCGTTTTAGTTATTATGAGACCTGAACATCCAGGCTTGATGGGAGACCTGATGGTGCACTCGCACTACTGCTGAATTCCTGAACGAGTAGAACTAGGGTGTACGTTACTCCATCAAGTCCGGGGTGTTATTATCATTAACTAACAAAACGAGCCAAACTCGGCCACATAGTTCTACTGTCCAGGAGTTCCAGCAGTAAGCATTTGGCACACCATCAAGTCTCATGCCATTTCCGAGGTTAGGTATCATAATAATTAAGAAAACGAGCCAAACTCAGCACACCTAGTTCTACCTGTCCAGGAATTCCAGCAGTAGTCACCGATGTGTACCATCGTCTCTCCATCAAGTCCGGGGTGTTATTATCATAACTAACAAAACGAGCCCAAACTCGGCACACATAGTTTTACTGTCCAGGAGTTCCAGCAGGCACCTGGCATACCATCATGTCTCCATCAAGCCTGGAGGTTATAGTATCATAATAACTAAGAAAACGAGCCAAATTCAGCACACCTAGTTCACTTTCCAGGAATTCCAGCAGTCACCGAAGTACACCATCAGGTCACTTATCAAGTCCGGAGGTAAACTCATCATGATTTAACAAACGAGCCCAAACTCGCACACCAAGTTCTACTCGTCCAGGAATCAGCAGTAGTCACTGAAGTACACCATCAAGTCTCTCCATCAAGCCTGACGTTAGGTCTCATAATAACTAATAAAACGAGCCCAAACTCGGCACACCTAGTTCTACTCGTCCAGGAATTCAGCAGTAGTCACCGAAGTACCCATCAGGTCACTCTATCAAGTCCGCAGGTAAGCCTCATCATGACTAACAAAACGAGCCCAAACTCGGCACACCTAGTCTACTCGTTCAGGAATTCCAGCAGTAGTCACTGAAGTACACCATCAAGTCTCCATCAAGCCTGACGTTAGTCTCATAATATCAACAAACGAGCCCAAACTCGGCACACCTAGTACTACTCGTCGAGGATTCCAGTAGCTGTCACCGAAGTATACCTTCAACACTCACCAAGTCCGAAGCAAAGCTTATCATAACTAACAAACCAGCCCAGTCCACAGCCACCATCTCACTGCTAGTAGTGGGCTTCGTGTCTAGCAGCTCTGAGCAGCTATTCGTATTTCGATGTAATTTATTTTGTAGGTATAAGAAATGAGAAACAAAATCAATCTTTCAAATTATCAAAATGTTTTTACTTGATTATGATTCCCACACCCGCAGCTAACCATGCGTATACTGTGTGTGACCCGTGTCAATGTAATAGTGCGATTCTATACCTATCAATTTTGTAAACGCGTCCTTAATTCTTCATTAACAGTTCGCCAATTCTCTGAACGCCCTGCCCGTTGATATAAGAAAAGCACCGAATAAGCATGCTTAAGAGACTTGTCCGACAACATTATCTTAAGGAAAACTGCATTTGACCGTCGATTTTATTTTTATTTTAGTTATTTTATATACTTTATATG
>JAGSMP010001233.1:0-142827 GCA_029286625.1 Parnassius orleans | reverse complement strand
GAGCCCAAACTCGGCACACCTAGTCTACTCGTTCAGGAATTCCAGCAGTAGTCACTGAAGTACACCATCAAGTCTCCATCAAGCCTGACGTTAGTCTCATAATATCAACAAACGAGCCCAAACTCGGCACACCTAGTACTACTCGTCGAGGATTCCAGTAGCTGTCACCGAAGTATACCTTCAACACTCACCAAGTCCGAAGCAAAGCTTATCATAACTAACAAACCAGCCCAGTCCACAGCCACCATCTCACTGCTAGTAGTGGGCTTCGTGTCTAGCAGCTCTGAGCAGCTATTCGTATTTCGATGTAATTTATTTTGTAGGTATAAGAAATGAGAAACAAAATCAATCTTTCAAATTATCAAAATGTTTTTACTTGATTATGATTCCCACACCCGCAGCTAACCATGCGTATACTGTGTGTGACCCGTGTCAATGTAATAGTGCGATTCTATACCTATCAATTTTGTAAACGCGTCCTTAATTCTTCATTAACAGTTCGCCAATTCTCTGAACGCCCTGCCCGTTGATATAAGAAAAGCACCGAATAAGCATGCTTAAGAGACTTGTCCGACAACATTATCTTAAGGAAAACTGCATTTGACCGTCGATTTTATTTTTATTTTAGTTATTTTATATACTTTATATGCAATATTTATTATCGTATGACTCGCCACGTCTGGAGATGGGCGGGGAAGACATTGAGCTCTCCAAAGAAATCAAAATACTCGGCCTCACAGTTGATGATAAGCTTACCTTCAATACACACATCGAGAGAACTTGTTGCAAAGTTCAAAACATATATCGTCAACTGTCGAGAGCTGCAAAGGTACATTGGGGCCTGAACCCGGAGATCATTAGGACCATCTATATTGCAGTAGTTGAGCCAATAGTTCTGTATGCGGCCAGTGCATGGGCATCAGCAGCCAGTAAACTTAAAGTCAAAAAACAACTGGATAGGGTACAGCGCGGGTTTGTGCAGAAAGTTATAAAATCTTACAGGACAGTCTCTCTACACTCGGCCCTACTACTCGCCGGGTTGCTTCCATTGGACTTAAGGGTCCAGGAAGCGGCCCTCCTTTATGAAATAAAGAAAGGCTTCTCCCGGCGAGTGGTAGGTGATCGAGAGGTAGAAGCCAAAATTGAATATTCAAAGACCACATCCCGCGGACCAGCCCGGCTTGGAATTTACATGCCTGGAAGACGGTGCACAAATGGACCAGAATGATAACAACGGATTTAAAATATACACAGACGGGAGTAGGATAGAGGGGAAAGTCGGCGCGGCGTTATCCATATGGAATAACGCTGCGGAGACAAATACCCGGAAACTGAAACTGGAAAATTTTTGCACCGTCTACCAGGCAGAGTTGCTAGCCATCCTGGAAGCAACCAAGTATGCACTCATGGCTTCAGCACAAAACTGCAGTATATACAGCGACTCGAGGTCTGCTCTACAAACAATTGTCCAAGACGTTTCCCTCCATCCCCTAGCAGTGGAGATAAGAAATAACATCTACAAATTAAATAAACAAGGCAAAATATTAAACTTATTTTGGATCAAAGCCCACGCAGGGTTGGAGGGAAACGAGAGAGCAGACCATCTAGCCAAAGAAGCCGCCCTAAAAATAAAAACTAAACCTGTATATGGGAAATGTCCGATATCATTCATCAAGCGAAATATCCGAATGGAATCGCTTGATGAATGGAACCGGCGTTATAAAATTGGAGAAACAGCCTCAACCACTAAAACATTCTTCCCAGATGCCATTGCCGCATATCCAATAATTAAGAAAATAGAAATGGACCCTATATTAGTTCAGGTCATGACAGGACACGGCGGGTTCTCCGAATATTTGTTTAAATTCAAGTGTAAGGAGAGCCCGGCTTGTGCCTGCGACCCTGTAAAAAATGAAAATATAGTACACATACTGACAGAATGTCCAATATATGGAAAAGAGAGAAATGCAATAGAAATAGAATTAGGAATGAAAATAAGTGAAGAAAATGTAAATAAAATGATTAGTAATAAGTATATTAGAAATAGGTTCATAAAATACTGTAAGCATATAATAAGAAGTGTAGTATATAGAAATAAATAGTAACTAAGAAAACGGACGCTGTAACAAAATATAATACAAGTATATGATGTAAACAGCTCCGAAATTAATAGAAATAAGAACATAAGTAATATTGAAATAAGGAATGTAAGCATAAAAATCTCAAAATAAATAAAAGAAAGAAAGAAAATAACAGAGGTGAAAAAAGACACACCTAAAAGATGAAAAAAGTCCCTGACCTACACATATCAGGGGAACTAGATAAAAAAAAAAAAAAAAAAAAAAAACCTAACCTAACCTAACCTAACCTAACCTAACCTAACCTAACCTAACCAGTCTCGCGCCATCCGCGGTCCCGAACGTCACGAAACCGCGACGCTCCGCGATTAAAAATTCGGGAAAGTGGTAAAAAGTTGTGAAATATTGATGTGTTATATATCAAAAGACGCGGAATTTTACGCTCTACACTGTGGTGAAAACCGCGTGAAGCCCCGATTCCTGTAAAAAAAGTTATTAGTGAAAAAGTGACTCAAAATCAACATTTTCGTGCCCGCGCCCGATTTTTGATCGAGGACGTATAGTTTTGAACAGTGAAGTAGGTGTATATATGTGGTCTCTAAGTCTATACCAAATTTCAGATTTTTTCCATCAGTAAAAACCGAGTTAATAACATTTTTCCCAAATACACGTGTTCGGTCATCTTAAGTTAGAGCGACGTGTTATATATCAAAACACGCGGAATTGAACGCTTTACAACGTAGTGAAAACCGCATGAAGCAGCGGTTTCGGGGAAAAAAGTTATGGGGAAAAAAGTGAACTAAAATTAATGTTTTCGGGCCTAAGTCCGAAGTTTGTAGTGCGATGTCTAGTTTTCAATAGTGAAATAGGTGGACACATGTAAGATCCAAGTGCATACCAAGTTTGAAAATTTTCCGATGAGGAAAAACCGAATTTCCAAGGGTTTTCCAAAAACCACGTGGTCGGCCATCTTGGAAACCAGAAGCGTGCGGCTGGTTCTGAGGGTGGATTATTAAGGACAATCATTAGCTGAATTCGACAATATAAATAGATTTTCCCGCACTTGCACCGTTTAGACAGAAATGGACTTTTCTGCACACTTCAACAAGGTACTTTAATTTTTTAAATTTAATATCTCTTGAAGGGATACTCCTTAAATTATTTTTTTAGTGTCAATAGATAGTGCATATTATAGACTATATATTCTCCAAATTTCATAATTTTCTGTCGAGTAGTTTAAAAGTTGCAAAACTTTTTCCAAAATTTAAAATTGTTTTCCGACAAAAATTGCAAATTTTCCACTTTCAAATTTAATTATCTCCGAAACGGTGCAAGATAGGTCAATTCTGACATCATTTTTGACGGGTATATATAATATATATTATATATTTCTTCTGGACCTTGGAACCCCCCCACCCCCCCCTAGGACCAAGTTGATGATTCCATAGGACTAAAAACTATCTTTTATTTTGTGAGTGAACTTTGAGACTATAAAATGGTACCACCTTATAGTGATATTAGTGCAATCAATTCCGTTTATTAAAATAAGTACTTTTAAACCAAAACATTAACTAATTAAAGACATTTTTTTTTTTGTAATTAATTATTATTCTGGTGTTACCAATTTTGTACATAGACTTATACGTGTTGTGTGAATATGGCACCGTCACAGGGTGAAACCCCTCCCCTCCCGGCCTCAGCCGAGGAGGTCAAGGACTTAGACTCGTTCACCAGCGTCATCAACAAGCTGACCTCATGTGTTGGCACTGCCATTAATGAGGGGAAAAGCGTAACTGCAGCGAATAAACGCCTAATAAGCCTGGCCATGGAGGAAATCCGCCGGGCCACCCGAACCCTTAACAGCGTTAACACCACCGTCTCCTCCAGCACATCAGCTCTGGGGGAAATTAAAGAGGAAATTAAGGCGTGTGTCCGGGAAGAGATGGCCAACTTTAAAAAGTTGGTCAATACCAATGTGAAAAAACCAACGTACGCCCAGGCTGCGGCTGCTGCCAGTGGGGTGGCGTCGTCGACGGGAGGGCTTGCCCCCCGCACTGCACCACCTACTTCAAAACCTGCAATCATCATCACCCCGGCCAAGGAGGTAAAAACACGTCAGGAGGCCGTGGAATTGTTTAAAAAGTGTATCTCATATAGGAACTCGACTTATGCGCCTACAAGAGTACAACCTGTATCTAATAATAAACTCCGTGTGGAGTTTGAAAACGTGACTCAAAGGGATGACACACTCACCAGGCTCGAGAATAGCAAGGAGGTAAGAGCTGAACCCGTGCGCATGCTCAAGCCTATGGTTATCCTGAAGGGCATCTCCAAGGATGTTCCTTCTGAGGACCTGGTAAAGCTAATCAGCACTCAGAACCCTGAATTAACCCACCTGATTGACTGTGAGAGTCGTGACAGTGAGAACTTCCGACTCCGTTTTAAACGTGAAAACCGCAACAGCAACTTATATAACGCGGTATTCCTGGCGGAGGCTAAAGTGTATCGTAAGATTCTCGACTTGGGGAGGGTTTGTGTGGATCACCAGAGAATAACTGTGGACAGCTTCTCCCCTTTCCTGCAGTGCCACAAGTGCCTTCAGTTCGGACACATGAAGTCCAAATGCACTGCCACTGAAGGTCCTTGCTCGCACTGTGCCAGCTCCGACCATCAGGTGGACAAATGCCCTGTAAAAAATAATCCCAACAGCGCCAAGTGTTATAACTGCTCATCTCACAATGCTAGATTTAAATCCAACCAAGACTGCAAACATACAGCCAACTCCGATAAATGCCCCAGACTGCGAGCCATGAAGGATAAAATAATTCAACGAGTCGACTATGGATTCACGCCATAAAAACATTAAAATATTACAGTGCAACATTGATCGTTCGAAAAGCAGTCTTCACGAACTACTTGTATCCTTCATGGCGGGCAGCCATGACATTGCATTGATTTCAGAACCATATGTTGGATCGGGTCTGGAACTTAAAGCTGTTCACGGTGTTCAAATCATTCAGTTTCCATCGGATACTAGGGTTAAAGCCTGCATTCTTGTCAGGCCTGGATGTGGCTCCATAATAGGGCTCACACAGTATTCCACACCTAATCTTTGTGTAGCACGCCTCTCAGCCGGAAACCGCGTTATTTACATAGCATCAGTGTATATCGAACCGGACAGAGATGAGTCAGCCACACTGGACAAACTGGATGCCTTCCTTAAGGCAACTGGTGACTCACCTAAAATAGTAGGGGGAGACTTTAATGGCTGGCATCCCATTTGGGGCAGCCCAGTTGCCAATGCTAGGGGTGGTGACGTGATCGACCTGGTCTATGGTAACGAGCTGGTCGTCTGTAACGTTGGCAAGTCACCTACGTTTGAGACGATCACTCATGGCCGACACCGTGACTCGATCATTGATATCACACTAGCATCCGAATCAATATACCATCTCGTATCGGACTGGCAGGTTAACCCTCAAATATGTACCTCATCCCAACACCATGCTATTGAATTCTGTCTAAATAGTCCCAATTCTGATATATACACTTGCAATAACACATCCACCTTCATTTACAAATCTAAAAAGGCCTGTTGGCCTCTGTTTAATGAAACCCTACACTTACACATGACACAATCAGACATTTTAGACACCGACATATCTGCCCTGCAACCCTCCGAATTGGATGACCTCATAGCCGAAGTGGTGGAGATTATCCACACTGCTTGCCGCAAAAGCATGCGAATGGGGAGGAAGGGGGGTAAATACAAGCCTCCTTGGTGGTCGGAAGAGCTAGAAGCTCAAAAATGCGAGATCATAAAACTGCATCATCGCATACAGGAGACTAAGAGACGCGGTCTAGCCATAGATGATCTTGTTGAGCGACACACTACACTCAAAACAGTATATGCACAAACTTTAAGAACCGAATCCACAAGAAACTTTAGGGATTTTTGCAACCTCCAAACCAAGGAGAATGTCTGGTCCCTAACCAACAGATTACTCAAAGAGTCCACTGCTAGACGACCACCCACTACCTTAAAAATAAACAACAAATTCACTGCTGATAACTATGAAACAGCAACTGCGTTGCTTAACCACTTCTATCCCCCTGATCTGCCCGACACTGATCCCCGTCACCAAGAGCTAATGGCCCAACTTGATGATGCATTAGACACGAAGGACGAGCCACCATTCACTTCGGAGGAGGTGCTGGAGCATTTAAGCCTCATGAACCCCAATAAAGCACCCGGGTTAGATAACCTAACCTCGGACATCTGTCTACAATTTACTAAAAACTACCCGCGTCTAATAACTGACATAATGAACAGGTGCCTTGCGCTTCAGCACTTCCCCGATTGTTGGAAGGTGGCCTATGTCAAAATCATCCCGAAACCGAGTAAGAACGACTACGGTGAATTGAGCTCCTTTCGTCCCATTGGGCTGCTGCCTGTGTTTGGCAAGTTGCTGGAAAGGTTGTTCATCAAGCGTGTCACTTACTGGGCTGCAGTCAATAACCACAGCTGTCCGCGGCAGTTTGGCTTCCGCGAACAAACGAACTCAACCGCGGCCATTGACTCTGCGCTCAACGTTATTCGTCGGGCTAAGGACAGGGGAGAGCTGGTGATTGCACTCTCATTGGATATCAAAGCGGCTTTCGACAACGCCTGGTGGCCGGCACTTTTCCACAGGCTGAGACTGATGAATTGTCCTCACAACATCTACGGACTCATTCGCAGTTATGTCCGAAACCGCATGGTGACTCTTGATCATGCCGGGGTCAGAGTTACCAAGATGATGACCAAGGGGTGCATCCAGGGTTCTGCCTGCGGCCCAGTATTGTGGAACATCATTCTTGATGAGCCTCGACACGGAGCTTCCGGCGGGTTGTCATATTCAGGCGTTTGCTGACGACGTGTTTCGTCGTGTCGGCCAAAGATGTACACAGGCTTGAGAATGCGGCTAACGTTGCACTCTCTCGCATCACGACATGGGGATCAAGTGTCAAACTGGTGTTTGGTCCCTCCAAAACTCAAATGATCGCGTTCACACCTGGTGCAAAGGTTGCAAAAATCATTATGAATGGACACACGCTGAAATTCATTCCTGAAATCAAATTGTTAGGTGTCGTTGGATGAAAAACTGCTATTCAACAAGCACATCCAATATGTCATCAATAAGGCGATAAAAATATTCAACAAACTCTGTTTATTTACCAGACCTACCTGGGGTGCTCATCCGGAGAATATACGTGCCATATACCATCAGGTAATTGTACCTATTGTTACATATGCTGCTGGTATATGGGGACACGTTGTATCCAAGAAAGGGGTCAGAAAACGGCTGGAGAGAATGCAGCGAGGGTTTGCCATCAAGGCGATTAAGGCTTTCCGTACGGTCTCCACGCCGGCTGCTCTTGCCCTTGCACAGTTCACACCAATCGATTTGAAAATCAAGGAGGTTCATGCGGTGGAAAGGACTAGATTGTCTTGCACATCAGACTTTCTACCGCATGACATCACTTACGAGAAACCTGTTGCACCACACAAACTATTGCACCCCAGTGAGAGGATCACTCTAGACTTTGACACCACACACAGCCAGCAGGAGGTGGATGCCATCATCAGTCCTGAAGTCTGTATATATACAGATGGCAGTAAGCAGGAGGACGGAGCTGTTGGGGCTGCCTTTGTCTCATACGTGCCCGCAGGTGATTCGCCCATCACAGTTGTTAAAAAATACAAATTGCACGACTCGTGCTCTGTATTCCAGGCTGAGCTGCTTGCCATACATAAGGCTTGCAGCTGGGTCCTTAACAATAACTACAATGAAACCATTATATTATCTGACTCACTCTCTTCTATCAAAGCGTTGCAAAATAGGAGCAACACACATCCAATAGTTGTAGAAATACATAAAACAATTAGCCAAATCAAGAAGTTCGGCAGAATCAAGTTTGTATGGGTGAAAAGCCATGTGGGCATTGTGGGGAACGAGGCGGCTGACAGCGCTGCCAATGCTGGCTGTAAGCTTCACAAATCACCGGACTATACACACTTCGCCATCTCGCATATAAAACATTTAATACGCCAAAAACACCGTGCTCTATGGCAGACCCGTTATGAGAGCGCGGAACAGGGCAGACACACCAAAACACACCTTCCCACACTGGACGACATTACCACACTCTACAAAATCACTTGTCCCGACTTTTACCTAACTCAAGTACTGACTGGTCACGGCTTTCATAAGTCCTACATATTTCGTTTTAAAATCACTCCAAACGACAATTGTCCATGCGACGATATTACATCTCAAACGATAGAACATCTCTTGGAGAAATGCCCCGCGTTCGGACCACAAAGATCCACTCACGAAACAATATGTGCTAGTGTGAGAGTGTCGCCCTACAAAATCACTGAGTTAATGAAAAAAGAGTCCAGCTGGAACTCATTTATTATTTACATTAAATATATATTTACAAGGCTTAAACGATTTAATAATAATAATTAGGAATAGATTGATTTATACATTGTACATATTTTTTTTTTCTGTTTGTCTTTATTTCATGTCCATCCTGTTTCAATTCTATATCTGTCATAATATCTCTTCATGTTTTTAATTTTATTTATTAGATTTAGTATAGAAATAAGGTTCACTTTTTATTACTCTATTTATTCTGCATTTGACATTACTTATTTACATGTTCCGAATTTTAATTG
Organism: Parnassius orleans; assembly: GCA_029286625.1. Taxonomy (NCBI): domain Eukaryota; kingdom Metazoa; phylum Arthropoda; class Insecta; order Lepidoptera; family Papilionidae; genus Parnassius; species Parnassius orleans. The sequence continues at coordinate 134,025 of JAGSMP010001233.1, read as the reverse complement.
TCGAAGTTAATCTAGCTGTAATTTTCACTTTATATCCTCAATTAATCTCATTAGTTTTTATAAGTTCTATCAATACCTCTTTTTTCACCATATGTTTATATATTAAATGTTACAACATCTTAATGCGGCGATTAGAGACTATTGTAAACAATTTATGCAATAAGTGTCATTGTAAATAGCAAAATTGCAAATTAAAGATTTAATAGACAGTGTGTCAACTATAGAAATATTATTTTAGTAACTTAAGTTTTCCTTTACCTTTTGTTCAGTTTTAAGTTTAAGTTGATTTATAATTACTTACATTTTCTTTTACCTTTTGTCTACCATATAGCTAAACTGTTAACAATATTTCGTTAAAACAATATGTCAATTAAAATAATTGTTAAACTCATTTTAAGCATGTATTCACTACTTTACAACTTTTTTTATTATTCTGTTTTTATAGACAGTGTGTCAACGATAGAAATGTTATTTTAGTTACCTATGTTTTACTTCACCTTTTGTTTAGTTTTAAGTTTAAGTTGTTTTACATTCACATATATATTCTTTCACCCTTTATGTCAATTATAAATAATTGTTAAAGTTAGTTTAACCATACTTTTTTATTATTCAATTTCTCTTTTTTTTCTTTTCTTTTATATTAACATCTTCTAATTTTTGTTTTTCTACTTGTTTATATTTAAGCAAAGTATACATTGCCTGTATCAAATCGCAGGCAATCTGTATTATTTCGCTTGTGATTGAATTTGTTAAATAATATGTGTTTAGTATTAAGCAAAATTGTGAAACTTGACAATACAGTCCCTTTGGAGGTGGTGTAACCTCTGGAGGAAATCAAAAAAAAAAAAAACCTAACCTAACCTAACCTAACCTAACCTAACCTAACCTAACCTAACCTAACCTAACCTAACCTAACCCAAGAAGACGTTAACATGATACAAAACAACTGGCCTACAATATATACAGACGGTAGTAAGATTTCGGGTATGGTTGGAGCTGCAGTAAGCTGCTGGAAAGAAGGAAAAGAAGTCTACAAAACAAAGCTAAAATTAAGCAATTACTGCAGCGTTTATCAGGCAGAACTTGCTGCCATCCTCAAAGCACTGACGTTTATAAGAAGCAAAAGTGAATTTAATAAAGCGAACATACTAAGCGACTCTCGATCGGCTCTAGAATGCCTCTCTAATCCAAGCACCTTCCATCCCTTAGCAGCTGAAATATTGAACAAAATCAATGAAATTCGAAACAATCAGGGCGATGTAAAACTGTATTGGATTAAGGCCCATTGTGGCATATTGGGAAATGAAAGAGCAGATGAATTGGCTAAGTCAGCAGCAGAAACATCCAAACAAGCACCAGTCTATGATTGCTTCCCGCTGTCCTACGCAAAGCGCCAACTCCGGGAAAACACTATAAATATATGGCAAGAACGATATACGAAGGCCGAAACAGGAGCCGTGACAAGAAGATTCTTCCCGGATGTAACAGAAGCATATAAAACAATTTGAAAAATTAATGTAAATAATTTAATATCACAAATATTGACAGGTCATGGAGGTTTTAAAGCTTACCTATTTAGATTTAAATTGGCGGAAAGCCCCTACTGCAGTTGTGATAATCAGACTCCACAAACAATCGAACATGTTCTTATAGACTGTCCTAAATTTCAATTAGCAAGACTAGAATGTGAACTGCGTATGGGCTTTGTGCTAAAAGAAGGAACTCTAAACAGAGCTATTAACAACAATGACAGCCGAACTCACTTTCTTAAATTCGCAATAAGTAGTGTAGGAAAAATTGTTAAAGAAAATAAGACATAATAAATATTATAATAAATATACTTTAGAAGTTAGTCATAGTCGATAAGTAACATTTGTCATCATTGAACTTATAAGCAGTCATGTAGCAATACTTAAGGTATCAAAATATATAAATGTACACCATACAAAAATGTAAAAGCGAATACAACGGAATACTTAAAAAAAAAAAAAAAAAAAAAAAAAAAAATTCGCAGATAAGAAAAGATAAAATTTTATAAGAAATAAAGGATGCTGTAAAATAAAAAACAGCAGGAACAAAAGAATATCTATAAAAAAAAAAAAAAAAAAAAAAACCTAACCTAACCCCCGTACTGTGGAACTTGCTTCTGGACCCTTTGCTTAAGGAACTGGAGAAAAGGGGTGACCGGTGCCAAGCGTTTGCTGACGACATTGTCCTGTTGTTCGCAGGTGATACGGCTCTTGAGATCCAAAGACGTGCGAATGCCGCTCTTGAACATGTCCGGGGGTGGGGAATTCGTAACAAACTCAAATTCGCGCCCCATAAGACCAAGGCTATGGTTATGACTAACAAATTGAAATACGATTCCCCACGTCTCGACATGGGCGGGATATGCATTGGCATGTCGGAGGAGATTAAGGTGCTTGGTGTCACCATAGACAGGAAACTCACCTTTAACACCCACGTGAGAAATGTGTGCAGGAAGGCAACAGCACTCTATAGTCAACTATCAAGAGCTGCAAAGATTAGTTGGGGCCTTCAACCGGAGATTATCAGGGCTATATACACGGCGGTTGTTGAGCCAGTAGTATTGTACGCGGCGAGCGTGTGGGCGCCGGCCGCCAGCAAGTTGGGAACAATAAAGCAATTAAATGCTGTGCAAAGAGGATTCGCTCAGAAAATTATTAAAGCTTACCGGACTGTCTCCCTCCACTCGGCACTAGTATTGGCTGGCTTGCTTCCTCTAGACCTGAAGGTCCAAGAAGCAGCCACCCTTTTTGAGGTAAAGAGAGGTAAACTCCGGTCGATACTGGGGGACCGAGTGTTGGAAGCGAAGGCGAGCTTCTCGGAATTGCCCCACCCAGCATCCCATAATATGGACTTGGAATTCATATGCCTGGAGAACGAGCACGATATGAGACTCAACAACACCCAGAGTCTCAAAATATTTACCGATGGGAGCAAAATAGAGGGAAAGGTTGGAGCAGCATTATCCTTTTGGCAAAATGAAGCTGAGAAAAGAACTCTAAAGCTCAAACTGTCGGACTACTGTACCGTTTACCAGGCAGAATTACTGGCCATATTAAGGGCAACTGAGCGAATCCTCAGTAGCAATGAAAAAAGTTTTGGGGTTTACAGTGACTCGAGAGCAGCACTCGAGACCATCGTCAACCAAGACACCAAACATCCCCTTGCAGTTAAGACTCGCAGAAATATACAGTGCATATTTTCACAACAAAAAAGTATCCAATTGTTCTGGATAAAAGCCCATGCGGGTCTGATAGGAAATGAGCGGGCCGATGAGTTGGCGAAACATGCTGCGTTGCGAATTAAAGGAAAACCAGACTATGACTTGTGCCCAGTGTCATTCATAAAAAGACTTACCCGACTAGAGACCTTAGAAAAGTGGAACGTGAGGTATACAGAAGGCGATACTGGTAAAATAACAAAGGTCTTTCTCCCAAATGCTACAAATGCATATAAGTTAGTTAGGGAAACAGCACTGTCTCCTACAATGATACAGGCCATGACCGGGCATGGTGGGTTCTCTGAGTACTTGTACCGATTTAAATGTAAGGAGAACTCATCATGTATCTGTGAACCAGGAGTTGAGGAGACAGTGCTGCACATACTTCTCAAGTGTCCCATTTTTGGTAAAGAGAGACAGGAGTTTGAAACATCGTTCGGTATAAAACTGGAAAGCGACAACCTTTGGTCAATGTTGGTAGAAAGAAATACAAGAACAAAATTTATAAGATATTGTGAGGGAATTGTTAAAAGAGTCGTAAAAAGAAATCAAAGTTAAAATAAAAATGGTAATTATGTTAAACTAAAACTAAAATTAAAGTAAATATTAATTCTATGTAAAATTATTGATTTTTCAGGAACCAAAATTTATCAATTACAAATTATAATACAACAACTAATACACTGTCTTTCAAAATTTTTTTCAGAATTTTCGGATAAGTAGTTTTTAAGTTATAAATTTATTTGTGTGAGCTGGGAGGTCCTGCAAACCGCACAAAAACTTGTTTTTCAGTTTTCAGGAGAACGGAGCCTCCTAGCTCAATTCTGACAATTTTTTCGGGGGCCCCCCCCCTAACCCCCCACACTATCCACTAAAGGGATAGTCTTCGGACCCTCCCGGATCATTTTGACAAAGTTTCATCCCCCTACCCCAAAGTTGACATATTGACTTAGTCTCTGGGGGATGAAAAACTTAAAATCATTATAATAAATTAACCAGTGATCCGATTCGGACCAAATTTTTTTGTAATAATATAATTAGAGTACTAACAAATAAGAGGGGGACGGACTCTACATAGAGCATTTAAAATATTTTGTGTGTCTTTGTTTTTATATTTTATTTTATTAATCATTTAGATTTAAGTATTTTTTATTCTGGTTTGACTGTGTAGTTCAGGTTTTATTTACTTTACTTGATATTTGTATGGTTATAAATTTGATTGAGGCTTGACCTGGGTTCGCGGTGGTGTGTTAAACTGCATATAGATTAAATTTTATTTTCACTTTTAAAAATCTTAAATAGTACAAATTAATTTTCCTGCGGGTAAGGAAATTATATAAAATAGAGTGTAGCATTTATATATATAAATAAGATAGGAGAAGGTAGAGTAACTCTACATAGAGTTCTACACTGAATATCTTGGAAAAATTACCGCGATAATCGGACTGTCTTGTTACCGTAGTACGAACTCATCATAGCCATATCGAACTGTACAAATTATATATAACTTATACAAACTTTTTAATTTTATAACTTTACAAAAATCTTTTATTACTTACATTTTATTTATACAATTTTACTAACGGACGCATACCTCCATTATGTTTGGGTTTAGAACTCCAATGAAACCGAGTGGTGAGGAGTCATCCCCCCCTAAACCAGGAACGTCAGCTTCCCCTCCCAATGTTAGGCGAAGCATAAGCGACTGGGAAGGTGCATCCACCAACCCCGCTCCAACAAACTCAAGCGCAACGACGGTCCAGGTGGACAATACCCCAAAACCACGACCGGTACTGTCGAAAGACAACAAACCCACGGCCGCGCGTAGACCATCTATTGATGTCCGAACTCCTCATGAGAGTAAATACGAAAATCGAACGTCGGAAGGGGGCCTGCCTGAACAAAGGTAAATTACATCTGAGCGCCTCTCGAAATTTAAAACCGAGATTAAAATGGATTGGCTGAGGCACTTGATCGACTCTACCAGATTGTTAGGAAGCTGAAAAGGAGTTAAAAATAGAAAAGTCTAAAGGTGTTGGTGTTGGTGATGGGATTGTGGGGGGGGAGCCGGAGAAAACCAGTACCGACTCTACATTCATAGTCAAGACACCGGAACCAACAAGTAGCACCCAGTGCGACCCAAACATAATAGCCCGAATCGAGGAGCATACGAAGCTGTTGATCGAAAGCAACAAAAAGATAGAAGAGCTTAAGGCGTCTATTGACAGACAAAAGGAGACCTTGGAACGTACAACCTACGCGAGTGTAGTATCGAATAAAACCGCAAATATACCAAAAGTACGAAGCACGCTGCACTCGGTAGTGGTCACCTCAAAAGATGAAACTGAATCAGGGAAGAAACAAGGTCAGGAAAGCGGTAGATGCAAAAGACGGCTGGATTAAAGTTGAACGGGTAAGGAAAGCGAAGGACAGGAAAATCATCATAGGATTTGATACACCGGAAGAAAGAAGTAAAGGGCACAGACTGGAAACCAAGGTGGACCTCACCGTCGAGGAAGTGAAGAACAAAGACCCATTATTGATCCTCTTAAGTGTATTGTCCATTAACACCGACGAAGACATTATCATAGCACTGAGGAACCAAACAGGTATGTCTTTCATGACTCGACGGAGCGGAAGACAGAGTGGAGGTTAAATATAGGAAGAAAACAAGAAACCCCACACTAACCTATGTAGTGATTAGTGTGTCACCTACCATCTGGCGTAGAGCAACAGAAACTGGATACTTCCATATTGACCTCCAGCGTGTCAGAGTGGATGACCACCCCTGGTCCAGTGTAGCCGCTGTTGGGATATGGGCAAGTAAAAATTTGCAAAGAACCAGTAGATATATGCAGCCATTGCGGCGGCCCTCACCAGGAGCGGAGGTGTTGATAGGATTGCTGGTGAACCACCCGCTTGTAAGAACTGCACAAGGCAAACTGGATCAGGCAGAGCATAACGCCTTTAGCCGTGATTGCCCTATTCGCCAAAATGGATAAGATAGCACGATCATCTGTAGCCTACTGCTAAGCGACCAAGCGGAAACCTCCCAGTATAAATTCATTCAAGCAAACCTCCAAAGAAAGAAGTTAGCCACAAACGAGATTCTTCTTGAGGCACAGAAACGTGGCACTGCTGTTGTCTTCTCCAGGAGCCATACGTGGAGGGTCCAAGGTAATGCGTGGCTACCAGGAGTACGGATCATCCAGAGCACAGGACAAGGAGATGGGACTGTTAAAGCGGCTATTGCTGTTTTCGACCACCAACTCAATGTTAAGCAGTATCCGAAACTCACCACAGACAACATCGTAGTGGTGGGGATTCAAACCAGTGCCTGGGAAATCACAGTAGTCTCGCTTTACTTTGAGCCGGATCAACCCATTGAGCCATACCTGGAGCACCTGAAGAAAATAGAACAACTAGTAGGACCAAACAAGTGGATTATCGGAGGTGACGCTAATGCAAAAAGCTCGTGGTGGGGTAGCCCAATAATTGATCACAGGGGTGACGAAATGTCCGGCGCTCTTGAGGAAATGGGCCTCAATATACTCAACGTAGGGGAAATTCCGACCTTTGACACCATTCGGGGAGGAAAACGGTACCACAGCTATGTCGACATAACAGCCTGCTCGACAAATCTTCTGGCTCTAGTGGACAACTGGAGGATAAACGAAGGCCTGATGAGTTCGGACCACAACGGCATACTGTTTGAGATTCGCCTAGAAAAATCGAAAGGCATAATGATAAACAGGACAACAAGACTTTTTAATACTAAAAAAGCTGATTGGTCCAAGTTTCATGAGCAACTTGGACAATCACTACAAGAAAATAGAATAACAGAAAATGATATAAATAAAATTGACAACATAAACGATTTGGATACAGTTACAAAAAATTTGACAAACTCAATAAAACAAACCTGTCTATCAACGATGCCAACTAAAAAAGCGGAAGAACGCATCAGACTGCCGTGGTGGTCCAAAAAACTCGCAGAGCTTAAAAAGAACGTCGCTACGAAGAAACGCAATTAGGTGTGCTGCCCAATCCGAAAGCAGAAGGTCATAGAAGAGTACCTGAAACAGAAAGAGGAGTATGAGTCAGAGACAGCGAAGGCCCAGACAGAGAGCTGGAAAGAGTTTTGTTGTAAGCAGGATAAAGAGGGAGTGTGGGAGGGGATATACAGAGTCATAGGAAGAACGACGCATAGGAACAGGATCTACCACTGAGGGCGAGGAGGAGATGTTAGACGAGAGGGCCTGTAGAACTGCTGGCCAAAACGTTCTATCCAGAGGATGTACCGACAGACAATACTCACCATCGCTACGTAAGACTCGAGGCCGACAGAGTGAACGCCGCAGATCAAGATGGCTTTGTGACCCCCGTTCACAATGTTTGAATTAACTAGCAAGTGAGTCTTTCAACCCAAAGAAGGCACCGGGATTGGATGGCTTCACGGCCGATATATGTTGCCGTGCCATTAGGGCCCAACCTAGGTTATTCTTAGCGCCCTCAATAAATGTCTAGAATACCACCACTTCAAGATATGGAAACAAGCAATAGTTGTCGTCCTAAGAAAACCCGGCAAGGATGACTACACAAAGCCAAAATCCTATAGGCCGATAGGACTGTTGCCTATACTAGGAAAGATTTACGAAAAGATGATCATGGCCCGCCTCAAACACCATCTACTGCCGAGGATTAGTACTCACCAGTATGGATTCATGCCGCAAAAAAGCACCGAGGACTCCCTCTATACGCTATTTCAGTATATCCGTAGAAAGCTAAATGAAAAGAGAATCATAACTCTAGTATCCTTAGACATAGAGGGAGCATTCGATAGCGCCTGGTGGCCGGCAATAAGAGTCCGACTGGCTGAGGAAAATTGTCCCCTCAAATTGAGGAGGGTCATAGACAGTTATCTTAGAGACAGGGAGGTGGTGGTCAGATACGCCGGTGAGGAGTATAAGAAAGCGACTACCAAAGGATGTGTCCAGGGATCCATAGGGGGACCTATCCTGTGGAACATCCTTCTTGATCCCCTCCTGAAAAAACTTGCGGACAGAGGTGATTACTGTCAGGCGTTTGCTGACGATGTCGTGCTGGTGTTCGATGGCAAAACAGCTCAAGAAGTCCAGGATCGTGCCAATGAAACTCTCGAACGTGTCAGGTTGTGGGGTGTCGAGAATAAGCTTAACTTCGCCCACACAAAACATGCGCTATGATAATCACCAGAAAGCTTAAATACGACACACCACGACTGAGCGGGAGGGGTTGCAGTTGGCATGTCGAAGGAAATAAAATTGTTGGTATGACCATCGACGATAAACTGACCTTTAACACCCACGTCGCAAACGCTTGCAGGAAAGCCATAAACATATATAAGAAACTCTCTGAGCGGCAAAAGTCAGTTGGGGCCTTCACCCGGAGGTGATCAAAATCATTTACACGGCGACAGTGGAGCCAGTCATCTTGTACGCTGCTGGAGCATGGGGTCGGCTGCAGAAAACTAATGGTCATCAAGCAGCTGCAGACTGTACAACGGGCATCGCCCAAAAGCTCTGTAAGGCCTACCGCACGGTCTCCTGAACTCGGCACTGGTGCTGGCTGATACTCCCCAGACCTCCGAGTTCGTGAGGCGTCCTCATTGTACGAAGCCAAGAGGATTGCCCCAGCCAGTGCTGGCTGGGGAGGTCGAGCGTATGGCATCAGCACTTGAGACTCACATCCGGCCGAATGTCTCGAATTGAATATCGAGAGCTTGGCAAATCAGGATGACGTGAACAATGCAGTTGTTTGCGATATGCATATTTACACGGATGGGAGCAAAATTGATGGCAAGGTTGGCGCTGCATTATCTGTATGGACTGGCGGGGTGGAGGCCAAAACCCTCAAGCTTGCTCTGCCGAAATACTGTACCGTCTACCAAGCTGAGTTACTAGCAATAAGCCGAGCTATTCGAGTCATTCGCGCACACAACGCCTTGACCTACGGGATCTATAGCGATTCTATGGCCGCCCTTCTTACAATTAAGAACCCCCGTTGCCTTCACCCAATCGCAGAAGCCAGAGAAAATCTTAAAGATATCTCTCCAGGCAAGGTAGTCACCTTGTTCTGGATAAAGCTCACGCAGGTTTTGAAGGCAATGAACGAGCAGACCAACTCGCGAAGGAAGCGGCCAAGAATTCCAAGAAGAAACCGGATTACGACCTTTGTCCGGTTTCATTCGTCAAGCGGTGCATTCGCCAGGCAACGCTTGACGAATGGAATCATAGATATAAGATAGGTGAAACGGCCGCAGTTACAAAAATGTTTTTCCCGGATGCAGTAACTGCATATAGAATTGTCCGTAAGATTAAAATAGACAGTTACAAAACACAAGTGATGACAGGACACGGTGGATTCTCCGAGTACTTAAACCGTTTTGTGCAAGGAGAGTCCATCGTATTCATGACCCTGATACCCGAGTCAATCCCTCACATAGTGTTAGAATGCCCCATCTTTGGTATAGAACGTTTTGAAGTTGAGAGTAAGATGAAAACCAAAATAACGGCTGAAACTGTGAAGGATATCATGGAGAGTGATCAAAGAAATGTATTTCTAGATTATTGCGTAAGAATAGCGAGAAAAGTAATTATAAGAAATAAAAGTAGTTAAGAAAGTATGCTGTATTAATATATTGATGTATATTACTTATAAGCATAATACTGTAGTAGATTAAAATATTGTTAGCAAAAGGTAGAAAGAATAAAATAGATTAGGTTGTGTACATTTACTTCCCTGAAATAATGCCCAGCAGTGGAAAAAGAAGGAAAGAATAGAAATAAGAATGTAGTTAGATTAGATAATAAAGAATAGATAGAAGGGAATCCCACCCTTAGTAGAAAGAAAGACGATGGATGCAAGAAAGAACTAGTATGTAGAATGAAAGTACGAGAAGCATAGAAGCGAGAACTGGTATGAAAGAGAAACAGCTGAAATAGGCTCCGATAATGTTGGAGGTAGTAGTTTAAAAAAAAAAAAAAAAAAAACCTAACCTAACCTAACCTAACCTAACCTAACCTAACCTAACCTAACCTAACCTAACCTAACCTAACCTAACCTAACCTAACCTAACCTAACCTAACCAACTACAACTTTGCTAATAACTTTGCTGAATATTGGTCTTTTTCGTTGAAATTTTCCTTAAATAGTGTAATTAATTGCCCCCCGTATTTCCATATAGTTTGCTTAGTAAATTTTCACCGTTATATAATTAATTTTCACATTTTTCATTATTTTATAGTCTTAAATTCATAAATAAAACATAAATTCATCTATAACTTTACTGAAAATTGGTCTTTTCCGTTTAAATTTTCTTTTTAAATAGTGTATCTAATTGCCCCCCGTAGTTTCCTATAGTTTTCGTAGTAAATTATAGTTTAATTACAAATTTTCAAAATTCGTTTTCTTAGAGTCGTATTTTCATAAAATTTTAAAATTTTTCAAATCATTTATTTCGCTCTTTTGTTTCAGTTAGGTCCGTCCAGTGTAGAAACTGCCATCTGCACTATAATCTGTAAAAAATAATACACGGAATCAGAGAAAATCGTTACTTACCTAAACCGAGGTATAGTGGTCGATCGTTAAAAATACATAAATTTAACTACAACTTTGCTAATAACTTTGCGAATATTGGTATTTTCGTTGAAATTTTCCTTAAATAGTGTAATTAATTGCCCCTGTATTTCCATATAGTTTGTTTAGTAAATTTTCACCGTTATATAATTAATTTTCACATTTTCATTATTTTATAGTCTTAAATTGATAAATAAAACATAAATTCATCTATAACTTTACTGAAAATTGGTCTTTTCCGTTTAAATCTTCTTTTCAAATAGTGTATCTAATTGCCCCGTAGTTTCCTATAGTTTTCGTAGTAAATTTTCATAGTTTAATTACAAATTTTCATAAAATTCGTTTTCTTAGAGTCGTAAAATTTTAAAATTTTTCAAATCTTCATTTATTTCGCTCTTTTGTTTCAGTTAGGTCCGTCCAGTGTAGAAACTGCCATCTGCACTCTAATCTGTAAAAAATAATACACGGAATCAGAGAAAATCGCAACTTACCTAAACCGAGGTATAGTGGTCGATCGTTAAAAATACATAAATTTAACTACAACTTTGCTAATAACTTTGCTGAATATTGGTCTTTTTCGTTGAAATTTTCCTTAAATAGTGTAATTAATTGCCCCCCGTATTTCCATATAGTTTGCTTAGTAAATTTTCACCGTTATATAATTAATTTTCACATTTTTCATTATTTTATAGTCTTAAATTCATAAATAAAACATAAATTCATCTATAACTTTACTGAAAATTGGTCTTTTCCGTTTAAATTTTCTTTTTAAATAGTGTATCTAATTGCCCCCCGTAGTTTCCTATAGTTTTCGTAGTAAATTTTCACAGTTTAATAACAAATTTTCATAAAATTCGTTTTCTTAGAGTCGTATTTTCATAAAATTTTAAAATTTTTCAAATCTTCTTTTATTTCGCTCTTTTTGCTTCAGTTAGGTCCGTCCAGTGTAGAAACTGCCATCTGCACTCTAATCTGTAAAAAATACACGGAATCAGAGAAAATCGTTACTTACCTAAACTGAGGTATAGTGGTCGATCGTTAAAATACATAAATTTAACTACAACTTGCTAATAACTTTGCCGAATATTGGTATTTTCGTTGAAATTTTCTCAAATAGTGTAATTAATTGCCCCTGTATTTCCATATAGTTTGCTTAGTAAATTTTCACCGTTATATAATTAATTTTCACATTTTCATTATTTTATAGTCTTAAATTGATAAATAAAACATAAATTCATCTATAACTTTACTGAAAATTGGTCTTTTCCGTTTAAATCTTCTTTTCAAATAGTGTATCTAATTGCCCCCCGTAGTTTCCTATAGTTTTCGTAGTAAATTTTCATAGTTTAATTACAAATTTTCATAAAATTCGTTTTCTTAGAGTCGTATTTTCATAAAATTTTAAAATTTTTCAAATCTTCATTTATTTCTTTTTTGTTTGTTAGGTCCGTCCAGTGTAGAAACTGCCATCTGCACTATAATCTGTAAAAAATAATACACGGAATCAGAGAAAATCGTTACTTACCTAAACCGAGGTATAGTGGTCGATCGTTAAAAATACATAAATTTAACTACAACTTTGCTAATAACTTTGCCGAATATTGGTATTTTTCGTTGAAATTTTCCTTAAATAGTGTAATTAATTGCCCCCCGTATTTCCATATAGTTTGCTTAGTAAATTTTCACCGTTATATAATTAATTTTCACATTTTTCATTATTTTATAGTCTTAAATTCATAAATAAAACATAAATTCATCTATAACTTTACTGAAAATTGGTCTTTTCCGTTTAAATCTTCTTTTCAAATAGTGTATCTAATTGCCCCCCGTAGTTTCCTATAGTTTTCGTAGTAAATTTTCATAGTTTAATTACAAATTTTCATAAAATTCGTTTTCTTAGAGTCGTATTTTCATAAAATTTTAAAATTTTTCAAATCTTCATTTATTTCGCTCTTTTTGCTTCAGTTAGGTCCGTCCAGTGTAGAAACTGCCATCTGCACTATAATCTGTAAAAAATAATACACGGAATCAGAGAAAATCGTTACTTACCTAAACCGAGGTATAGTGGTCGATCGTTAAAAATACATAAATTTAACTACAACTTTGCTAATAACTTTGCCGAATATTGGTATTTTTCGTTGAAATTTTCCTTAAATAGTGTAATTAATTGCCCCCCGTATTTCCATATAGTTTGCTTAGTAAATTTTCACCGTTATATAATTAATTTTCACATTTTTCATTATTTTATAGTCTTAAATTCATAAATAAAACATAAATTCATCTATAACTTTACTGAAAATTGGTCTTTTCCGTTTAAATCTTCTTTTCAAATAGTGTATCTAATTGCCCCTGTAGTTTCCTATAGTTTTCGTAGTAATTTATAGTTTAATTACAAATTTTCATAAAATTCGTTTTCTTAGAGTCGTATTTTCATAAAATTTTAAAATTTTTCAAATCTTCATTTATTTCGCCTTTTTGCTTCAGTTAGGTCCGTCCAGTGTAGAAACTGCCATCTGCACTATAATCTGTAAAAATAATACACGGAATCAGAGAAAATCGTTACTACCTAAACTGAGGTATAGTGGTCGATCGTTAAAAATACATAAATTTAACTACAACTTTGCTAATAACTTTGCTGAATATTGGTATTTTCGTTGAAATTTTCTTAAATAGTGTAATTAATTGCCCCTGTATTTCCATATAGTTTGCTTAGTAAATTTTCACCGTTATATAATTAATTTTCACATTTTTCATTATTTTATAGTCTTAAATTCATAAATAAAACATAAATTCATCTATAACTTTACTGAAAATTGGTCTTTTCCGTTTAAATCTTCTTTTCAAATAGTGTATCTAATTGCCCCCCGTAGTTTCCTATAGTTTTCGTAGTAAATTTTCATAGTTTAATTACAAATTTTCATAAAATTCGTTTTCTTAGAGTCGTATTTTCATAAAATTTTAAAATTTTTCAAATCTTCATTTATTTCGCTCTTTTTGCTTCAGTTAGGTCCGTCCAGTGTAGAAACTGCCATCTGCACTATAATCTGTAAAAAATAATACACGGAATCAGAGAAAATCGCCCTCCCACCCTCCCTGTTTTCATTGCTTAAGTAGAATTGTAATTCTAAGTTTACAAAAGTTCAACTTATTGCCCCAAACATTTTTTTTTTTTGTGCTCTTGGATAATATATATTCGCTCTTTAGTACTTTTTAAATCAAAGTTATACTATTACCATTTAAATTTTATAATTAATTTATCTTGAATAAATTAAAATATACAAAATGCCTATCATGAGGGATGACCCAAACCAGACCTTCGTGGTACCCCCAAGCACTTCAGGAAGTAACATACAACTGCCTGCTTCTTCCGCGGATGTTACAGACCTGCGATCCTTTGCGGAAGTAATCGCAAAGCTTTCAAAATTTATCACTACTACCATACAAGATGGACGAAGTGTTACGGCTGTTAACAAAAGGCTGATTATTACGGCTACCAAAGAAATTCAGAATGCCACTTCCGTCCTTACCAAAATACAATCGCTTTCATCCGCTCCATCGCTACCGCAGTCTGAAACCGAAAAAACTGAATTTATCAAAAATGTTAAGGATGATATTATCGCTGGAATAAAGATAGAATTTGACAAACTTAGGGAAGAAACCAATACAATCAAGAACTTCGTTACATCCGCACTCGGAGAAGATGATGGCTTCACTAAAGTAGTGAGCCGCAAACACAAACGAAAGACCTATGCAGCGGCCACTAAAAATGAACTAACCGGACGCCCAAAAACAAATTACACGGTTATGCTAGAGTCTTCTGATCCTCGCCATACAGGAGAAGACATTATTAGTGAAGTCAAAGACAAGATAGATGTGGTTAATATGGGAATAGGTATCACTAATATACGCAAAACCAAAACACAAAAAATAGCCGTAACTTGCGACTCTGATACGGATCGAGAGAAATTCAGCGCTGCTATCAAAGCTAAATCTAGCAACATTACAGTAACACAACCGACTATGAAAAATCCGGTAGTCCGATTATTAGGAGTTGCACCCGATATAAGTGACGATAGAGTTATCGAAGCCTTCTTAAACAAAATAAAAATATCACAGATGATATTGCTGAAACTGACCAGTTTATGAGGGTTATCCGAAGCACAAAAGGTCGCACTAGCACGGTTAGAATGTAATCATCGAGGTCAGCCCGAAATTATGGAATGCCCTTGTAAATAGGAAGATTAAGCTTGATATCAACAAGTCGCAGTAATCGACCAATCTCCGGTAGTTCAGTGCTACAAATGTCAAGGGTACGGCCACAAATCAGACACCTGCACAGGAGACATTAAATGTGGTTACTGCGCGGAGGGACATGACACAAGAACGTGTCCAAGAAAGAGTTCTACACCTTGTTGCACTAATTGCCATAAAATAAATAGAGACGAAAAGGATCACCCAGCGTATAGCCAAGAGTGCCAGGAGTGGCAAAAGTGGGACAGGATAGCCAGAATGTCGGTACGGTATTGCTAAGGGCACTTCAATGCAGAATACAAGTAATATAACACTGCAAGCATCTAGGTCGAAGACCTCCTTATGGAAGCAAAACCGATTCGCGATGCTACAGTGCAACTCAAGCAAAGCTAAAGGAAATGCGTCTAATAAGATAATTAAAATAGTTCAATGTAATTTAGGACGTGGTTATAACGCCCAACATGAGTTATTAGATTATTGCTTAAGAAATAATACTCATATTATATTTATAAATGAACCTTACATTGGCAGTAACACAACTATGAAAAGTACACCTGGCTACATAACATATCAATTTCCACATAATCAACATGTAAAAGCCACTATACTCATTAAAGAAGGCTTTGGAAGCTGTTTAGGCATCTCTAAATACTCAACTTCAAATTTATGTGTAGTCCAACTTATTACATCTGGCAAAAAGCTTTTTCTATCAAGCATGTATATTGAACCAAAAGTAGACAACAATGGAACTTTAGATCAACTTGAACGATTTTTAAGAGACACCAGTGATGCCATTCATATCATTGCAGGTGACTTAAATGGCTGGCATCCACTTTGGGGATCTTCAGTCGCAAACACACGTGGCAATGATATTGCCGACCTTATTGTCCCGCATAATCTAACTATAAATAATACTGGCACGGCACATACATATGAAACAATAGCTGATGGGGCTTTGCGTGGTTCCATTGTTGACCTCACTATTACCTCATCCTCCATCTCTAACCACATACACAACTGGCAAATTGTTAACTCCATATGTCCTCTTCTGACCACCACGGAATTTCATTTGAATACCACCAAAAACAATATAATCCGACAAAATAAAAGACAATCGACATTTAAGTACAACACATGTAACTTTAAAGAATGGGATAAGTTGGGTGATATCTTCACCAGAGAAATCCAACATGACCTTTCTAACGTAAATATCCTATCCTTAGATACCGAGGGCTTACTTGAATATATTGATAAAATTACATCTTTTATACATAAAATTTGCAAAAAAACATCTTCCTCACTCCAATGCTCGATCAACACGCCCTCCTTGGTGGAACAAAGAACTCGACATACTAAAAAGAAAAGTCTTAGAGAACCACCACCTACTTCAGAAACTCTCCCGAAAAATCTTCCATGTATACTGCTATTGAGGAAAGGAATAGCTTAAAAAGAGTATGTTGAGGTTATCAGAAATGCTTCTACACAGAACTTTCGAGAATTCTGTTCTAAGCAGGAAAAGAGGACGTATGGTCTATTACTAATAGATTAATTAAAACTCAAAACCATCACAACCACCTTCGACGGTTAAAATAGCACCGATAAGTTTACTAAATCTTGTGAAGAAACATCTCAGTTTTTCTTGGATAAATTTTACCCTGAAGATACCTGATACCCATGAATCCCAAACAGCTTCAAGACAAATTGCTGAATCTACACCAAATACAACTGATGAACCACTTTTACAACTGAAGAATCTCCAAAGCCTTAAAGATATAAACTCGAAAATCACCAGACCAGACCACCTTACTTCGGACATATGTTACTGCTTTGCCCAACAACCCAGAAATTATCACTAATGTAATGAATAGATGTCTTACCCTATCTCTATTCCCTAAGCAATGGAAACATGCACAAGTTAAAATCATCCCTAAAACTAACAAAGTAGACTACACTGACGCTTCTTCATATCGTCCTATAGGACTGATAAATGTATTCGGCAAATTACTCGAAAAATTAATCACCAAGAGACTCAATCACTACATGTACACACACGATAAAACCAATCAAAAACAGTACGGATTCAAAGAACAGAGATCCACCATAGAAGCACTCAGCGATATGATTTCAAAAATACGAAAATACAAAAATTTTGGAGATCAAGTTGTGGCTGTTTCTCTAGACATTCAAGCGGCATTCGATCACGCCTGGTGGCCTGTTATTCTACGAAGACTTCACAATATCGGATGTCCAAAAAATTTGTACAAAATCATATATAATTACCTAAGTGAACGAACTGTTAGTATAAGTTACTCTAGTTGTTGCACCAGGAAGACCATGACTAGAGGTTGTATCCAAGGCTCCGTATGTGGTCCAACTTTTTGGAATATAATCTTAGATGAGCTGCTTGACAAAGATTTACCTGATGGATGTCACATGCAAGCTTTTGCTGATGACATAGTTCTCATAGCCCACCACAAAGACCCGATTATCTTACAATCTAAAATAAATCAAGCCCTGTCTTCGATTACAAGTTGGGGAGAGTCAGTGAAGTTAAAATTTAATCCCCAGAAAACCCAAGCACTAGCTTTTACAAAAAAGGCAGAGAAAATTAAAATAAACATTACTGGTACTCCCATTCACCTCCAAAATCAGTCCAAAATTCTTGGGGTTATCATTGACAAGAAACTCAAATTCATTCAACATGCTCAACACACCATAACCAAAACACAAAACATCTACAACAAACTTATTAAATATGTGCGACCCACTTGGGGCATCCAATCAGAAAACATAGAAATCCTATATAAACAAGTTATCGAACCGATCATATGCTACGCATCTAGTATATGGCACACAGCGTTAAAATATAAATATGTTAGAAACAAACTATTGTCCTTACAGCGTGGATTTGCAGTTAAAATAATTAAAGGCTTTAGAACTATCAACACCATAAACGCTATTTCACTTGCTGGATTGACTCCGATACATATTAAGATTGAAGAACTTGCCTCAATAGAAACCACAAGATTAACTGGTATTACTAAATACCTACCCACTGACATCAAACTTGATATACCATCCAAACCTAAAGAATTATTGCATCCCGCACAACGCATATCTGTCACATACAATGAAGCCCTTAGTGACGAGGAAGTCAAACAATACCTTAAAGATAACATCCATCACATTTTTACTGATGGTAGCAAATATAATGATCAGGTGGGAGCTGCTTATGTCATTTATTGTCCTAACGGCAAAACAATCACGAAGAAAATTAAACTTCACAGTTCTTGTTCAGTCTTCCAAGCTGAGTTGAAGGCTATTGAGCAAGCTCGCTCTGGCTTGAAAGCAAAAAAGTCGCTGAAGCAATAATACTATCCGACAGCAAGTCAGGACTGCAGGAAATCAGTAATTCTAATAGTACAAATTCATTAGTAAATGTAATTCACAAAATAGTTAACAAAACTAAAATTAAAATACATTTTATCTGGATAAAAGCACATATTGGTATATCAGGTAATGAGGCCGCCGACTTAGCAGCCAAAGCGGCGGCCACCAGTCACAATGCCCCTATGTTCTTCAAATTTCCCTTAAGCTTCGTGCGCAAACTCGGTAAAGAAAACAGTAAAATAGCTTCTGAGTCATTTTATCAAAATAATACTAAAGGAGAAATCGCTAGAAAATGGTTGCCCACACTTACACATATACAAGCATTATATAATGTCACAAAACATTCATTTGCTCTCACACAAATTCTTACTGGGCATGGATATCATAAAGAGTATCTATATAAGTATAAAATAGTCGATAATAACACCTGTCCTTGTGACGATATAACGATACAAACGATAACACACTTAGTAACGGAATGCCCTAAATATCAAAATACCCGGTACGAATATATTATGATATGTGATAATCTTAAACTTAAACCTTTTGATTTGGAACAAGTTATAAGCAAAGAAAGCACACTGAATTCATTCTTGAATCGCATCAACAGCATCATATTTAATCTAAAGAAATTCAATAAAACCGAAAGTTCCTAAAGTGTTACAGCAACCAAAAATACTATTTTAGTCGTCAATAAATACATGCTGAAACCTTTTGATTATTGTATGTAAATAAATAAATACTAGGATGATATAAAACTATAAAATTAATTCAAAATTAAAATAAAATTAAGTTAAAAGGCTAATAATGTAGTAATTAAATTTCTGGATTAAATTATTAAACATATAAAAAAAGGAAAGATTAAAATAACAGTGATAAATATAAAACAAAGATGTATATAAAACAAAGAACTGTTCTGTATCAATAGCAGAACAGCAATGTTCAAACATTGCAACAAAAATACCGCAAATGATGCAAGAAATCGCTTGTGTCAAAAAAAAAAAAAAACCTAACCTAACCTAACCTAACCTAACCTAACCTTTTTTTTTTTTTTTCGGGGAAACTCATGACTACCTCCGCCTGGGGAAAGGTGGAGGCGTGCCGGACTCTACCGGCCTAAACCACCCCGGTGTCTCTCGCACGGCGCGCGGGGCCGCGGAATCCAAATTCTTCCGCAGCCCCACACTAGTGCTGGCCCGGTCTGTCCGGGCCTCGTCTCCTGCACGGGGTAGTGAGGTGTTCGATCACCGCATCGCCTCAGAGGCGCGCGCCGACACCCGCTTGCGCCTCCGCCTCGGGTCCATCGAAGAGGGGTGGGGACTTCAGGTCCCTCGCCCTGGACCCATTCATGGGGCCGGAAAGGGCGTTGTCCGCCCTTCTCCTGCGCTCGGTGCGCCTTCTGCGGCCGGGGAAGGAGTCGAGATCTCCTTTCCTGTTCCGCAGTTTCCTTCTGCGACATCACGTCCTCGCAGAAGGACACCACCGCGTCCACGACTCTGCGCTACCGACCATCTTCCGCACTAAGGCCGGCAGCGACAGATCGCTTCCACTTCATTTGTGAGGACACGGCGCTGCTCCTCCCAAGCTGTCACACTCGGCGAGCGTGTGTTGCGCCGTGTCCTCCCACAATGGACGGTGGTGGCATTGAGCGTCCGGTTTCGTCTATGCGGCACAGGTACTTGCCGAAGCAGCCGTGCCCCGACAGCACCTGCGTCACCCTAAACGACAGGGAGCCGTGCCTTCTCCCGAGCCAGTCGTCGAGTACTGGCCGGATCGCCTCGACGGTAGCGAGGCCGGCGGTAGGCGCAGCTTTGCCGCCATTCCGCCACCAAGACCTGACGGAGCTCCTCCGGCGCAGCGCGATCTGCCGCTGCACCGGCCTCGAGCCCCGTGCCCGCTCTTCCTCGGGCCATCGATATAATGACGCGAGTACTTTCGCCTCTAAGTCCCAGGGCGGGATCCGCCAGGACGCAAGCCGCCTCGTAGGAAATCGTGCGATACCCGCGGACGACTCTGACGGCCATCGCCCTTTGCGGTTTTCGCAGCATGGCGAGAGTGCTGGCCGTCATGTCCATCGCCCACACAGGGGCCCCATACAGGGCCATGGACCGCACGATTCCCACGTACAACCGCCTACAGGCGGCACTCGGGCCCCCCAAGTTGGGAAGCAACGTTGAAAGCGCGCCCGCTGCACCCATCAATTTGGGCGCCAGCCGCCGGAAGTGGGGTCCGAATTCCCAGCGGCTGTCGAGCACCAATCCCAGATACTTCATGGTGGACTCGACAGCTATCCGGGCCCCGCTGACCACGATGTGTGATCCCGGAGGCGGCGCGCGTCGAGGGCCATGGAACTCGATGGCCTCCGACTTGTTTAGGGCCACCTCCAGGCCCAGGCGCCGGATGCGGTTCACCACTTGTGACACCGCAGCCGTGGCAACCAACGCTGCTTCCCTGTGCGAGCTCCCCCGGGCAGTGACAAGCGTGTCGTCTGCATAACACGTCAAGTCGGCGCCCGACGGGAGTTCACCTCTCAGCACCCAGTCGTAGCCGATGTTCCACAGGAGCGGTCCCAAGACCGATCCCTGCGGAACACCGCACGACATGACGCGCCGACCAGCGCCGTCACGTCCCCGATACGTAACGTATCTCTCTTCAAGGTAAGCCCCTATTGTGCGGCGGAGGTAGGGAGGCACGCGATGGTAATTCAGCGCCTCCCGAATACAACTCCAGGGTAGGGTGTTGAAGGCGTTGGAGATGTCTAAAGACACCGCCAGCACCACCCCACCCCGGGATACTGTCTCCTCCGCCAGGGCCCTCACGCGCGTAATAGCGTCTATGGTGGAGCGCCCGCGAAAACCGTGGTTCTCGTCCAGGTCGGCCCTCTCTGCACAAGTGGCTGACGAGGCGATCTGCGATGATACGCTCAAAAGTTTGCCCGCCTCGTCAAGCAGGCACTATGGGCCGGTACGCGGATGGTGAGTCCGTGGGGCGCCCTCCTTCCTGAGCAGGACCAGCCTCCCTCCTTCCACACTGGGAAGCTGACACTGCTGGAGACATGCCGTGAAGAGCCCTCAACTGGGGCTCTAGCTCCTTCAGAGCCAGGACGAGAGCTCGACCAGGAACTCCGTCAGGTCCGGGCGCTGTGTTCTTAGCCAGTCGAGACACGGCCGCTCTCGTCTCTGCTTGCGTCACCTCAGGGACATCGGTGCTCTCTTCTTCTGGAGAGTCTGTGGCTGAGGCAGAAGCAATCGCCGGGGAACGTGTCCCACTCGTTCAGGGAAGAGAGCCGATACCACCGCCTCTAGCAACTGGGGTTGCATGTTTGTGTTAGTGGAGCGCCCAGGGACGCAACTTGCCCGTACCCAACAGTGGGGCGCCCCTGGATCCCGATCTTGGGACCCCAGCAGCTCCTCCCTGGCACGCAACTTTGAGTCGCCGATGGCCAGCCACAGAGTCTCCTTAGACGCGCGGTACACCTCATATAGCGCGTCCTCCTCGGCGGAATCCCGTCGACGTCGCCTCCGGTATCGGGTGTACCGGCGACGAGCCGCAACGCACGCTATGCGCAATTGCGCGATCTCGGCGGTCCACCAGTACACCTGGTGCTTTGCGGACCGTTGGCGGACACGGGGCATGGACGCGTCGCAGATCTGCGTCATCGCCCCGCGAAACCATAGCGCCACCGCTTCGACGTCGACAGGGCCGTCCGTCGTCGACTCCCAGATCAGGACTGGACTAAGGCAGCTTCTCGAGTAGTTCCTGTCGATGCGCTTTGGCGCCCAACGCGGCCGTCATTAATCGGGGTTGTTGGATGGCGGCCGCTCGCGGACTGGGCAGAGACGTCGAACCGGATATATCGATGGTCCGACAGCGTCTCCACCTCTACGGCGACACGCCAGTCGCGGACTCGGCTGGCGACAGAGGGGCTAGCGAGCAGGACGTCCACTATCGACCCGCCCTGCTGCACGCACGTGTATTCCGAACGATTCAGAATGACCAGACCAGTCGTCACCGTCCACTCTTCTAGCACCTCGCCCCGAGTCAGTCGGAGATCCCCACGCCGATGATTTGGCGTTGAGATCTCGAGCACCAAAACAGGACGAGTGATAGCGGCCTACGACGGCGCCCAACTCGACAAGGAAACCCTCAAGGCGGCGAGACTCTTGTTGGGAAATACGCCCTACAATAACGATGCCGCCCGAGACCGCAGCAACCAGCCGCGGCCCCGAGACGGGTCGATCAGAGTCTCGCCAATAATGGCCGCAAACCGTCAGCGCATCCCAACCAGTTGTCGCGGGCGGAATGAAGTACAGTTCGGCGACCACAGCCACGTGAATCGACCACTCTGCCATGCTCTGGAGTAGGAGATCCTGAGCTCTGGCACAGTGGTTGATATTGCCCTGGAAAATGGAATTTTGCCGTTACTGGCATTCCATTCCTCGGCAACGGTCCTGGGCCGGGAGTCGGCCGCAGGCTGCTAGCCTGCGGGGCAGCGAGGTTAACCCGCAGGCTTAGTGCTCTCTTCTTTCTTTTCTTTTGACCTTGCTGGCAGGCGCAGGCCCTCCGCTACTCTGTGCTCCGCTGGCCCCCGCAGCAGAACAAAGGCTGCAGTTAAACGCCGCGGTGCACAGGGCCTACTAATGGCCAGGCTGGCCGCAGCGATAACAGAGGTCACTACGGTCAACCTCGGCGGTGCACTTCGCCCGGACGTGCCCACCAGGCACCGGAAGCACCGCAAAGGCCGGGGCAGTGGCTTGTCGCCACCCAGCCTACCAGCAATTTGCCGCTATCGGCGATCTTCGCCGACGCTACAGGGCACCGAACCCAGACCGCGCCGAGTCCGGTGGCGTCGGTGGGCTATCGCCAGCCACCTTGTCCGGCGGACACTCTCCGCTTCTGGCAACGGCCGCCACCACCTCCTCAGAGGTCTGAGTCGTCAGCCCAGCAATCCGCACCTCTGCGGTTTTCATTGGTCTGGAACCCGGACGTCCTCAGGTTGAGACCTCCCTCATCTTGGCCCAGTGCATCCGCCTTTCGGCACTTCCGCTCACAGTACCAGCCACCTCAGCCGCGCACCGTGACATGCCTGAGGGTGCGGACTGAAGGCCAAGATCTGATATTTGATCTTGGCCTTGGCTCGGCGATGACCGACTGGTACGTCACGCCACGCTCCACAGCTCCGGGCTGCAACGTGAGCGTCACAGCATTGGACCGCGGAACATGCCATGCCGGTCTCTGCGACCGCCTTTGCGTCCGCCGTTCAGGTTTGGAGCCGTCTTTGCGGTTCCACCTGGGGCGCATGCAGCTGCTGCGGCCTTCTTGGCGGCTTTGCGGGCCTTCTTGACGACTTTCGCCAGGTCTCACCCTTAGACCTGGCATTCGTGGGCTGGTCACTCGGAGGGCTCCCTCCGCGGGCTGTTACCCTCCGCGGGCTTCCCTTTGAGGCGCAAGTCTCGGCGGCTCCTCAGTCCTCCGCGTGTCAGCTGCTAAAGGCGGACGGAGGATTTCCGCCGGGAGACGCCGAGAATTGCCTCAGTCGAGCGTTAACATGCTCCCGCACTGGAGCATGCAGAGCCGGACAATGCGCTCGACCTCTTCGTCGGTACGAGGCTTGCCGGTCGCGGTGCGGAGTCAGGGCCACTACAGGTGCGGCATCGGTGGACGTGCGTCGCTGTTGCTGCTCGCTTAGCGCAGCGACTTGCCGCCAGGTCCTCCAGATCATTTCTGAGGCGGCTGTTTTCCTGCAGCTTTGCGACCTCGTCAGGGCCGTCCTGTTGAGGGGATGCCAACCTCCCTAATATCAGCGGCAGCCTCCCTAAGCCACGGGTGAACGTTCCTTTCAGGCTGCCGGACTTGGTGGCAACCTTCAGGACTGTCCACCCCATCCAGAGCCAGCTGGCTCAAGGCCACCGCAGATGGCTCTCCCCTTCCGCTGCAAGAGCAGCTCGTCGCTCGCAGCACGTCGGGCCATTTCCGATACTTCGTCGGCCGCGACGGCTTTGCGCTGCTCCCCTCTTGGCGGCGTTGAGCTCCGCCTTTGGCTCCCAGCGAGCACAGCTTTCACCGCCATCGCCAGGGTCCTCCGTAGTGAACCCCATGTCACTTCTTCACCTAGCCGCCGAGGTATTGGAGCACACGAACCGTCCGTGCTTATCCTCCGCGGCTGCAGGCACTCGCCTTCTCGATGCCTGTCGACCCTCCCGAAGTCGGCGGCAGCAGGGCAACCTAACCTAACCTAACCTAACCTTTTTTTTTTTTTTTCAAAATCCTCGGACTACCTCCGCCTGGAAAAGCGGAGGCGTGCCGGACTCTTACCGGCTAAAACCACCCCGGTGTCTCCTCCACGTGTGCGCGGGGCCGTGAATCGAATTCTTCCGCAGCCCCTGGTGCTGGCCAGTCTGTCGGGCCTCGTCTCCGCAGGGGTAGTGAGGTGTTCACGACCCGTACATCGCCTCAAGGCGCGCGCCGACACCGCTCGCGCCTCCGCCTCAGGTCCATCGAAGGGGGCGGGGACTTCCCAAGTCCCTCGCCCTGGACCCATTCATGGGGCCGGAAGAGCGCTTAGTAGCGCCGCTTTCGCCCGCCCAGCGACGAGTCTGGTCTCTGGCTCCGCCGCCAGCACCAGTTTCGGCCGCGGAGGGTAGGAGGCGGCACCTCGCAATACCGACCTCCTCTCCCCGCGGCCCCCACCACCGCATCAACGGTGCGGCCCCATCTGAGTCGCGGAGGATAGGGCGAGTGGCGCATCATATACCACACTCTCTTCCTCCGCGACTCCACCGGTTGCAGCGGTAAGGGAGCAGACCAGCCCCTTCCGCAGCACCGACACACATCCGAAGTGGGCTCGCCGAGCCCACACGGGTCGCCACCTCAGGCCGGCCCTACACCTCGGGCCAGCCAAGGGTTTCTTTGTTCACCGCGGTCGACCAAGCCGGCTCTCAAGCCCCCGCCGACAAGGCGGGAACCCGTTCGAGGGGAACTAACCTAACCTAACCTAACCTAACCTAACCTAACCTAACCTAACCTTTTTTTTTTTTTTTTTCAAATCCTCATGGACTACCTCCGCCTGGGGAAGGCGGAGGCGGTGCCAGACTCTTACCGGCTAAAACCACCCCAGTGTCTCCTCGCACGCGCGCATGAGCCGCGGGAATCAAATTCTTCCGCAGCCCCACACTAGTGCTGGCCCAGTCTGTCCAGGCCTCGTCTCCTGCACGGGGTAGTGAGGTGTTCGACTACCCGTACATCGCCTCAGAGCGCGCCGACACCCGCTCGCGCCTCCGCCTCGGGTCCATCGAAGAGGGGCGGGGACTTCCCAAGTCCTCGCCCTGGACCATTCATGGAGACCGGAAGAGCGCTTAGTAGCGCCCGCTTTCCGGCCCCAGCGACAGATCTGGTCTCTGGCTCCGCCGCCAGCCAAGTTTCGGCCGCGGAGGTAGGAGGCGGCACCTCACAATGCCGACACTCCTCTCCCCATGGCCCCACCACCACCGCATCAACGGTGCGGCCCCATCTGAGTCGCGGAGGATGGGCAGAGTGGCGCATCGCCATACCAACACTCCTCTTCCTCCGGCTCCACCTCAGTTGCAGCGGTAAGGAGCAGACAGCCTTCCGCAGCAGCCCCGGCACACATCCGAAGTGGGCTCGCCGAGCCCACACGGAGTAACCACCTCAGGCCGGCCCTACACCTCAGGCCAGCCAAGGGTTCCTCTTTGTTCACCGCGGTGACCAAGCCGCCTCAGCCCCGCACGACAAGGCAGGAACCCGTTCAGGAGACCTAACCTAACCTCCTCTTCCTCTTCTTTTTTTTTTTTTTTTTCGGAAATCCTCATGGACTACCTCCGCCTGGGGAAGGCGGAGGGGCGTGCCAGACTCTTACCGGCTAAAACCACCCCAGTGTCTCCTCGCACGTGCGCGCAGGGCCGCGGGAATCAAATTCTTCCGCAGCCCCACACTAGTGCTGGCCCGGTCTGTCGGGCCTCGTCTCCTGCAGGGGTAGTGAGGTGTTCGACTACCCGTGCATCGCCTCAGAGGCGCGCGCCGACACCGTTCGCGCCTCCGCCTCGGGTCCATCGAGAGCGGGGACTTCCCAAGTCCCTCGCCCTGGACCCATTCATGGGGCCGGAAAGGCGCTTAATAGCGCCCGCTTTCGCAGCCCCAGCGGCGGATCTGGTCTCTGGCTCCGCCAAGCGTTTCGGCCGCGGAGGTAGGAGGCGGCGCCTCGCTCTGACCTCCTCTCCCCGCGGCCCCACCCACCGCATCAACGGTGCGGCCCCGTCTGAGTCGCGGAGGATAGGGCGAGTGGCGCACGCCATACCAACACCTCTTCCTCCGCGACCACCCGGCTGCAGCGGGGGAGCAGACCAACCCTCCGCAGCAGCCCACCAACACATAGATCCAGTGGGCTCGCCGAGCCCACACGGAGGGCGCCACCTCGGGCCGGCCCTTACACCCGCCAGCCAGGGGTTCTCTGTTCACCGCGGTCGACCAAGCCACGGCTACTAAGCCCCCGCCACGACAAGCGGGAACCCGTTCGAGGGTCACTCAAACGACAATTGTCCATGCGACGATATTACATCTCAAACGATAGAACATCTCTTGGAGAAATGCGTTCGGACCACAAAGATCCACTCACGAGAACAATATGTGCTAGTGTGAAGTGTCGCCTACAAAATCACTGAGTTAATGAAAAAGAGTCCAGCTGGAACTCATTTATTATTTACATTAAATATATATTTACAAGGCTTAAACGATTTAATAATAATTAGGAATAGATTGATTTATACATTGTACATATTTTTTCTGTTTGTCTTTATTTCATGTATCCATCCTGTTTCAATTCTATATCTGTCATAATATCTCTTCATGTTTTAATTTTATTTATTAGATTTAGTATAGAAATAAGGTTCACTTTTATTACTCTATTTATTCTGCAGTTAAGACTGCAGAAATATACAGCATATTTTCACAACAAAAAGTATCCAATTGTTCTGGATAAAGCCCATGCGGGTCTGATAGGAAATGAGCAGGCCGATGAGTTGGCGAAACATGCTGCGTTGGAATTAAAGGAAACCAGACTATGACTTGTGCCCAGTGTCATTCTATAAAAGACTTACCTGACTAGAGACCTTAGAAAAGTGGAACGAGGATACAGAAGAAGCGATACTGGTAAAATAACAAAGGTCTTTCTCCCAAATGCTACAAATGCATATAAGTTGTTAGAAACAGCACTGTCTCCTACAATGATACAGGCCATGACCGGGCATGGTGGGTTCTCTGAGTACTTGTACCGATTTAAATGTAAGGAGAACTCATCATGTATCTGTGAACCAGGAGTTGAGGAGACAGTGCTGCACATACTTCAAGTGTCCCATTTTTGGTAAAGAGAGGAGTTTGAAACATCGTTCGGTATAAAACTGGAAAGCGACAACTTTGGTCAATGTTGGTAGAAAGAAATACAAGAACAAAATTTATAAGATATTGTGAGGAATTTAAAAGAGTCAAAAAGAAATCAAAGTTAAAATAAAATGGTAATTATGTTAAACTAAAACTAAAATTAAAGTAAATATTAATTCTATGTAAAATTATTGATTTTTCAGGAACCAAAATTTATCAATTACAAATTATAATACAACAACTAATACACTGTCTTTCAAAATTTTTTTCAGAATTTTCGGATAAGTAGTTTTAAGTTATAAATTTATTTGTGGGCTGGGAGGTCCTGCAAACCGCACAAAACTTGTTTTCAGTTTTCAGGAGAACGGAGCCTCCTAGCTCAATTCTGACAATTTTTCGGGGCCCCTAACCCCCACACTATCCACCAAAGGATAGTCTTCGGACCCTCCGGATCATTTTGACAAAGTTTCATCCCCCTACCCCAAAGTTGACATATTGACTTAGTCTCTGGGGGATGAAAAACTTAAAATCATTATAATAAATTAACCAGTGATCCGATTCGGACCAAATTTTTTTGTAATAATATAATTAGAGTACTAACAAAGAGGGGACGGACTCTACATAGAGCATTTAAAATATTTTGTGTGTCTTTGTTTTTATATTTTATTTTATTAATCATTTAGATTTAAGTATTTTTTATTCTGGTTTGACTGTGTAGTTCAGGTTTTATTTACTTTACTTGATATTTGTATGGTTATAAATTTGATTGAGGCTTGACCTGGGTTCGCGGTGGTGTGTTAAACTGCATATAGATTAAATTTTATTTTCACTTTTAAAAATCTTAAATAGTACAAATTAATTTTCCTGCGGGTAAGGAAATTATATAAAATAGAGTGTAGCATTTATATATATAAATAAGATAGGAGAAGGTAGAGTAACTCTACATAGAGTTCTACACTGAATATCTTGGAAAAATTACCATGATAATCGGACTGTCTTGTTACCGTAGTACGAACTCATCATAGCCATATCGAACTGTACAAATTATATATAACTTATACAAACTTTTAATTTTATAACTTTAAAAATCTTTTATTACCTTATATTTACTAACGGACACATACCTCCATTATGTTTGGGTTTAGAACTCCAATGAAACCGAGTGGTGAGAGTCATCCCCTAAACCAGGAACGTCAGCTTCCTCCCAATGTTAGGCGAAGCATAAGCGACTGAAGGTGCATCCACCAACCCGCTCCAACAAACTCAAGCAACACGACGGTCCAGGTGGACAATACACTCAAAACCACGACCGGTACTGTCGAAAGACAACAAACCCACGGCCGCGCGTAGACCATCTATTGATGTCCGAACTCCTCATGAGAGTAAATACGAAAATCGAACGTCGGAAGCAAGGGCCTGCCTGAACAAAGGTAAATTACATCTGAGCGCCTCTCGAAATTTAAAAACCGAGATTAAAAATGGATTGGCTGAGGCACTTGATCGACTCTACCAGATTGTTAGGGAAGCTGAAAAGGAGTTAAAAATAGAAAAGTCTAAAGGTGTTGGTGTTGGTGATGGGATTGTGGGGGGGGAGCCGGAGAAAACCAGTACCGACTCTACATTCATAGTCAAGACACCGGAACCAACAAGTAGCACCCAGTGCGACCCAAACATAATAGCCCGAATCGAGGAGCATACGAAGCTGTTGATCGAAAGCAACAAAAAGATAGAAGAGCTTAAGGCGTCTATTGACAGACAAAAGGAGACCTTGGAACGTACAACCTACGCGAGTGTAGTATCGAATAAAACCGCAAATATACCAAAGTACGAAGCACGCTGCACTCAGTGGTCACCCAAAAGATGAAACTGAATCAGGGGAAGAGGTGCTCAACAAGGTCAGGAAAGCGGTAGATGCAAAAGACGGCTGGATTAAAGTTGAACGGGTAAGGAAAGCGAAGGACAGGAAAATCATCATAGGATTTGATACACCGGAAGAAAGAAGTAAAGCCAAGCACAGACTGGAAACAAGTGGACTCACCGTCGAGGAAGTGAAGAACAAAGACCCATTATTGATCCTCTTAAGTGTATTGTCCATTAACACCGACGAAGACATTATCATAGCACTGAGGAACCAAAACAGGTATGTCTTTCATGACCTCGACGGAGCGGAAGACAGAGTGGAGGTTAAATATAGGAAGAAAACAGAAACCCCACACTAACCATGTAGTGATTAGTGTGTCACCTACCATCTGGCGTAGAGCAACAGAAACTGGATACTTCCATATTGACCTCCAGCGTGTCAGAGTGATGACCACCCCTGGTCCAGTGTAGCCGCTGTCTGGGATATGGCATAGTAAAAATTTTGCAAAGAACCAGTAGATATATGCAGCCATTGCGGCGGCCTCACCAGGGAGCGGAGGTGTTGATAGGATTGCTGGTGAACCACCCGTTGTAAGAACTGCACAAGGGCAAAACTGGATCAGGCAGAGCATAACGCCTTTAGCCGTGATTGCCCTATTCGCCAAAAATGGGATAAGATAGCACGATCATCTGTAGCCTACTGCTAAGGGCGACCAATGGAAACCTCCCAGTATAAATTCATTCAAGCAAACCTCCAAAGAAAGAAGTTAGCCACAAACGAGATTCTTCTTGAGGCACAGAAACGTGGCACTGCTGTTGCTCTTCTCCAGGAGCCATACGTGGAGGGTCCAAGGCGTGGCTACCAGGAGTACGGATCATCCAGAGCACAGGACAAGGAGATGGGACTGTTAAAGCGGCTATTGCTGTTTTCGACCAACTCAATGTTAAGCAGTATCCGAAACTCACCACAGACAACATCGTAGTGGTGGGGATTCAAACCAGTGCCTGGGAAATCACAGTAGTCTCGCTTTACTTTGAGCCGGATCAACCCATTGAGCCATACCTGGAGCACCTGAAGAAAATAGAACAACTAGTAGGACCAAACAAGTGGATTATCGGAGGTGACGCTAATGCAAAAAGCTCGTGGTGGGGTAGCCCAATAATTGATCACAGGGGTGACGAAATGTCCGGCGCTCTTGAGGAAATGGGCCTCAATATACTCAACGTAGGGGAAATTCCGACCTTTGACACCATTCGGGGAGGAAAACGGTACCACAGCTATGTCGACATAACAGCCTGCTCGACAAATCTTCTGGCTCTAGTGGACAACTGGAGGATAAACGAAGGCCTGATGAGTTCGGACCACAACGGCATACTGTTTGAGATTCGCCTAGAAAAATCGAAAGGCATAATGATAAACAGGACAACAAGACTTTTTAATACTAAAAAAGCTGATTGGTCCAAGTTTCATGAGCAACTTGGACAATCACTACAAGAAAATAGAATAACAGAAAATGATATAAATAAAATTGACAACATAAACGATTTGGATACAGTTACAAAAAATTTGACAAACTCAATAAAACAAACCTGTCTATCAACAATGCCAACTAAAAAAGCGGAAGAACGCATCAGACTGCCGTGGTGGTCCAAAAAACTCGCAGAGCTTAAAAAGAACGTCGCTACGAAGAAACGCAGAATTAGGTGTGCCGCTCCAATCCGAAAGCAGAAGGTCATAGAAGAGTACCTGAAACAGAAAGAGGAGTATGAGTCAGAGACAGCGAAGGCCCAGACAGAGAGCTGGAAAGAGTTTTGTTGTAAGCAGGATAAAGAGGGAGTGTGGGAGGGGATATACAGAGTCATAGGAAGAACGACGCATAGGGAACAGGATCTACCACTGGAGGGCGAGGAGGAGATGTTGGACGAGAGGGGCTCTGTAGAACTGCTGGCCAAAACGTTCTATCCAGAGGATGTACCCGACAGAGACAATACTCACCATCGCTACGTAAGACTCGAGGCCGACAGAGTGAACGCCGCAGATCAAGATGGCTCTTGTGACCCCCCGTTCACAATGTTTGAATTAACTCAAGCAAGTGAGTCTTTCAACCCAAAGAAGGCACCGGGATTGGATGGCTTCACGGCCGATATATGTTGCCGTGCCATTAGGGCCCAACCTAGGTTATTCTTAGCGCTCCTCAATAAATGTCTAGAATACCACCACTTCCCCAAGATATGGAAACAAGCAATAGTTGTCGTCCTAAGAAAACCCGGCAAGGATGACTACACAAAGCCAAAATCCTATAGGCCGATAGGACTGTTGCCTATACTAGGAAAGATTTACGAAAAGATGATCATGGCCCGCCTCAAACACCATCTACTGCCGAGGATTAGTACTCACCAGTATGGATTCATGCCGCAAAAAAGCACCGAGGACTCCCTCTATACGCTAATTCAGTATATCCGTAGAAAGCTAGATGAAAAGAGAATCATAACTCTAGTATCCTTAGACATAGAGGGAGCATTCGATAGCGCCTGGTGGCCGGCAATAAGAGTCCGACTGGCTGAGGAAAATTGTCCCCTCAAATTGAGGAGGGTCATAGACAGTTATCTTAGAGACAGGGAGGTGGTGGTCAGATACGCCGGTGAGGAGTATAAGAAAGCGACTACCAAAGGATGTGTCCAGGGATCCATAGGGGGACCTATCCTGTGGAACATCCTTCTTGATCCCCTCCTGAAAAAACTTGCGGACAGAGGTGATTACTGTCAGGCGTTTGCTGACGATGTCGTGCTGGTGTTCGATGGCAAAACAGCTCAAGAAGTCCAGGATCGTGCCAATGAAACTCTCGAACGTGTCAGGTCGTGGGGTGTCGAATAAGTTAACTTCGCTCCACACAAAACATGCGCTATGATAATCACCAGAAAGCTTAAATACGACACACCACGACTGAGCATGGGAGGGGTTGCAGTTGGCATGTCGAAGGAAATAAAATTGCTGGGTATGACCATCGACGATAAACTGACCTTTAACACCCACGTCGCAAACGCTTGCAGGAAAGCCATAAACATATATAAGAAACCTCTGGAGCGGCAAAAGTCAGTTGGGGCCTTCACCCGAGGTGATCAAAATCATTTACACGGCGACAGTGGAGCCAGTCATCTTGTACGCTGCTGGAGCATGGGGTCGGCTGCAGAAAACTAATGGTCATCAAGCAGCTGCAGACTGTACAACGGGGCATCGCCCAAAGCTCTGTAAGGCCTACCGCACGGTCTCCTGAACTCGGCACTGGTGCTGGCTGGATACTCCCCCAGACCTCCGAGTTCGGAGGCGTCCTCATTGTGGAAGCCAAGAGGATTGCCCCAGTCAGTGCTGGCCGGGGGGGAGGTCGAGCGTATGGCATCAGCACTTGAGACTCCACATCCGGCCGAATGTCTCGAATTGAATATCGAGAGCTTGGCAAATCAGGATGACGTGAACAATGCAGTTGTTTGCGATATGCATATTTACACGGATGGGAGCAAAATTGATGGCAAGGTTGGCGCTGCATTATCTGTATGGACTGGCGGGGTGGAGGCCAAAACCCTCAAGCTTGCTCTGCCGAAATACTGTACCGTCTACCAAGCTGAGTTACTAGCAATAAGCCGAGCTATTCGAGTCATTCGCGCACACAACGCCTTGACCTACGGGATCTATAGCGATTCTATGGCCGCCCTTCTTACAATTAAGAACCCTGCTTGCCTTCACCCAATCGCAGTAGAAGCCAGAAAATCTTAAAGATATATCTCCAGGGCAAGGTAGTCACCTTGTTCTGGATAAAGCTCACAGGTTTTGAAGGCAATGAACGAGCAGACCAACTCGCGAAGGAAGCGGCCAAGAATTCCAAGAAGAAACCGGATTACGACCTTTGTCCGGTTTCATTCGTCAAGCGGTGCATTCGCCAGGCAACGCTTGACGAATGGAATCATAGATATAAGATAGGTGAAACGGCCGCAGTTACAAAAATGTTTTTCCCGGATGCAGTAACTGCATATAGAATTGTCCGTAAGATTAAAATAGACAGTTACAAAACACAAGTGATGACAGGACACGGTGGATTCTGAGTACTTAAACCGTTTTAAGTGCAAGGAGAGTCCATCGTGTATCTCTGACCCTGCGATACCCGAGTCAATCCCTCACATAGTGTTAGAATGCCCCATCTTTGGTATAGAACGTTTTGAAGTTGAGAGTAAGATGAAAACCAAAATAACGGCTGAAACTGTGAAGGATATCATGGAGAGTGATCAAAGAAATGTATTTAGATTATTGCGTAAGAATAGCGAGAAAAGTAATTATAAGAAATAAAAGTAGTTAAGAAAGTATGCTGTATTAATATATTGATGTATATTACTTATAAGCATAATACTGTAGTAGATTAAAATATTGTTAGCAAGTAAGCAGTAGAAAGAATAAAATAGATTAGGTTGTGTACATTTACTTCCCTGAAATAATGCCCAGCAGTGGAAAAAGAAGGAAAGAATAGAAATAAGAATGTAGTTAGATTAGATAATAAAGAATAGATAGAAGGGAATCCCACCCTTAGTAGAAAGAAAGACGATGGATGCAAGAAAGAACTAGTATGTAGAATGAAAGTACGAGAAGCATAGAAGCGAGAACTGGTATGAAAGAGAAACAGCTGAAATAGGCTCCGATAATGGGAGGTAGTAGTTTTCACAAAAAAAAAAAAACCTAACCTAACCAACCTAACCTAACCTAACCTAACCTAACCTAACCTAACCTAACCTAACCTAACCTAACCTAACCTAACCTAACCTAACTTCCTAACCAATTACAACTTTGCTAATAACTTTGCTGAATATTGGTCTTTTTCGTTGAAATTTTCCTTAAATAGTGTAATTAATTGCCCCCCGTATTTCCATATAGTTTGCTTAGTAAATTTTCACCGTTATATAATTAATTTTCACATTTTTCATTATTTTATAGTCTTAAATTCATAAATAAAACATAAATTCATCTATAACTTTACTGAAAATTGGTCTTTTCCGTTTAAATTTTTTCAAATAGTGTATCTAATTGCCCCTGTAGTTTTATAGTCGTAGTAAATCATAGTTTAATTACAAATTTTCATAAAATTGTTTTTTAGAGTCGTATTTTCATAAAATTTTTAAAATTTTTCAAATCTTCTTTTATTTCGCTCTTTTTGCTTCAGTTAGGTCCGTCCAGTGTAGAAACTGCCATCTGCACTCTAATCTGTAAAAAATAATACACGGAATCAGAGAAAATCGCAACTTACCTAAACCGAGGTATAGTGGTCGATCGTTAAAAATACATAAATTTAACTACAACTTTGCTAATAACTTTGCTGAATATTGGTCTTTTTCGTTGAAATTTTCCTTAAATAGTGTAATTAATTGCCCCCCGTATTTCCATATAGTTTGCTTAGTAAATTTTCACCGTTATATAATTAATTTTCACATTTTTCATTATTTTATAGTCTTAAATTCATAAATAAAACATAAATTCATCTATAACTTTACTGAAAATTGGTCTTTTCCGTTTAAATCTTCTTTTCAAATAGTGTATCTAATTGCCCCCCGTAGTTTCCTATAGTTTTCGTAGTAAATTTTCACAGTTTAATAACAAATTTTCATAAAATTCGTTTTCTTAGAGTCGTATTTTCATAAAATTTTAAAAATTTCAAATCTTCATTTATTTCGCTCTTTTGCTTCAGTTAGGTCCGTCCAGTGTAGAAACTGCCATCTGCACTATAATCTGTAAATAATGAATGAGGTTTGAGATATTAAATCTACTAACTTTAATAACTTTGGCCGAATATTGGTATTTTCGTTGAAATTTTCCTTAAATAGTGTAATTAATTGCCCCCTGTATTTCCATATAGTTTGCTTAGTAAATTTTCACCGTTATATAATTAATTTTCACTTCATTATTTTATAGTCTTAAATTCATAAATAAAACATAAATTCATCTATAACTTTACTGAAAATTGGTCTTTCCGTTTAAATCTTCTTTTCAAATAGTGTATCTAATTGCCCCCGTAGTTTCCTATAGTTTTCGTAGTAAATTTTCATAGTTTAATTACAAATTTTCATAAAATCGTTTTCTTAGAGTCGTATTTTCACAAATTTTAAAATTTTTCAAATCTTCATTTATTTCGCTCTTTTTGTTTGTTAGGTCCGTCCAGTGTAGAAACTGCCATCTGCACTATAATCTGTAAAAATAATACACGGAATCAGAGAAAATCGTTACTTACCTAAACTGAGGTATAGTGGTCGATCGTTAAAATACATAAATTTAACTACAACTTTGCTAATAACTTTGCCGAATATTGGTATTTTTCGTTGAAATTTTCAAATAGTGTAATTAATTGCCTCGTATTTCCATATAGTTTGCTTAGTAAATTTTCACCGTTATATAATTAATTTTCATTTTCATTATTTTATAGTCTTAAATTGATAAATAAAACATAAATTCATCTATAACTTTACTGAAAATTGGTCTTTTCCGTTTAAATCTTCTTTTCAAATAGTGTATCTAATTGCCCCGTAGTTTTATAGTTTTCGTAGTAAATTTTTATAGTTTAATTACAAATTTTCATAAAATTCTGTTTCTTAGAGTCGTATTTTCATAAAATTTTAAAATTTTTCAAATCTTCATTTATTTCGCTCTTTTGTTTCAGTTAGGTCCGTCCAGTGTAGAAACTGCCATCTGCACTATAATCTGTAAAAAATAATACACGGAATCAGAGAAAACTTACCTAAACTGAGGTATAGTGGTCGATCGTTAAAAATATAAATTTAACTACAACTTTGCTAATAACTTTGCCGAATATTGGTATTTTTCGTTGAAATTTTCCTTAAATAGTGTAATTAATTGCCCTCGTATTTCCATATAGTTTGCTAGTAAATTTTCACCGTTATATAATTAATTTTCACATTTTCATTATTTTATAGTCTTAAATTCATAAATAAAACATAAATTCATCTATAACTTTACTGAAAATTGGTCTTTCCGTTTAAATCTTCTTTTCAAATAGTGTATCTAATTGCCCCCTGTAGTTTTATAGTTTTCGTAGTAATTTTCATAGTTTAATTACAAATTTTCATAAAATTCGTTTTCTTAGAGTCGTATTTTCATAAAATTTTAAAATTTTTCAAATCTTCATTTATTTCGCTCTTTTTGCTTCAGTTAGGTCCGTCCAGTGTAGAAACTGCCATCTGCACTATAATCTGTAAAAAATAATACGGAATCAGAAAATCGTTACTTACCTAAACCGA
Source organism: Parnassius orleans (assembly GCA_029286625.1). NCBI lineage: Eukaryota > Metazoa > Arthropoda > Insecta > Lepidoptera > Papilionidae > Parnassius > Parnassius orleans. Next base: position 96,977 of record JAGSMP010001233.1, on the reverse strand, counting down.
GGTATATAGTGGTCGATCGTTAAAATACATAAATTTAACTACAACTTTGCTAATAACTTTGCCGAATATTGGTATTTTTCGTTGAAATTTTCCTTAAATAGTGTAATTAATTGCCCCCCGTATTTCCATATAGTTTGCTTAGTAAATTTTCACCGTTATATAATTAATTTTCACATTTTTCATTATTTTATAGTCTTAAATTCATAAATAAAACATAAATTCATCTATAACTTTACTGAAAATTGGTCTTTTCCGTTTAAATCTTCTTTTCAAATAGTGTATCTAATTGCCCCCCGTAGTTTCCTATAGTTTTCGTAGTAAATTATAGTTTAATTACAAATTTTCAAATTCGTTTTCTTAGAGTCGTATTTTCATAAAATTTAAAATTTTTCAAATCTTCATTTATTTCGCTCTTTTGCTTCAGTTAGGTCCGTCCAGTGAAACTGCCATCTGCACTATAATCTGTAAAAATAATACACGGAATCAGAGAAAATCGTTACTACCTAAACTGAGGTATAGTGGTCGATCGTTAAAATACATAAATTTAACTACAACTTTGCTAATAACTTTGCTGAATATTGGTATTTTCGTTGAAATTTTCTAAATAGTGTAATTAATTGCCCCCCGTATTTCCATATAGTTTGCTTAGTAAATTTTCACCGTTATATAATTAATTTTCACATTTTTCATTATTTTATAGTCTTAAATTTATAAATAAAACATAAATTCATCTATAACTTTACTGAAAATTGGTCTTTTCCGTTTAAATCTTCTTTTTCAAATAGTGTATCTAATTGCCCTGTAGTTTCCTATAGTTTTCGTAGTAAATTTTCATAGTTTAATTACAAATCATAAAATTCGTTTTCTTAGAGTCGTATTTTCATAAAATTTTAAAAATTTCAAATCTCCTTTTATTTCGCTCTTTTTGCTTCAGTTAGGTCCGTCCAGTGTAGAAACTGCCATCTGCACTCTAATCTGTAAAAAATAATACACGGAATCAGAGAAAATCGCCCTCCCACCCTACCGGTTTTCATTGCTTAAGTAGAATTATAATACTAAGTTTACAAAACTTCAACTTATTGCCCCAAACATTTTTTTTTTTTGTGCTCTTGGATAATATATATTCGCTCTTTAGTACTTTTTAAATCAAAGTTATACTATTACCATTTAAATTTTATAATTAATTTATCTTAAATAAATTAAAAAATACAAAATGCCTATCATGAGGGATGACCCAAACCAGACTTTCGTGGTACCCCCAAGCACTTCAGGAAGTAACATACAACTGCCTGCTTCTTCCGCGGATGTTACAGACCTGCGATCCTTTGCGGAAGTAATCGTGCTTTCAAAATTTATCACTACTACCATACAAGATGGACGAAGTGTTACGGCTGTTAACAAAGGCTGATTATTACGGCTACCAAAGAAATTCAGAATGCCACTTCCGTCCTTACCAATACAATCGCTTTCATCCGCTCCATCGCTACCGCAGTCTGAAACCGAAAAACTGAATTTATCAAAAATGTTAAGGATGATATTATCGCTGGAATAAAGATAGAATTTGACAAACTTAGGAAGAAACCAATACAATCAAGAACTCGTTACATCCGCACTCGGAGAAGATGATGCTTCACTAAAGTAGTGAGCCGCAAACACAAACGAAAGACCTATAGCGGCACTAAAAATGAACTAACCGGACGCCCAAAACAAATTACACGGTTATGCTAGAGTCTTCTGATCCTCGCCATACAGGAGAAGACATTATTAGTGAAGTCAAAGACAAGATAGATGTGGTTATTGGGAATAGGTATCACTAATATACGCAAACCAAAACACAAAAATAGCCGTAACTTGCGACTCTGATACGGATCGAGAGAAATTCAGCGCTGCTATCAAAGCTAAATCTAGCAACATTACAGTAACACAACCGACTATGAAAATCCGGTAGTCCGATTATTAGAGTTGCACCCGATATAAGTGACGATAGAGTTATCGAAGCCTTTCTTAAACAAAATAAAAATATCACAGATGATATTGCTGAAACTGACCAGTTTATGAGGGTTATCCAGCACAAAAGGTCGCACTAGCACGGTTAGAATGTAATCATCGAGGTCAGCCCGAAATTATGGAATGCCCTTGTAAATAGGAAGATTAAGCTTGGATATCAACAAGTCGCAGTAATCGAACAATCTCCGGTAGTTCAGTGCTACAAATGTCAAGGGTACACACAAATCAGACACCTGCACAGGAGACATTAAATGTGGTTACTGCGCGGAGGACATGACACAAGAACGTGTCCAAGAAAGAGTTCTTCACCTTGTTGCACTAATTGCCATAAAATAAATAGAGACGAAAAGGATCACCCAGCGTATAGCCAAGAGTGCCAGGAGGTGGGACAGGATAGCCAGAATGTCGGTAATTGCTAAGGGGCACTTCAATGAAACAAGTAATATAACACTGCAAGCATCTGGTCGAAGACCTCTTACGGAAGCAAAATCAATTCGCGATGCTACAGTGCAATTCAAGCAAAGCTAAAGGAAATGTCTAATAAGATAATTAAAATAGTTCAATGTAACTTAGGACGTGGTTATAACGCCCAACATGAGTTATTAGATTATTAAGAAATAATACTATATTATATTTATAAATGAAACTTACATTGGCAGTAACACAACTATGAAAAGTACACCTGGCTACATAACATATCAATTTACATAATCAACATGTAAAAGCCACTATACTCATTAAAGAAGGCTTTGAAGCTGTTTAGGCATCTCTAAATACTCAACTTCAAATTTATGTGTAGTCCAACTTATTACATCTGGCAAAAGCTTTTTTATCAAGCATGTATATTGAACCAAAAGTAGACAACAATGGAACTTTAGATCAATTTGAACGATTTTAAGAGACACCAGTGATGCCATTCATATCATAGGTGACTTAAATGGCTGGCATCCACTTTGGGGATCTCCAGTCGAAACACACGGGCAATGATATTGCCGACCTTATTGTCCCTAATCTAACTATAAATAATACTGGCACGGCACATACATATGAAACAATAGCTGATTTTGCGTGGTTCCATTGTTGACCCACATTACCTCATCCTCCATCTCTAACCACATACACAACTGGCAAATTGTTAACTCCATATGTCCCTTCTGACCACCACGGAATTTCATTTGAATACCACCTCAAAACAATATAATCCGACAAAATAAAAAACAATCGACATTTAAGTACAACACATGTAACTTTAAAGAATGAGATAAGTTGGGTGATATCTTCACCAGAGAAATCCAACATGACATTTCTAACGTACATATCTTATCCTTAGATACCAAGGGCTTACTTGAATATATTGATAAAATTACATCTTTTATACATAAAATTTGCAAAAAACATCTTCCTCACACCACTGCCCGACCAACACGTTCCTTGGTGGAACAAAGAACTCGACATACTAAAAAGAAAAGTCTTAGACAACCACCACCTACTTCAGAAACTCTCCCGGAAAAATCTTCCCATGTATACTGCTATTGAGGAAAGGAATAAGCTTAAAAAAGAGTATGCTGAGGCTATCAGAAATGCTTCTACACAGAACTTTCGAGAATTCTGTTCTAAGCAGGGAAAAGAGGACGTATGGTCTATTACTAATAGATTAATTAAAAACTCAAAACCATCACAGCCACCTTCGACGGTTAAAATAGCACCCGATAAGTTTACTAAATCTTGTGAAGAAACATCTCAGTTTTTCTTGGATAAATTTTACCCTGAAGATACTCCTGATACCCATGAATCCCAAACAGCTTCAAGACAAATTGCTGAATCTACACCAAATACAACTGATGAACCACTTTTTACAACTGAAGAAATTCTCCAAAGCCCTAAAGATATAAACTCGAAAATCACCAGGACCAGACCACCTTACTTCGGACATATGTTACTGCTTGCCCAACAATTCCCAGAAATTATCACTAATGTAATGAATAGATGTCTTACCTATCTCTATTCTAAGCAATGGAAACATGCAAGTTAAAATCATCCCTAAAACTAACAAAGTAGACTACACTGACGCTTCTTCATATCGTCCTATAGGACTGATAAATGTATTCGGCAAATTACTCGAAAAATTAATCACCAAGAGACTCAATCACTACATGTACACACACGATAAAACCAATCAAAACAGTACGGATTCAAAGAACAGAGATCCACCATAGAAGCACTCAGCGATATGATTTCAAAAATACGAAAATACAAAAATTTTGGAGATCAAGTTGTGGCTGTTTCTCAGACATTCAAGCGGCATTCGATCACGCCTGGTGGCCTGTTATTCTACGAAGACTTCACATATCGGATGTCCAAAAAATTTGTACAAAATCATATATAATTACCTAAGTGAACGAACTGTTAGTATAAGTTACTCTAGTTGTTGCACCAGGAAGACCATGACTAGAGGTTGTATCCAAGGCTCCGTATGTGGTCCAACTTTTTGGAATATAATCTTAGATGAGCTGCTTGATAAAGATTTACCTGATGGATGTCACATGCAAGCTTTTGCTGATGACATAGTTCTCATAGCCCACCACAAAGACCCGATTATCTTACAATCCAAAATAAATCAAGCCCTGTCTTCGATTACAAGTTGGGGAGAGTCAGTGAAGTTAAAATTTAATCCCCAGAAAACCCAAGCACTAGCTTTTACAAAAAAGGCAGAGAAAATTAAAATAAACATTACTGGTACTCCCATTCACCTCCAAAATCAGTCCAAAATTTCAGTTATCATTGACAAGAAACTCAAATTCATTCAACATGCTCAACACACCATAACCAAAACACAAAACATCTACAACAAACTTATTAAATATGTGCGACCCACTTGGGGCATCCAATCAGAAAACATAGAAATCCTATATAAACAAGTTATCGAACCGATCATATGCTACGCATCTAGTATATGGCACACAGCGTTAAAATATAAATATGTTAGAAACAAACTATTGTCCTTACAGCGTGGATTTGCAGTTAAAATAATTAAAGGCTTTAGAACTATCAACACCATAAACGCTATTTCACTTGCTAGATTGACTCCGATACATATTAAGATTGAAGAACTTGCCTCAATAGAAACCACAAGATTAACTGGTATTACTAAATACCTACCCACTGACATTCAACTTGATATACCATCCAAACCTAAAGAATTATTGCATCCCGCACAACGCATATCTGTCACATACAATGAAGCCCTTAGTGACGAGGAAGTCAAACAATACCTTAAAGATAACATCCATCACATTTTTACTGATGGTAGCAAATATAATGATCAGGTGGGAGCTGCTTATGTCATTTATTGTCCTAACGGCAAAACAATCACGAAGAAAATTAAACTTCACAGTTCTTGTTCAGTCTTCCAAGCTGAGTTGAAGGCTATTGAGCAAGCCTGCCTCTGGCTTGAAAGCAAAAAAGTCGCTGAAGCAATAATACTATCCGACAGCAAGTCAGGACTGCAGGAAATCAGTAATTCTAATAGTACAAATTCATTAGTAAATGTAATTCACAAAATAGTTAACAAAACTAAAATTAAAATACATTTTATCTGGATAAAAGCACATATTGGTATATCAGGTAATGAGGCCGCCGACTTAGCAGCCAAAGCGGCGGCCACCAGTCACAATGCCCCTATGTTCTTCAAATTTCTTAAGCTTCGTGCAAACTTGGTAAAGAAAACAGTAAAATAGCTTTGAGTCATTTTATCAAAATAATACTAAAGGAGAAATCACCAGAAAATGGTTGCCCACACTTACACATATACAAGCATTATATCATGTCACAAAACATTCATTTGCTCACACAAATTCTTACTGGGCATGGATATCATAAAGAGTATCTATATAAGTATAAAATAGTCGATAATAACACCTGTCCTTGTGATGATATAACGATACAAACGATAACACACTTAGTAACGGAATGTCCAAATATCAAAATACCCGGTATGAACATACTATGATATGTGATAATCTTATAAATTAAACCTTTGATTTGGAACAAGTTATAAGCAAAGAAAGCACTGAATTCATTCTTGAATCACATCAACAGCATCATATTTAATCAAAGAAATTCAATAAAACCGAAAGTTCCTAAAGTGTTACAGCAACCAAAAATACCATTTTAGTCGTAAATAAATACATGCTGAAACATTTTGATTATTGTATGTAAATAAATAAATACCAGGATGATATAAAACTATAAAATTAATTCAAACTTAAAATAAAATTGAGTTAAAGGCTAATAATGTAGTAATTAAATTTCTGGATTAAATTATTCAACATATAAAAAGGAAAGATTAAAATAACAGTGATAAATATAAAACAAAGATGTATATAAAACAAAGAACTGTTCTGTATCAATAGCAGAACAGCAATGTTCAAACATTGCAACAAAAATACCGCAAATGATGCAAGAAATCGTTAGGTCAAAAAAAAAAAAAACCTAACCTAACCTAACTAACCTAACCTTTTTTTGGGAAATCATGGACTACCTCCGCCTGGGAAAGGTGGAGGGCGTGCCGGACTCTTACCGGCTAAACCACCCGGTGTCTCTCTCGCACGTGCGCGGGGCCGCGGAATCCAAATTCTTCCGCAGCCCCACACTAGTGCTGGCCCGGTCTGTCCGGGCCTCGTCTCCTGCACGGGGTAGTGAGGTGTCTCGATACCCCGTGCATCGCCTCAGAGGCGCGCGCCGACACCCGCTTGCGCCTCCGCCTCGGGTCCATCAGAGGGGTGACTTCCCAAGTCCCTCGCCCTGGACCCATCGGGAGCCGAAAGGGCGTTGTCCGCCCTTCTCCTGCGCTCGGTGCGCCTTCTGCGGCCGGGAAGGGAGTCGAGATCTCCTTTCCCGTTCAGCAGTTTCTTCTCATCACGTCCTCGCAGAAGGACACCACCGCGTCCCACGACTCTGCGCTACCGACCATCTTCCGCACTAAGGCCGGCAGCGACAGATCGCTTCCCTATTCATTTGTGAGGACACGGCGCTGCTCCTCCCAAGCTGTACACTCGGCGAGCGTGTGTTGCGCCGTGTCCTCCCCACAATGGACGCAGTGGTGGCATTGAGCGTCCGGCTCCCTGTCTATGCGGCACAGGTACTTGCCGAAGCAGCCGTGCCCGACAGCACCTGCGTCACCCTAAACGACAGGGAGCCGTGCCTTCTCCCGAGCCAGTCGTCGAGTACTGGCCGGATCGCCTCGACGGTAGCGAGGCCGGCGGTAGGCGCAGAAGCCTTTGCCGCCATTCCGCCACCAAGACCTGACGGAGCCTCTCGGCGCAGCGCGATCTGCCGCTGCACCGGCCTCGAGCCCCGTGCCCGCTCTTCCTCGGGCCATCGATATAATGACGCGAGTACTTTCGCCTCTAAGTCCCAGGGCGGATCCGGCCAGGACGCAAGTTGCGCCTCGTAGGAAATCGTGCGACCCGCGGACGACTGACGGCCATCGCCCTTGCGGTTTTCGCAGCATGGCGAGGTGCTGGCCGTCATGTCCATCGCCCACAGGGGCCCCATACAGCCATGGACCGCACGATTCACGTACAACCGCCTACAGGCGGCACTCGCCCCCAAGTTGGGAAGCAACGTTGAAAGCGCGCCCGCTGCACCCATCAATTTGGGCGCCAGCCGCCAGTGGGGTCCGAATTCCCAGCGGCTGTCGAGCACCAATCCCAGATACTTCATGGTGGACTCGACAGCTATCCGGGCCCCGCTGACCACGATGTGTGATCCCGGCGGCGCGTCGAGGGCCATGGAACTCGATGGCCTCCGACTTGTTTAGGGCCACCTCCAGGCCCAGGCGCCGGATGCGGTTCACCACTCTGTGACACCGCAGCCGTGGCAACCAACGCTGCTTCCCGTGCGAGCTCCCGGGCAGTGACAAGCGTGTCGTCTGCATAACACGTCAAGTCGGCGCCCGACGGAGTTCACTCAGCACCAGTCGTAGCCGATGTTCCACAGGAGCGGTCCCAGACCGATCCCTGCGGAACACTGCACGACATGACGCGCCGACCAGCGCCGTCACGTCCCCGATACGTAACGCATCTCTTCAAGGTAAGCCCCTATTGTGCGGCGAGGTAGAGGCACGCGATGGTAATTCAGCGCCCCGAATACAACCCAGGGTAGGGTGTTGAAGGCGTTGGAGATGTCTAAAGACACCGCCAGCACCCACCCGGGACCCCGATACCTCTCCGCCAGGGCCCTCACGCGTAATAGCGTCTATGGTGGAGCGCCCGCGACGAAACCAAATTGTTCTCGTCCAGGTCCGGCCTCTCTGCACAAGTGGCTGACGAGATCTGCGATGATACGCTCAAAAGTTTGCCCGCCTCGTCAAGCAGCACTATGGGCCGGTACGCGGATGTGAGTCCGGGCCCCTCCTCCTGAGCAGGACCAGCCTCCCTCCTTCCACACACTGGGAAGCTGACACTGCTGGAGACATGCCGTGAAGAGCCCTCAACTGGGGCTCTAGCCTTCAGAGCCAGGACGAGAGCTCGACCAGGAACTCCGTCAGGTCCGGGCGCTGTGTTCTAGCCGGAGTCGAGACACGGCCGCTCTCGTCTCTGCTGTCACCTCAGACATCGTGCTCTCTTCTCTGGAGAGTCTGTGGCTGAGGGCGAAGCAATCGCCGGGGAACGTCCCACTGTTCAGGAAGAGAGCCGATACCACTGCCCTAGCAACTGGGGTTGCATGTTTGTGTTAGTGAGGCGCCCAGGACGCAACTGCCCTGTACCCAACGGGCGCCCCGGATCCCGATCTTGGACCCCAGCAGCTCCTCCTGGCACGCAACTTTGAGTCGCCGATACAGCCACAGAGTCTCCTTAGACGCGCGGTACACCTCATATAGCGCGTCCTCCTCGGCGGAATCGTCGACGTCGCCTCCGGTATCGGGTGTACCGGCGACGAGCCGCACACGCTATGCGCAATTGCGCGATCTCGGCGGTCCACCAGTACACCTGGTGCTTTGCGGACCGTTGGCGGACACGGGGCATGGACGCGTCGCAGATCTGCGTCATCGCCCCGCGAAACCATAGCGCCACCGCTTCGACGTCGACGGGGCCGTCCGTCGTCGACTCCCAGATCCAGGACTGGACTAAGGCAGCTTCTCGAGTAGTTCCTGTCGATGCGCTTTAGCGCCCAACGCGGCCGTCATTAATCGGGGTTGTTGGATGGCGGCCGCTCGCGGACTGGGCAGAGACGTCGAACCGGATATATCGATGGTCCGACAGCGTTCCACCTCTACGGCGACACGCCAGTCGCGGACTCGGCTGGCGACAGAGGGGCTAGCGAGCGAGACGTCCACTATCGACCCGCCCCTGCCGCACGCACGTGTATTCCGAACCCGATTCAGAATGACCAGACCAGTCGTCACCGTCCACTTCTAGCACCTCGCCCGAGGTCAGTGACCGAGATCCCCACGCCGATGATTTGGCGTTGATCTCCGAGCACCAGAACAGGACGAGGGTGATAGCGGCCTACGACGGCGCCCAACTCGACAAGGAAACCCCAAAGGCGGCGAGACTCTGTTGGGGAGAAATACGCCCTACAATAACGATGCCGCCCGAGACCGCAGCAACCCAGCCGCGGCCCCGAGACGGTCGATCAGAGTCCGCCAATAATGGCCACAAACCGTCAGCGCATCCCAACCAGTTGTCGCGGGCGGGAATGAAGTACGGTTCGGCGACCACAGCCATGAATCGACCACTCTGCCATGCTCTGGAGTAGGAGATCCTGAGCTCTGGCACAGTGGTTGATATTGCCCCGGAAAATGGAATTTTGCCGTTACTGGCATTCCATTCCTCGGCAACGGTCCTGGGCGGGAGTCGGCCGCGGAGCTGCAGCCTGCGGGGGCGAGGTTAACCCGGCAGGCTTAGTGCCTCTCTTTCTTTTCGACCTGCTGGCAGGCGCCCCACAGGCCCTCCGCTCTCTGTGCTCCGCTGGCCTTCCGCAGCAGAACAAAGGCTGCAGTTAAACGCCGCGGTGCACAGGGCCGCCTTGTGGCCAGGCTGGCCGCAGCGATAACAGAGGTCACTACGGTCAACCTCGGCGGTGCACTTCGCCCGGACGTGCCCTTTCCAGGCACCGGAAGCACCGCAGGCCGGGCCAGTAGCTTGGTCCTTGCCGCCACCCAGCCTACCAGCAATTTGCCGCTATCGGCGATCTTCGCCGACGCTACAGGGCACCGAACCCAGACCGCGCCGAGTCCGGTGGCGTCGGTGGCATATCGCCAGCCCGCACCTTGTCCGGCGGACACTCCGCTTCTGGCAACGGCCGCCACCACCTCCTCAGAGGTCACCGAGTCGTCCAGCCCAGCAATCCGCACCTCTGCGGTTTTCATTGGTCTGGAGACCCGACGTCCTCAGGTTGAGGACCTCCTCATCTTGGCGGCCAGTGCATCCGCCTTTTCGGCACTTCCGCTCACAGTACCAGCCACCTCGAACAGCCGCGCACCCGTGACAGCCTGCTTGAGGGTGACGGATGAAGGCCAAGATCTGATAATTTGATCTTGGCTTGGCCTCGGCGATGACCGACTGGTACGTCACGCCACGCCCACAGCTCCGGGCTGCAACGTGAGCGTCACAGCATTGGACCGCGGAACATGCACAGCCGGTCTCTTGCGACCGCCTTTGGCAGTCCGCCGTTCAGGTTTAGGAGCCGTCTTTGCGGTTCCACCTGGGCGCATGGCTGCTGCGGCTTCTTGGCGGCTTGCGGGCTCCTGCGCCCACGACTTTCGCGCCCAGGTCTCACCCTAGACCTGGCATTCGTGGCTGGTCACTCGGAGGGGCCTCCGCGGGCTTTTTGTTACCCTCCGCGCTTCCCCTTGAGGCGCAAGTCCGGCGGCTCCTCAGTCCTCCGCGTGTCAGCTGCTAAAGGCGGACGGAGGATTTCCGCCGGGAGACGCCGAGAAATTGCTCCAGTCGAGCGTTAACCATGCTCCCGCACTGGAGCATGCAGAGCCGGACAATGCGCTCGACCTCTTCGTCGGTACGAGGCTTGCCGGTCGCGGTGCGGAGTCGGGCCACCAGGTGCGGCATCGGTGGACGTGCGTCGCTGTTGCTGCTCGCTTAGCGCAGCGACTTGCCGCCGGAGGTCCTCCAGATCATTTCTGAGGCGGCTTTCCTCCTGCAGCTTTGCGACCTCGTCAGAGGCCGTCCTGTTGAGGAGGATGCCAACCGCCTCCCTATCAGCGGCAGCCTCCCTTTAAGCCACGGGTGAACGTTCCTTTCAGGCTGCCGGACTTGGTGGCAACCTTCAGACCAAGTCCACCCCATCCAGAGCCAGCTGGCTCAAGGCCACCGCAGAGTTTCCCCTTCCGCTGCAAGAGCAGCTCGTCGCTCGCGGCAACGTCGCCATTTCCGATACTTCGTCGGCCGCGACGGCTTTGCGCTGCTCCTCTTGGCGGCGTTGAGCCCGCCTTGAGCTCCCCAGAGGCACAGCCACCGCCATCGCCAGGGTCCTCCGTAGAACCCCATGTCACTTTCTGCTTACTAGCCGCCGAGGTATTGGAGCACACGAACCGTCCGTGCTTATCCTCCGCGGCTGCGAAGCCACTCGCCCTCTCGATGCCTGTCGACCCTCCCGAAGTCGGCAACTTAGCAACCTAACCTAACCTAACCTAACTTTTTTTTTTTCAAATCCATGGACTACCTCCGCCTGGGAAAAGCGGAGGGCGTGCCGGACTCTTACCGGCTAAAACCACCCCGGTGTCTCCTCGCACGTGTGCGCGGGGCCGAATCAAATTCTTCCGCAGCCCCACACTAGTGCTGGCCCAGTCATCGGGCCTCGTCTCCTGCACGGGGTAGTGAGGTTCGACTTCCCGTACATCGCCTCAGAGGCGCGCGCCGACACCCGCTCGCGCCTCCGCCTCGGGTCCATCGAGGGGCGGGGACTTCCCAAGTCCCTCCCCTGGACCCATTCATGGGGGCCGGAAGAGCGCTTAGTAGCGCCCGCCGCGGCCCCAGCGACGATCTGGTCTCTGGCTCCGCCGCCAACCAAGTTTCGGCCGAGGGTGGAGAGCGGCACCGCAATACCGACACTCCTCTCCCCGCGGCCCCACCACCACCGCATCAACGGTGCCGCCCCTGAGTCGCGGAGGATAGGGCGAGTGGCGCATCGCCATACCAACACTCCTCTTCCTCCGCGACCACCTGGTTGCAGCGGCAGGGAGCAGACCAACCCCTTCCAGCAGCAGCTCACTGACATCCGAAGTGGGCTCGCCGACCCACACGGAGTGGCCACTCGGGCCGGCCCTACACCAGGCCAGCCAAGCAAGGGGTTCTCTGTTCACCGCGGTCGACCAAGCCACGGCTGCTAAGCCCCCGCCACGACAAGGCGGAACCCGTCTGGGGAACCTAACCTAACCTAACCTAACCTAACCTAACCCAACTTAACCTAACCTTTTTTTTTTTTTTTTTCGGGGAACTCATGGACTACCTCCGCCTGAAAGGCGGGAGGCGTGCCGACTCTTACCGGCTAAACCACCCCAGTGTCTCCTCGCATGCGCGCGGGGCCGCGGGAATCCAAATTCTTCCGCAGCCACACTAGTGCTGGCCTGGTCTGTCCGGGCTCGTCTCCTGCACGGGTAGTGAGGTGTTCTGACTACCCGTGCATCGCCTCAGAGGCGCGCGCCGACACCGTTCGCGCCTCCGCCTCAGGTCCATCGAAGAGGGGGGGACTTCAAGTCCTCGCCCTGGACCCATTCATGGGGCCGAAGAGGCGAAGTAGCGCCCGCTTTCGCGGCCCCAGCGGCGGATCTGGTCTCTGGCTCCGCCGCCAGCAAGTTTCGGCCGCGGAGGTAGGGAGGCGGCGCCTCGCAATACCGACATCTTCCCCGCGGCCCCCCACCACCACCGCATCAACGGTGCGGCCCCGTCTGAGTCGCGGAGGATAGGGCGAGTGGCGCATCGCCATACCAACACTCCTCTTCTCCGCGACTCCACCTCGGTTGCAGCGGTAAGGGGAGCAGACCAACCCTTCAGCAGCCCACCAACACATCCGGTGGGTCGCCGAGCCCACACGAGTGTACACCTCGGGCCGGCCTACACCCGGGCCAGCCATCCTCTTTGTTCACCGCGGTCGACCAAGCCACGGCTACTAAGCCCCCGCCACGACAAGGCGGGAACCCGTTCAGTCACCCAAACGACAATTGTCCATGCGACGATATTACATCTCAAACGATAGAACATCTCTTGAGAAATGCCTCGCGTTCGGACCACAAAGATCCACCACGAAACAATATGTGCTAGTGTGAGAGTGTCGCCTACAAAATCACTGAGTTAATGAAAAAAGAGTCCAGCTGGAACTCATTTATTATTTACATTAAATATATATTTACAAGGCTTAAACGATTTAATAATAATAATTAGGAATAGATTGATTTATACATTGTACATATTTTTTTTTTCTGTTTGTCTTTATTTCATGTCATCATGTTTCAATTCTATATCTGTCATAATATCTCTTCATGTTTTAATTTTATTTATTAGATTTAGTATAGAAATAAGGTCACTTTTATTACTCTATTTATTCTGCATTTGACATTACTTATTTACATGTTCCGAATTTTAATTGTCGAAGTTAATCTAGCTGTAATTTTCACTTTATATCCTCAATTAATCTCATTAGTTTATAAGTTCTATCAATACTCTTTTTTTCACCATGTTTATATATATTAAATGTTACAACATCTTAATGCGGCGATTAGAGACTATTGTAAACAATTTATGCATAAGTCATTGTAAATAGCAAAATTTGCAAATTAAAGATTTAATAAACAGGTGTCAACTATAGAAATATTATTTAGTAACCTAAGTTTTCTTTACCTTTTGTTCAGTTTTAAGTTTAAGTTGATTTATAATTACTTACATTTTCTTTTACCTTTGTCTACCATATAGCTAAACTGTTAACAATATTTCGTTAAAACAATATGTCAATTATAATTGTTAAACTCATTTAAGCATGTATTCACTACTTTACAACTTTTTATTATTCTGTTTTTATAGACGGTGTCAACGATAGAAATGTTATTTTAGTTACCTATGTTTTACTCACCTTGTTTAGTTTTAGTTTAAGTTGTTTTACATTCACATATATATTCTTTCACCCTTTATGTCAATTATAAATAATTGTTAAAGTTAGTTTAACCATACTTTTTATTATTCAACTTTCTTTTTTTTCTTTTATATTAACATCTTCTAATTTTGTTTTCTACTTGTTTATATTTAAGTTAAAGTATACATTGCCTGTATCAAATCGCAGGCAATCTGTATTATTCGCTTGTGATTGAATTTGTTAATAATATGTTTAGTATTGCAAAGGTGTGAAACTTGACAATACAGTCCTTGGAGGTGGTGTAACTCTGAGGAATAAAAAAAAAAAAAAAAAAAAACCTAACCTAACCTAACCCAACCTAACCTAACCTTTTTTTTTTTTTTTTTGGGAAATCCTCATGGACTACCTCCGCCTGGGGAAAGCGGAGGCGTGCCGGACTCTACCGGCTAAAACCACCCCAGTGTCTCCGCATGTGCGCGGGCCGCCGGAATCCAAATTCTTCCGCAGCCCACACTAGTGCTGGCCCGGTCCATCCGCCTCGTCTCCCGCACGGGTAGTGAGGTGTTCGACCCGTGCATCGCCTCAGAGGCGCGCGCCGACACCGCTCGCGCCTCCGCCCAGGTCCATCGAAGAGGGGTGGGACCCCAAGTCCCTCGCCCTGGACCCATTCAGAGCCGGAAAGGCGTTGTCCGCCCTTCTCCTGCGCTCTGGTGCGCCTTCGGCCGGGAAGGGAGTCGAGATCTCCTCTCTGTTCCGCAGCTCTTCTGCGACATCACGTCCTCGCAGAAGGACACCACCCGCGTCCCACGACTCTGCGCTACCAACCATCTTCCGCACTAAGGCCGGCGGCGACAGATCGCCCCACTTCATTTGTGGGACGGCGCTGCTCCTCCCAAGCTGCACACTCGGCGAGCGTGTTGCGCCGTGTCCTCCCTGCAATGGACGCAGTGGTGGCACCGAGTCCGGCCTCGTCTATGCGGCACAGGTACTTGCCGAAGCAGCCGTGCCCGACAGCATCTGCGTCACCCAAACGACAGGGAGCCGTGCCCGAGCCAGTCGTCGAGTACTGGCCGGATCGCCTCGACGGTAGCGAGCCGGCGGTAGGGCGCAGCCTTTGCCGCCATTCCGCCACCAAGACCCGACGGGCTCCTCTCGGCGCAGCGCGATCTGCCGCTGCACCGGCCTCGAGCCCCGTGCCGCTCTTCCTCGCGCCATCGATATAATGACGCGGTACTTTCACCTCTAAGTCCCAGGGCGGGATCCGCCAGGACGCGCCGCCTCGTAGAAATCGCGATACCGCGGACGACTCTGATGGCCATCGCCCTTGCGGTTTTCGGCATGGCGAGAGCTGGCCGTCATGTCCATCGCCCACACAGGGCCCATACGGGCCATGGACCGCACGATTCACGCACAACCGCCTACAGGCGGCACTCCCCCAAGTTGGGAAGCAACAAGGAAACGCGCCCGCTGCACCCATCAATTTGGGCGCCAGCCGGAAGTGGGGTCCATTTCAGCGGCTGTCGACCAATCCCAGATACTTCATGGTGGACTCGACAGCTATCCCCCCGACAACCTAACCTAACCTAACCTAACCTTTTTTTTTTTCGGAAATCCTCATGGACTACCTCCGCCTGTAGGAGGTGGAGGACTCTTACCGGCTAAACCACCCCGGTGTCTCCTCGCATCGTGCGCAGGGCCGCGGGAATCCAAATTCCGCAGCCCCATTGACTAGTGCTGGCCCGGTCTGTCCGCCTGTCTCCTGCACGGGGTAGTGAGGTGTTCGACTACCCCGTGCATCGCCTCAGAGGCGCGCGCCGACACCGCTTGCGCCTCCGCCTCGGGTCCGAAGAGGGGGTGGGGACTTCCAAGTCCTCGCCCTGACCCATTCATACGGAAAAGGCGTTGTCCGTGCTCCTGCGCTCAGGTGCGCCTTCTGCGGCCGGGGAAGGAGTCGAGATCTCCCTTTCCCGTTCTGCAGTTTCTTCTGCGACATCACGTCCTCGCAGAAGGACACCACCGCGTCCACGACTCTGCGCTACCGACCATCTTCCGCACTAAGGCCGGCAGCGACAGATCGCTTCCTACTTCATTTGAGAGACACGGCGCTGCTCCTCCCGCTGCACACACACTCGGCGAGCGTGTGTTGCGCCGTGTCCTCCACACAATGGACGCAGTGGTACTGAGCGTCCGGCTCCCTGTCTATGCGGCAGGTGTACGCCGAAGCAGCCGTGCCCGACAGCACCCAGTCACCCTAAACGACAGGGAGCCGTGCCTTCCCGAGCCAGTCGTCGAGTACTGGCCGGATCGCCTCGACGGTAGCGAGGCCGGCGGGGCGCAGCTTTCGCCATTCCGCCACCAAGACCTGACGGAGCTCCTCTCGGCGCAGCGATCTGCCGCTGCACCGGCCTCGAGCCCGTGCCCGCTCCTCGCGCCATCGATATAATGACGCCTCTACTATCGACTAAGTCCCGGCGGGGATCCGGCCAGGACGCAAGCCGCCTCGTAGGAAATCGTGCGATACCCGGACGACTCTGACGGCCATCGCCCTTTGCGGTTTACGCAGCATGGCGAGAGTGCTGGCCGTCATGTCCATCGCCCACACAGCCCCATACAGGCCATGGACCGCACGATTCCCACGTACAACCGCCTACAGGCGGCACTCGGGCCCCAAGTTGGGAAGCAACGTTGAAAGCGCGCCTGCACCCATCAATTTGGGCACCAGCCGCCGGAAGTGGTCCGAATTCCCATCGGCTGTCGACACCAATCCCAGATACTTCATGGTGGACTCGACAGCTATCTCCTCCGCCACGATGCGTGTGATCCTGAGGCGGCGGGCGCGTCGAGGGCCATGGAACTCGATGGCCTCCGACTTGTTTAGGGCCACCTCCAGGCCCAGGCGCGGATGCGGTTCACCACTGTGACACCGCAGCCGTGGCAACCAACGCTGCCTCCTGTGCGAGCTCCCCGGGCAGTGACAAGCGTGTCGTCTGCATAACACGTCAAGTCGGCGCCCGACGGAGTTCACCTCAGCACCCAGTCAGCCGATGTTCACAGGAGCGGTCCCAGACCGATCCCTGCGGAACACCGCACGACATGACGCGCCGACCAGCGCCGTCACGTCCCCGATACGTAACGCATCTCTTCAAGGTAAGCCCCTATTGTGCGCGGAGGTAGGGAGGCACGCGATGGTAATTCAGCGCCCGAATACAACTCAGGGTAGGGGTGTTGAAGGCGTTGGAGATGTCTAAAGACACCGCCAGCACCACCCACCCCGGATACTGTCTCCTCCGCCAGGGCCCTCACGCGTAATAGCGTCATGGTGGAGCGCCCGACGAAAACCAAATTGGTTCTCGTCCAGGTCCGGCCCTCTCTGCACAAGTGGCTGACGAGGCGATCTGCGATGATACGCTCAAAAGTTTGCCCGCCTCGTCAAGCAGCACTATATGCCGGTACGCGGACGCAGAGTCCGTGGGCAACCTTCTTCCTGAGCAGGACCAACCTCCTCCTTCCACACACTGGGAAGCTGACCCAGACATGCCGTAAGAGCCCTCAACTGGGGCTCTAGCTCCTTCAGAGAGCCAGGACGAGAGCTCGACCAGGAACCCGTCGGGTCCGGGCGCTGCGTTCTTATCCGGAGTCGCGACACGGCCGCTCTCGTCTCTGCTTGCGTCACCTGGGGACATCGGTGTCTTCTGGAGAGTCTGTGGCTGAGGCGAAGCCATCGCCCGAACGTGTCCCACTCGTTCAGGGAGAGCCGATACCACCGCCTCTAGCAACTGGGGTTGCGCCTTGTGTTAGTGGGGCGCCCAGGACGCAACTTGCCCTGTACCAACGGTAGCGCCCCATGGATCCCGATCTAGGACCCCAGCAGCTCCTCCTGGCACGCGACTTTGAGTCGCCGACCAGCCACAGAGTCTTCTTAGACGCGCGGTACACCTCATATAGCGTCCTCCTCGGCGGAATCCCGTCGACGCCGCCCGGTATCGGGTGTACCGGCGACGAGCCGCAACGCACGCCATGCGCAATTGCGCGATCTCGGCGGTCCACCAGTACACCTGGTGCTTTGCGGACCGTTGGCGGACACGGGGCATGGACGCGTCGCAGATCTGCATCATCGCCCGCGAAACCGTAGCGCCACCGCTTCGACGTCGACGGGGCCGTCCGTCGTCGACTCCAGATCCAGGACTGGACCAAGGCAGCCTCGAGAAACCCCTGTCGATGCGCTTTGGCGCCCAACGCGGGCCGTCGTTAATCCGGGTTGTTGGATGGCGGCCGCTCGCGGACTGGGCAGAGACGTCGAACCGGATATATCGATGGTCCGACAGCGTCTCCACCTCTACGGCGACACGCCAGTCGCGGACTCTCGGCTGGCGACAGAGGGCCGCGAGCGAGACGTCCACTATCGACCCGCCCCGCTGCCGCACGCACGTGTTCCGAACCTGATTCAGGACGACCAGACCAGTCGTCACCGTCCACAGCACCTCGCCCGAGGGTTAGTGACCGAGATCCCCACGCCGATGACTTGGCGTTGAGATCTCCGAGCACCCAACAGGACGAGGGTGATAGCGGCCTACGACGGCGCCCAACCTCGACATGAAACTCAAAGTCGGCGAGACTCTTGTTGGGGAGAAATACGCCCCCTAATAACGATGCCGCCCGAGGCAGCAGCAACCAGCCGCGGCCCCGAGACAGGTCGATCAGGTCTCGCCAATAATGGCCACCAAACCGTCAGCGCATCCCAACCAGTTGTCACGGCGGGAATGTAGGCAGTTCGGCGACCACACGTGAATCGACCACTCTGCCATGCTCTGGAGTAGGAGATCCTGAGCTCTGGCACAGTTGATATTGCCCTGGAGAAACGGAATTGTGCCGTTACTGACATTCCATTCCTCGGCAACGGTCCTGGGCCGAGTCGGCCGCGGGAGCTGCTAGCCTGCGGGGCAGCGAGGTTAACCCGGCAGGCTTAGTGCTCCTCTTCTTTCTTTTTCTTTGCCTTGCTGGCAGGCGCCCACAGGCCCTCCGCTCACTCTGTGCTCCGCTGGCCTCCCGCAGCAGAACAAAGGCTGCAGTTAAGCGCCGCGGTGCACAGGCCGCTTGGGCCAGGCTGGCCGCAGCGATAACAAAGGTCACTACGGTCAACCTCGGCGGTGCACCGCCCGGACGCCCTTTTTCCAGGCACCGAAGCACCGCAAAAGGCCGGGGCTGGTAGTTGGTCCTTGCCGCCACCCAGCCTACCAGCATCTGCCGTATCGGCGATCTTCTTCGCCGACGCCACAGGGCACCGAACCCAGACCGCGCCGAGTCCGGTGGCGTCGGTGCGTATATCGCCAGCCCGCACCTTGTCCGGCGGACACTCCGCTTCTGGCAACGGCACGCCACTACCTCAGAGGTCACCGAGTCGTCCAGGCCAGCAATCCTACCTCTGCGGTTTTCATTGGTCTGGAGACCCGGACGTCCTCAGGGTTGAGGACCTCCCTCATCTTGGCGGCCAGCATCCGCCTCGGCACTGCCGCTCAGTACCAGCCACCTCGAACAGCCGCGCACCCGTGACAGCCTGCTTGAGGGTGACGGACTGAAGGCCAAGATCTGATAATTTGATCTGGCCTTGGCCTCGGCGATGACCGACTGGTACGTCACGCCACGCCCCACAGCTCCGGGCTGCAACGTTAGCGTCACAGCATTGGACCGCGGAACATGCACAGTCGGTCTCTTGCGACCGCCTTTGGCAGTCCGCGCAGGTTTAGGAGCCGCCTTTGCGGTTCCGCCTGGGGCATGCAACTGCTGCGGCCTTCTTGGCGGAACCTAACCTAACCTAACCTAACCTAACCTAACCTAACCCAAGAAGACGTTAACATGATACAAAACAACTGGCCTACCAATATATACAGACGGTAGTAAGATTTCGGGTATGGTTGGAGCTGCAGGCTGCTGGAAAGAAGGAGAAGTCTACAAAACAAAGCTAAAATTAAGCAATTACTGCAGCGTTTATCAGGCAGAACTTGCGCCATCCTCAGAACTGGACGTTTATAAGAAGCAAAAGTGAATTTAATAAAGAACATACTAAGCGACTCGATCGGCTCTAGAATGCCTCTCATCCAAGCACCTTCCATCCCTTAGCAGCTGAAATATTGAACAAAATCAATGAAATTCGAAACAATCAGGCGATGTAAAACAGTATTGGATTAAGGCCCATTGTGGCATATTGGGAAATGAAAGAGCAGATGAATTGGCTAAGTCAGCAGCAGAAACATCCAAACAAGCACCAGTCTATGATTGCTTCGCTGTCCCACGCAGCGCCAACCGGGAAAACACTATAAATATATGGCAAGAACGATATACGAAGCCGGAACAGGAGCCGTGACAAGAAGATTCTTCCGGATGTAACAGAAGCATATAAAACAATTGAAAAATTAATGTAAATAATTTAATATCACAAATATTGACAGGTCATGGAGGTTTAAAGCTTACCTATTTAGATTTAAATTATGAAAGCCCCTACTGCAGTTGTGATAATCAGACTCACAAACAATCGAACATGTTCTTATAGACTGTCCTAAATTTCAATTAGCAAGACTAGAATGTGAACTGCGTATGGGCTTTGTGCTAAAAGAAGGAACTCTAAACAGAGCTATTAACAACAATGACAGCCGAACTCACTTTCTTAAATTCGCAATAAGTAGTGTAGGAAAAATTGTTAAAGAAAATAAGACTATAATAAATATTAGAATAAATATACTTTAGAAGTTAGTCATAGTCGATAAGTAACATTTGTCATCATTGAACTTATAAGCAGTCATGTAGCAATACTTAAGGTATCAAAATATATAAATGTACACCATACAAAATGTAAAAGCGAATACAACGGAATACTTAAAAAAAAAAAAAAAAAAAATTCGCAGATAAGAAAGATAAAATTTTATAAGAAATAAAGGATGCTGTAAAATAAAAACAGCAGGAACAAAAGAATATCCTAAAAAAAAAAAAAAACCTAACCTAACCCCTGTACTGTGGAATTGCTTCTGGACCCTTTGCTTAGGAACTGGAGAAAAGGGTGACCTGCCAAGCGTTTGCTGACGACATTGTCCTGTTGTTCGCAGGTGATACGGCTCTGAGATTCAAAAGACGTGCGAATGCCGCTCTTGAACATGTCCGGGGTGGGGAATTGCAACAAACTCAAATTCGCGCCCCATAAGACCAAGGCTATGGTTATGACTAACAAATTGAAATACGATTCCCACGTCTCGACATGGGCGGGATATGCATTGGCATGTCGGAGATTAAGGTGCTTGGTGTCACCATAGACAGGAAACTCACTTTAACACCCACGTGAGAAATGTGTGCAGGAAGGCAACAAACTCTACAGTCAACTATCAAGAGCTGCAAAGATTAGTTGGGGCCTTCAACCGGAGATTATCAGGGCTATATACACGGCGGTTGTTGAGCCAGTAGTATTGCACGCGTGAGCGTGTGGCCAAGCAGCAAATAAACAAAAAGCAATTAAATGCTGTGCAAAGAGGATTGCTCAGAAAATTATTAAAGCTTACCACTGACTCCCTCCACTCGGCACTAGTATTGGGGCTTGCTTCCTCCAGACCTGAAGGTCCAAGAAGCAGCCACCCTTTTGAGGTAAAGAGGTAAACTCCGGTCGATACTGGGGACTGAGTGTTGGAAGCGAAGGCGAGCTTCGGAATTGCCCCACCCAGCATCCCATAATATGGACTTGGAATTCATATGCCTGAGAACAGCACGATATGAGACTCAACAACACCCAGAGTCTCAAAATATTTTATATGGGAGCAAAATAGGAAAAGGTTGGAGCAGCATTATCCTTTGGCAAAATGAAGCTGAGAAAAGAACTCTAAAGCTCAAACTGTCGGACTACTGTACCGTTTACCAGTCAGGAATTACTGGCATATTAAGGGCAACTGAGCGAATCCTCAGTAGCAATGAAAAAAGTTTTGGGTTTACAGTGACTCGAGAGCAGCACTCGAGACCATTGTCAACAAGACACCAAACATCCTTGCAGTTAAGACTGCAGAAATATACAGTGCATATTTTCACACAAAAAGTATCCAATTGTTCTGGATAAAAGCCCATGCGGTCTGATAGGAAATGAGCGGGCCGATGAGACAGGCACATGCTGCGTTGCGGAATTAAAGGAAAACCAGACTATGACTTCCAGTGTCATTCATTAAAAGACTTACCCGACTAGAGACCTTAGAAAAGTGGAACGTGAGGTATACAGAAGGCGATACTGGTAAAATAACAAAGGTCTTTCTCCCAAATACTACAAATGCATATAAGTTGGATAGGGAAACAGCACTGTCTCCTACAATGATACAGGCCATGACCGGGCATGGTGGGTTCTCTGAGTGCTTGTACCGATTTAAATGTAAGGAGAACTCATCATGTATCTGTGAACCAGGAGTTGAGAGACAGTGCTGCACATACTTCTCAAGTGTCCCATTTTTGGTAAAGAGAGACAGGAGTTTGAAACATCGTTCGGTATAAAACTGGAAAGCGACAACCTTTGGTCAATGTTAGTAGAAAGAAATACAAGAACAAAATTTATAAGATATTGTGAGGGAATTGTTAAAAAAGTCGTAAAGAAATCAAAGTTAAAATAAAAATGGTAATTATGTTAAACTAAAACTAAAATTAAAGTAAATATTAATTCTATGTAAAATTATTGATAATTATACTACGGCACTTTCATAACTAATGTAAGAAAGCTTCGTGTGTAATATCGGTGCTTCCTTGTGTCTATAACGCGTATAGACAGAGAGAATACCCTGAATAAAATGTGATTTGAAATAATAACTAAATCAGATAGTAAAAAGTAAAGATACAAAAAGACTCTGAAATTAATTGTCAGAGGCTGACTAAAAAAAAAAAAAAAAACCTAACCTAACCTAACCAACCTAACCTAACCTTTTTTTTTTTTTCGGGAAATCCTCATGGACTACCTCCGCCTGGGGAAAGGCGGAGGGGCGGACTCCTACTGGCAAAACCACCCCAGTGTCTCCTCGCACGTGGCGTGGGGCCGCGGGAATCCAAATTCTTCCAGCCCCACACTAGTGCTGGCCCGGTCTGTCGGGCCTCGTCTCCTGCACGGGGTAGTGAGTGTTCGACTACCCCGCATCGCCTCAGAGGCGCGCGCCGACACCCGCTCGCGCTCCGCCTCGGGTCCATCGAAGAGGGACTTCCCAAGTCCCTCGCCCTGGACCCATTCATGGGGGCCGGAAGAGCGCTTAGTAGCGCCCGCTCGCGGCCCCAGCGGCGGATCTGGTCTCTGGCTCCGCCGCCGACCAAGTTTCGGCCGCGGAGGGTAGGAGGCGGCGCCTCGCAATACCGACACCTCTCCCCGCGGCCCCACCACCACCGCATCAACGGTGCGGCCCCGTCTGAGTCGCGGAGGATGGCGCATGCCATACCAACACCTCTTCCTCCGCGACCACCTCGGTTGCAGCGGTAAGGAGCAGACCAACCCTTCCGCAGCAGCCCACCGACACACATCCGAAGTGGGCTCGCCGAGCCCACACGGAGCGTTACCTGGCCGGGCCCTACACCTCAGGCCAGCCAGGGTTCCTCTTTGTTCACCGCGGTCGACCAAGCCACGGCTACTAAGCCCCCCGCCACGACAAGGGGGAACCCGTTCGGGGAACCTAACCTAACCTAACCTAACCTAACATAACCTTTTTTTTTTTTTCGGGGAACTATGGACTACCTCCGCCTGGGAAAGGCGGAGGGCGTGCCGGACTCTTACCGGCTAAAACCACCCCGGTGTCTCCTCGCACGTGCGCGGGGCCGCAGGAATCAAATTCTTCCGCAGCCCCACACTAGTGCTGGCCCAATCTGTCCGGGCCTCGTCTCTGCACGGGGTAGTGAGTGTTCGACTACCCCTGCATCGCCTCAGAGGCGCGCGCCGACACCCGTCGCGCCTCCGCCTCGGGTCCATCGAAGAGGGGGCGGGGACTTCCCAAGTCCCTCGCCCTGGACCCATCTACATAGCCGGAAGAGCGCTTAGTAGCGCCTGCTCGCGGCCCCAGCGGCGAATCTGGTCTCTGGCTCCGCCGCCGACCAAGTTTCGGCCGCGGAGGGCAGGGAGAGCGGCGCCTCCGGTCATCCTCCTCTCCCCGCGGCCCCCACCACCACCGCATCAACGGTGCGGCCCCGTCTGAGTCGCGGAGGATAGGCGAGTGGCGCATCGCCATACCAACACTCTTCCTCCGCGACCACCGGTTGCAGCGGTAAGGGAGCGGACCAACCCTCCCGCAGCAACCACCGACACACATCCGAAGTGGCTCGCCGAGCCCACACGGAGTGGTGACTGGCCGGCCCGCCACCCTGCGGGCCAGCCAAGGGGTTCTCTTTGTTCACCGCGGGTGACCAAGCCACGGCTACTAAGCCCCCCCGCCACGACAAGGCGGGAACCCGTTCGGGGGGGAACCTAACCTAACCTAACCTAACCTAACCCAGTTCCGTTCCGTCTGGCGTCGCTTACGCATCGTTTCTGTAGCGCTCCCGTCTTTAAAAATCCGAAAAAATAGTTAAAGTTGTCCTATCGTCCTGAAAATTGCAGTGATTGTGTATTTTAGTGCACCCTATGCAGTGGTTGTGTTGGTTTTAAGCCGAGAGCTTTTCTTATAGTGATTTTGCAGGAAAGTGAGCACGTGGGATAACCTAAAAACGCAAAAAGGTAATATATTTATAAGTTTTTTGCGTACGCTGCTTCAAAACGATCGATGACTCATACTTTTTTATATGTCATTTTATAGGTCTTTTGAGGCGCTACATTTATCCGTTTGCTCCATATTTTTCCATTCAAAACTCACTGAGTTATAGCTCAAAAACCTTAAAACCACGTGGTGACTAAAATCAAAACTAGAAGTCTGTACTTATATTTGCTTACGCAGTTTTTAAGAGGCTTTATTTCCTAGCATACTGCAACTTTTCGCCTGCAAATCAGACTTATAGTTTAATAGTTATATTGAAATAACATAGTTTTTAAAAACAAGGTATAATTAAACTGTTTTTTACTCGAGATCTTCAGTGACAATGTATTAGGACTTTAACTATTTTCGATAGATAATATATCAAAGAATGTATGCAAAAAATCAGATTTTTCTATTAGTTACTACAGAGAAATAATAAATTGTGGAGAACACCACTCCACGTGATCCGTGTTAGAGAGCATTGCGGCTATTTTGACAAGATCATATCCAAGCGACTAATTTTAGGCAAATAAACCGTTTACAGCAAGAAAATATCTATTAAATTTCTAGAGATATTGAATTTTAATGTTTTGCTTAAAACTTTTAAGGCAAGCAACATTTAAACTAAATAATACTACCAACTTATAGGTGGCTGAAGAGACCTACAACGAGCCCAAACTCGACATATTTAGCCTGCTCCAGAGCAAAGTTGAGGATTTTGGTCATATCAGCCGCCATCTTGAATTGTTTCTTCTTTGATTTTACCAAACCAGATCATCAAAAGTAGTCGTGCTGGAACTTATTTTGTTTTTGACGTGGAGAATCTGATTCCGTTGAAAACTCCCTGAAAAATTGAACCCTGTAAATAGCCCACGGTGGAAGCTAGCCTAGCCCTAGTAAAAGGAGCCCAAACACGAGCAATTTTGGACCATAAACAGAGGAGTTGTTCACATTTATATATATTAATCCGCCATATTGAATTTCTTTTAACCGTGATTTAGGGAACCATTCAGATAAAACCATCGTGCTTGGGCTTAAACTTTTCGGCTGAACTCAGGGAATCTTTTTCTGCCAAAATTTTGCAAAAGCAGTGACTGGGAAAAGTCGAAGTTCAAACAGCCGGCACCTCCTCAACGAGAAAACCCAAACACCGATACTTTTGACATAAAACAGCTGAGCTATTTAGGTTTTATTTTCATCGAGCCGCCATATTTAATTTTTCAAACCTTAATTACTCAACTGCTGCGAATAAAACCATCGTGTTTGGGCAATCTGCCAGCAAATTGAGCCGAACGAGATTAGAGGTAAACTGTGCAGAAATCCAGATTTTAAAATTGACCAACCCGCCATCTTTGAATTTCGAGTTAATTTCTAAGTAACCGTTACACAAAAGACCATCGTGTTTGACTTAACCTTCTCAGCGACACATAAGGACTACGAATCTGAGAAACATTGCAGATTTCTTTAAATCTGGCAAAACACCAACTTTAAGAGCTAATAGTCGGTAACGGTTGCCCGCATTTTACAACTGTGGTAACGATTGAATCAAACATGGCGAGTAAGCCATGGGCACCTCAAGCACGAGCCGCGGAGGCTAAATTGACATCTAAGACAAGTAAAGGAGTTACCTGACAACAAGCAAGGCATTGCGTAAAAGTCCTTCTACAAAACGCAGCCTCCTCGGTAAAACGGTGGAAGAAGAAGCAAATCTCGGCGCATTACCCATTTCGGATGCGATGAATTGTTCGGCGGACACAGTTATACACATGGTTGACCCTGAGGAACTGGCTGTGATGACCCTGATAACATCTTAATTGAGATGGGACAGGAAGGTTTCTGAAAATCAAAGTTCAATAACTTTTGACACGGAAGCCGAATTGGCTATATTTAGGTAAATGCAAACCATCCCAACGTACTGATGACGAGTGGTCTGACGCAGATAGTGCAACCAGCCTTAACAGCAGGAGGTCCAGCATACTGCCACCCGCATAAGGGCTGGCATATCAATGGACTTGGCTACTCAACGAGCTAATGACTTCCTGCTCTCAGCAAAAGGAATCGAAAAGGCCGAAATATGAAAACGACTGCAAATTAGAGGTACAATAACTGCTCACAGGGACTGTACAAACAGTGCTCCTATCCGACTCCGCTCGCGGCATCGTTGGATTAGAGCAGGAACGATGTCGTTCTGCTAAGGATTGGTGAGAATCGAGCGTGCTCAACAAGCAGCTGACAGAAATCCACTGGACAATAATTAATAAACTAACAGAATCCTTTGAAGCACTGCAATGTAAGTCTGTTGAAGTATACGCAGCTGGTTGAGTTACGAGATGGACCAATAAAAGCTATTAGCAAAATTCAACTAGAAGTGCAGGGACCTGTTACAAAGGCATTACCCATCCAACGCCTGAGACATTAACTCATTATCAGAGCAGAAGCAGTCTGAATTATCAATAAAACTGTCGGTATAGGTAAAAGAAATGACGCAACAGATCAATTTTTAACCCAGATGATCGAAGAATTCATCAGTATTCATAAGGAGACAGAAAAGAAAACATTAGTCCCTGAGGTTATACAACAAACAGCACTGACACAGTCATCACAGAGATACAGGAGTTGAAACAAATGATCTCGGACTTTAAAGCAACACCACCCCTATATCACTACGACAATAAATGACCAAAGGAGGACATTAAAAAGTTTTAGATCCGATCATCATCAGCATGAAAACAATGATGAACGATATAAACGAAATAAAAAGAATTTAACACAAGCCAGCTAGTTCCAGGGCATTCAGGCCTGGGAGCAGAATTGGCAATTGCGGAAATTGGGAGAAGATTGACGAACTAAGGAACTGCCCTGCGCATCACCAATGGAGAGGTAGCTAACGAACGTAGTCCCAGCATCGCTGAAGCCACCGCAAAAGACTTATGCCGATGCGAGCACGCCCCGTTTTCCCATGATTGGAGTCTATTGATCCCCGTCTGACTAGCGAGGATATCGTTAAACAAGTAAAAAGGGAGTTGATCCAGAACTAGGAATTGGTGTCAACAAGATAACGAAACTCAAAATCAAAGAGTAGTTATCAGCTGCGACACTCAAGAAGATAGGCAAACTTTAGGAACAGCAATTAGAGATTCGTGCACCAAACTATCTGTATCTACACCCTCGAACAAAATCTGCACTTAAGATTGATAGGTGTCATATCCGATCTTAGCGATGAAAAATTAATCAAAGCATTGGTGACACAAAATAGCAACTTGGTATCAGGTATAACAGAACCCACAAAGCAGCCAAAGTACTCCTGTAGAACGAAAGGAAGGGTCCGTGAACTAGTCAACATCATACTAGAAGTAACACCACAAATGTGGACAAAACTAAAAGACCAAAGGCTGTGTATAGGATATCAAGTAGTTCCATGCATTACTCTCTCTCTGACCTAATGTTATAAGTGTCTTGGATTTAACCATCTAGCTAGAGATTGCCATAATGGACTAGTTTGCGGATACTGTTCTGAGGAGCATGATACCAGATTGTGTACAAATCGAAATCAAACACCAGTATGCAAAAATTGTAAAATTCACAAAAGAATTTAAGCCATCCTGCCTACAGCCCTGAATGTCCGGAGGGCAAATGGGACAGGATAGCAAGATCCTCGGTATCTTATTGCTAAGAGATATTGATACAATAACAACCACAGTTAAAAACAAAATAAAATTGTTCAATACAACTTGATTGGTGTGTGGCAACACAAGAGTGTTTACGCAGCCACTATGGGGATTTTCAATTATACTGATGCAGGAGCTCTTATGTTGGAGCGAAAGCTCATGTAACTTGTGGCTCAACTATCGTGTTGTCCAAAAGTGAGTCATGACAAAATAAACCAGTCAGATCGGCAATCGTTGTCTTAGATCCAAACATTCAGTATACTGTAAATCCAGACCTTATTACAGAGGATATTGTAACTATCACTATCAAAGTAGATTATAAGAAAATAGGCATAATTAGTATTTATTTGCATGAAAAAGGAAATATCGATGAAGATCTTACTAAGATCAACCAATTTACGAAAAGCATGGACGCAAGTGACTACATCATTGCAGGAGACGTCAACGCAAAAAGTGTCTGGTGGGGATGCGATGCTGACGATAAAAGGGGTTCTCAAATAATGGAGACAATAGCTGAATTAAATCTTGAAATCCTAATACTGGCAGTAGCCAAACATCGCAGCTTATAGGATGGGCAAGCTTTCTAGTATCATAGATGTAACAGCGTGTTCAACTTTAATAAATAAGATCAAAAACTGAGAGTCGACGAAACATTTAGCACTTTGTCAAACCACAAAACCAATATTATATGAGCTTAATCTAGAGAATTCTATACCAGAAAGACAATTACCAGCACGCGAAAGTTTGAAACTAGGAAAGCAAACTGGGAAGTATTTAAACAAGAACTTACGAAAGAATTAAGTAGAAATCAAATAAAAAGGAAATAATAGAACAAATCAAGACAACACAAGATTTGGACATTATGGTAGATAAATATACGCAATGCATTTCATCAGCATGTATTAAAGTGATCCCCATAATCAAACCCAATAAAACAAAGAAAGCAGCAATATGGTGGACTAAAGAACTTAAACTTAAGAAAGAGGAGATGATTAGGACACGACGAAGAATTCGGAATGCACACCCCAAAAGACGACAACTTGTCATAGATCACTATCTAAAAGCAAGAGAAGAATACATCTACAGTATAGAAACAGCTGCAACACAAAGCTGGAAAGATCTATGCAGTACCGAAGAGAAAGAAAATGTATGGCAAAGGACTTACAGAATCCTCAAAGTGTGTTCTAACACCGAAGAAGATAAGCTCTTACGCAATAAAGACGACACCATTCTCAGTGAAAGGGAATCAGCCAATCTATTGGCCGAAACCTTTTTCCCGTGGGACAGCATCGATACCGATACGGAGGAGCAAGCCAAACTAAGGAGAAATGCGCAGGAAATCAGTATACTAGAAAATAACACTCCAGAAATAGTACAACCTTTTACACCAGTAGAAATCGAACATATCTTCTACAACATGAACCCGAAAAAGGCACCGGGCGGAGACAACTTAACTTCGGACATCTGCCAGGCGGCGTATGAAAATGACCCAGAAATCGCTTTGAGTCTAATGAACCAATGTCTCAAGCTTGGCCATTTTCCAACGAAGTGGAAAACAGCAACTATAAAAGTCATACCAAAGCCAAATAAAGAAGATTATTCCAGTCCCAAAGCATATAGACCTATAGGCTTGCTACCGATACTAGGAAAATTACTGGAGAAACTATTTGTCAACAGGCTACAATGGCAACTCGGACACGAGAATAAGATGAACAATAGGCAATATGGGTTCACACCACAACGGAGTACTGAAGATGCTCTTTACGACACCATCACTGCAATCAAAGACGGACTTGGCAAAAAGGAAATTGTTGCACTAGTGTCGCTTGATATTGAAGGTGCATTTGATAATGCCTGGTGGCCAGCAATCATCAACCAACTACATGCTAAACAAGCAGAAACATCTATGCTTCGACTAATAAAAAGCTACCTGGCCAACAGAGTAATCGATTTAAGATATGCTTGACAAAAGTAACGCGACCTACAAATAAGGGATGCATTCAGGGCTCCACTTAGGACCAATATTATGGAATATCCTATTAGACTCCCTTTTACAAGCAACAGAAGATCTAAGCACTCATATCCAAGCTTTCGCGGATGACATACTCTTGATAGGCACTAACAATAATGGAGAACAACTAGAGAAAGATCTTAACCACACCCTAAAATTTATATCAGACTGGGGAAAACAGCATAAAGTAAAATTTGCACCGCATAAAACCCAAGCAATCATTATAACAAAAAAGCTGAAATACCACACTCCTAAATTGTACATGGAAGAAATAGAGTTGAATTATACAGAACATCTGACTATATTAGGTCTTACGATTGATAAGAATTTCAACTTTAAACCACACCTAGACAACATCAGTCGTAAAGCAGTAAATATTTATAAAATGGTGTCTAAAGCGGCAAGAGCACAATGGGGACTCAATTCAGACATAGTCCTCACAATATATACTGCTATAGTAGAACCAACGGTGCTGTATGCGGCGAGCTGCTGGGCTCATACTACAGAAAAAGATATGTGGATCGTGAAACACAGACTCACAAGACTCTTCAGCATAAGAATCTGCAAAGGTCATAAAACCAACTCTCTAGTATCGAGCACATTGGCTAAAATAATACCTTAGCACTCAGAGCCAGAGAAAATGCTATTATTTATGAGATAAACGTGGGAAACCTATCGATTCATTACCTGTAGACTTCTAGAGAAAAGAATAAGCCCATTCGACTTACCTCCATCCCTCCGAAAGGAAGAAATATAATATCGAATACATAAATTTCAGCAAGATATCGACGAAAAAACCAACAACTGGATAAAAGTCTATACTGACGGAAGAAACTTATTAACAAAGTGGAGCTGCTGTTACCATCTGGAACAACAACACCGAAACAAAGTATTAATTTCAGACTTGAAAACTATTGCAGCGTCTACTGCCGAACTCGTGGCATTTTGAGGCATTAGAATACCTAATAGCGAAAAACCAACTGGAAGCAAATATTTTAGCGACTCTAGATCTGCAATAATGAGTATCAGTAATCCATCATCTCTACACCCGATTGCTGAAATTAGAAATAATATAAAACAATTGAAATTAAAGGAGGCACTATAAGATTATACTGGATAAAAGCGCACACTGAATAAGCGGTAACGAAAGAGCTGATGAATTGGCTAAGTACGCAGCTCTCAAAACAAACAAAAGCCAGATACGATAGAGTTCCTTTGTCATACGCAAAGCGCCTCACCAGACAAAAAAATACTCTACAAAGGTGGCAGGCAAAATATGAAGAATCTACGGGCAGCGAATTAACGAAGACTTTCTTCCTAGTATAGAAAATGCTTATAAAGTATTAAAAATATCAGAATGACTAATATGTTGACTCAACTTTCACAGGTCACGGTGGCAAATAAAGCATATTACATAGATTCAAACTATCACCATCTCCATACTGCTATTGCGATAACGAAAGTCAACAATCGATAGAACATATTTTAACACTGCTCACGATTTTGCCTTAAAAGACTGGGAATGCGAGAGCAGAATCAGTTGGTTATAAATAAAGAATCATTATCATTAATCGTTGAAGACAACAATTGCCGATCTATTTTGGAATTCGCTAAGAGTGTTACAAACAATTAATAAAGAAAACGGTAGTAGGATAATGGATTAGTGATCGCTTTACCTAAAGTAGGGAAGTTGTTACTCATAATATATAATAGCAATGAAATAATAACAATATGATTTTTGTCTAAATATTAGTATTGATTTGTATAGATTAATAATAACCCATAGGCAGTAAAATGATAAAAGTAAGTTTAAACAGCATTATTCCAAGAACTGTCATTAAAATTAGGACTAGAACTAGTGTAGATTATTTATATAAGACAACAATGTAATAAACATAGTCATTAAAATAGTACGTCTAAAACAAATTGTAAGTAAGTTTAAACATAGTATTATATTAAGAATTGTTATTAAAATTAGGACTAAAATGAAATAATAATAATATGATATTTGTATAAGTAAGATTAATAAGTAGATTAATAACAAAGTAAAAGTAAACTAGTAGTAAAATGTAAATAATAAAATAATTACCATAAGTCTTTGCCTAAACAAACTGTAAGCAGTACGGAACTAATTAATAGAAAAAAAAAAAAAAAAAACATTGCAATCACTAACTAAAGATAAACTGTTACAGAAAGAAGGGTACTGCAGAATAGTAGTAGTAAAGAAAGAATTAAAAAAAAAAAACCTAACCTAACCTAACCTAACCTAACCTAACCTAACCTAACCTAACCTAACCTAACCTAACCTAACCCAGTAGCACTCCAAACGCCGTTCCGTACGCAGCATTTTTGTATCGCTCCGCGTTCGAAAATTCAAAGTGTTAGGTCAAAGTGCACCAAAGTAAGAGATCTATATATCATTAGACGCGTCTCGTCGAGACGAAGACAGTGTTATAATAAAAAAGTGATAAAAGTGTTTTATATAAAAAGTTATCACCGAAAAACTGGTTTTTATAACCTTCAAAAATTTTAATGTGAAACGCGTTTCGATTTAGATCGACAACATATAGATTTTGTAGTGTCAAAAGAAGCGCCTGACAAGCTTAAGCATTTAAGCTAACCACTGGATTTTTCCGACGCTCGCGCACGGAAATATAACCCGAAAAACAAAACCACGTGGACACGTGTTTTTGGACCCGAACATCTGCGGCTAATTTTGACAATTCCTACGCAAAGAGGACAACGATACAAGACGTTTGACATATCGTTCATAAAAATCGAACGACAAACAAAGAAGAAATCAAGTCGTAAATAAAGTGTTTATCAACTGAAAATTTTAAAGACTATTTACAAAAAATTTTCAGTGATAACCTACTAGTTTTTTATGCCCATTGGAAGAAGCTATTCAAGACTTGAAGAAAGACACCAAACTCGAATTTGGAGTGCAAACTAATTAGTAAGAGACTTTTTTAATATTAAGTGTAACACGTGTTTTCCTGAAAGTGCTCCTGAAAATTGTGAAAAAATTCCTGAAGGTAGGGTAGGGTTAATTATATACACCTAAATTTTTTCAAAATTTTTATACTAACAAAATTTTTAACTAGGGGCTATTTGCGGTTGTTGGTAATCACAAATTGTTTTTCAGAAAACAAAAACCCAAATAATTTTCAGGACAATAATTTTCAAAAATATACCAAATACAGCCCCATTTAATAGACTATTTACATTATTTTTTGCAAAATTTTTGAAGGAGCACTTTAGAAGTTATAAATTTTTTAGTGAGAGCTGGGAGGTCCTGAAAACTGCACGATAACTGTGTTTTCAGTTTACAGGAAAACGGAGCTAACGGAGGAATAGACCACTCTACATAGAGAACTCTCACATTTTAACGGTAGAGTTTCATGCTGCAGCTGTACATTGGTATAGTTGTAGCACGAACGGTCGGCTCGACCTGGGAAGGACCACGCCTCACAGAATACTGGTAAAATAGCAGCTTAACGCTGCTGTGTTTCATGGTGAGGTAGAGAACCGGAGACCCTTTTACTGAAAGAGGCATTCCATCTTAGTCCTCACGGGTGACAACGCATCTGCATTTTGATTCTTTATTGAAGATAGATGTAGATGTCTGGGTCACAGCAACCACTTACCATCAGGTGGACTGTGTGCTCGTTTGTCACCCGATCCTATAAAAAAAAAAAAAAAAAAAAAGAAAATAGTTTATAAAGTAACCTAGTTGAATAGATTATAGCATTACAATAATAATAGAGTTTTAGACTGACTCAGGTAGAGTCTCATATAGCTAAATAAAATTTTAATATTAAGAATATATCATAAATACATGTATCGTGTGTGTAAGAGTGACAATCCTAACAAGTAGAGTTGCGACTCTACATAGAGAAAAATCTTTTTATTTTATTTTATTTTATTTTGTTTTTGTATTTTTATTAAACTTTAAATAACTGCGACCTTGTTGAACTTTCGATATATTTTACAACTTTTACAAACTTTTATCGAAAAAATTTTATTATTATTTTTTGTTTGTTGATTGTTGAGACCCAGGACGCGTTCCCTGACAAAATGTTCGGCATCCGTACCAATTAAAAGTACTGAGGATAGTGCTAAGAACACGAGTCCTCAGGGTTCTCCGAACGCGAGAAAAGGCGGGGCCTTCTACTAAAAGGGATCGAACGTTGCAGGTCCCTAATGTAAGAAAAAGTATTGGGAATGGAAACAGGACAAATAGATATGGAAGCGATAAAACAGACCTCCCAAAAAGGTAGTCCCAATGGCTCCACAAAACAAAACTGCCCAGTCCCAGGAAACAAAAGGAACAGTCCGTAAAGCAGCTGTTGAGGTCACAGAAAGTTTACCAAAAGCGGAGACTAATAAAAATATGGATCGCCTTACGGAGGCTCGAGCCTGTCTCCACAAGGCAAAACTTCACCTCAACAACTCTCGCAACCTGAGGACTGATATCAAAATAGAAGTGACTCAGGCCATAGAGAGGCTTTACCAACTTGTAAAAGAGACAGAAAAAGGCAAGAGCACAGAAAATGAAGACAAACTGAGAGATCAAGGGAAGAAAGAGGAAAGAATGGAAGAAGAAAATAGGAAAAGGAAAGAAGAAGACCAAAACTTAATGAAGAAATTGGAAGAGCATGGAAAACTATTAGAAGAAAGCAGAAAAGAAATGGAAAAATTAAGAGAAGAAATGCAAAAGCAAGAAATTAAGGAAGATCGAGGAACATACGCAGTATTATTGGGCCACCAAGGACCCACCTTCAGAAAACATGGCCATGCACTCTGTGAGATAATCACATCAAATGATGAAAAGAGACAGGGGACCAAGTAATGGATAGGATAAGAAAGGCAATTAATGCCAAAGAAGAAGGACTAAAAATAGATAAGATTAGAAAGGCCAGAGACAGAAAGATAATAGTAGGATGCCGAACGGAAAAGGAAATAAGTAGAGTTAAAGAAAGATTAAAGATGGCAGGGAAAGACCTCAATGTGGATGACATAAAAAATAAGGATCCACTATATCCTAAAGGACGTGTTGCAGTACAACACTGACGAGGAAACTAAAAAGCTATTAGGATACAAATAAGACACCTATTTAAAGATATACCGGAGAAAGAGGACAGAATGGAGGTAAAATACAAGAAAAGGACTCGTAACCCGCATACTTCTCATATCGTAATGAGAGTCTCACCTCAACTATGGAACCGTCTCACGGAAGCTGGTATAATCCATGTTGACCTACAGAGAATTAGAGTGATGGACCAGTCTCCTTGGTACAATGTTCGCGCTGCCTGGGATATGGGCACAGTAGGCGCACGTACTGAGACGACTGACGCATGTAGCCATTGTGGAGGCCCACATTTCAAAATCGAATGTTGAATGGCTATCCGTGCAATACCGGAATGTAAGAACTGCAGCAAGGCAAAATACGATAACAAAGACCATAATGCATTCAGCACAGACTGCCCAATAAAAAGTGGGAAACATTGGCAAGATCTACCGTAGCATATTGCTAACGTTGCTCCTATGACAAACACGGAACCATGCATCGGTAACCACCGATATCACGCGATCCAGGCGAATCTTCAAAGGTGTGAGCTAGCCACGGCCGAGTTAATCATAGAGGCGACCAAGAGAAAGATGTGTTTCGCTATGGTGCAAGAGCCCTACATTGGTCGAATAGAACAAATGAAAAACTACTCTGGGACGAGAATAGCACAAAGTGACAGAAGCCAAACCACTGAAAATGTGATTAAGGCTGCTATTGTGCTATTCGACGACACCATTGACATGGTCCCATGCCCAGGCCTAACGACGGAGAACATCGCAGTCGTAAAGTTGAAGACTGGGGCTTGGGAGTTGGGAGTGGTGTCCGTCTACATGGAGGGCGACAAACCTATCGAACCATATCTTGAAACGATTGAAGCGGCCGTGGTGGGCCTACGGACAAGAAACGTGATACTGGTGGGGACGTGAATGCGTGGAATACATGGTGGGGAAGCCGAGAGACAGACAACAGAGGCATAGCGGTAGCCGCAAAGCTAGATGAATTGGAACTCCACATTCTAAACAGGGGGACTGAGCCAACTTTTGATGTAATAAGAGGCGGAAAAAGATATTCCAGTTGTGTCGACGTAACTACCTGCTCGACTAACCTACTGGAAGGATGGACAATTGAGACTGTCCGAAGAATAACCAGTTCGGATCACAGGGCAATCCTATTTGAAATAAATTTAGATAAATCAATAGGTACTAACATAAAAAGAATGACAAGAACTTACAACACGAAAAAGGCAAATTGGGGAGAGTTTCGTGAGAAACTCCTCCAGATTTGGAAGGATATACGATTAAATGAAGCATCAATAGAAAGAGTAGCAACTACACAAGAATTAGAAATAACAATAGATAAATATACAAACTCAATAATAAAAGCTTGTGAAAATAGCATACCTAAAATAAAAAATAAAAAGCGAATGGGATTGCCTTGGTGGACTGACGAGCTCACACAGCGAAAAAAGGAAGTCTCCAGGCTGAGGCGTAGAATTTCTTACGCAGCGCCAGTCCGCCGCGAGTGGGTGGTCGAGCAGTATAAAAGAGCAAAGGAAGAGTACCAACAGGAAATCAAAACAGCTCAGACCACTAGTTGGAAGGAGTTCTGCAAAAAACAAGAGCGGGAAACAATGTGGAGGAATCTAGGTGATAAGCCGTACAACGGTCCAACAGGATGACACTTTATTCTAGATGGGAGGACGCTTGAAGAGGAATCAGCCAGGATCCTAGCAGACACGTTTTACCCAGAGGATCAAACTGAAGACGATGACGCGGAACACAGGCTCATAAGAGAAATAGCAAAACTGTGAATGAAGGGTCACCTGATAGTTCATGTGACCCGCCCTTTACAGCAGAGATGAGTTGCTGTGGGCCGCGTCTAGTTTTAATCCAAAAAGGCACCTGGTAATGATGGTCTCACGTCGGACATCTGTGGAATTGCTATCGCCTGGATTCGGCATTGTTTTGGCAATTGTAAACAAATGTCTGCTTTGCCTACTTTCCCATCATATGGAAGAGAGCGACAGTGGTAGTATTGCGAAAACCAGAAAAGAGACTTACACACCCCAAATCCTACAGGCCGATCGGACTGTTGCCTGTGTTAGAAAGGTCTTCGAAAAATGGTAGTTCGAGAATCGCGGCACATCGTACCAAATATAAGCCGTAAACAATATGGATTCATGCCACAACGCAGCACCGAGGACTCCTCTATGATATGATGCAGTTTATAAGAACAAAGCTAGAAGACAAAAAGCTAATCCTGCTTATATCATTGGACACAGAGGAGCTTCGATAATGCCTGGTGGCCGGCGGCATGGTGTGGACTTGCGGAGACCGGATGCCCGGTAAATCTGAGGCGCCTGATTGATGACTATTTTAAGAATAGAACAGGGTGTCAGATATGCTGGGCAGAATGGGAAAAAGAACAACTAAGGGTGTGTGTAGGCTCAATAGGAGGTCCAATCTTCTGAATGTGCTATTGGACCCACTTCTCAAGGAGTTGAGCGCAAAGGATCCCATTGCAAGCTTTTGCGGACGATGTGGTCCTAATGTTCTCCGGGACACGGCAAAACAGGTACAGGAGCAGGCGAATGCAACCTCGCATATGTCCGGAAGTGGGTGTCAGAAATAAGCTAAACTTTGCGCCACATAAAACAAAGGCGATGGTCATTAAAAAGCTAAAGTACGACACCACTTGGAGATGTAAGGAAAACCATAGGACTCTCCAGGAAATTAAAATATTTTATTCACAGTTGACGACGGCTTACCTTTGACACGCATGTAAAAAGAATGTAGTAAGGTACAGAACCTTTATCGTCAACTGTCGAGAGCCGCCATGATCCACTGGGGCCTGAACCCAGAGATTGTTAGGACCATACACATAGCCGTAGGAAACCAATTGTTATGTATGCGGCTAGCGCATGGGTACCGGCAACCAACAAACAAAAGTGAAAAGAGATTAGACTTGGTTCAACGCGGATTTGTCCAAAAATAATAAAATCATATAGGACCGTATCACTGCACTCAGCCCTACTACTCGCCGGGCTGCTTCCATTGATATGAGAACTGGGAAGCAGCCTCGCTTTATGCAATAAAGAAATGCTTCCCCGACGAATAGTAGGAGATCGAGAAGCAGAGAGCAAAATTAACTTTTCGAAACCCCACATCCCGCGGATCAGGTCGGGCTGAACTTTGAATGTCTGGAAGACGGTGCAAAAATAGACCAAAATGACAACAAGGGCCTAAAATTTACAGACAGACGGTAAAATTGAGGGAAATGGCGCGGCGTTATCCATCTGAATAACGCCACGGAGACGAGTACCCGTAAATTGAAACTGGAAAATTTTTGCACTGTCTACCAGGCTGAGTTGGCATTCTCGAAGCAACCAGATATGCATTAAAACTAACACATCACATTGCAATATATACAGTGACTCGAGATCAGCTCTTAACATTGTACAAGACGTTTCTCCATCTCTAGCGGTGGAAGCAAGAGATAACGTACGTAAAATAAATAGACATGGTAAAATACTCAAACTTTTTGGATAAAAGCTCACGGGATTGAGGGAAATGAGAGAGCAGACAAGCTTAGGAAGAAGCCGCCACAAAATTAAAAGAAAAGCAGACTATGAAAAGTGTCCGGTTTGTACGTCAAGCGACAAATCCGATTGGAATCGCTTGACGAATGGAACCGGCGCTATACGGAAGGGAAACGGCGTCATCAACCAAAGTCTTTTCCCAGACGCAATCAAAGCCTACCACATAATTAAGAAAATCGACATGGATCCGATGACGGTTCAAATTATGACAGGACATGGGGATTTCTGAATACCTGCATAGATTTGTGTAAGGAGAGTCCTGCATGCCTGTGATCCAACTGTAAATGAAAACATAATGCATGTTATCACAGAATGTCCAATTTATAGCAGAGAAAAATATGACATAGAAATGGAGTTAAATGTAAAAATAAATAAAGAAAATGTACATGAAATTATAGGAAATAAGCATATTAGAAATAAGTTCTTAAGATATTGTAAGAATATAGCAAGTAAAATAGTAAATAGAAATAAATAGAATATAAAAGGGTACTGTAACATAATATATAAGTATACAGTGTAAACAGTCCCATAAAATAAATAGATGTAAGAACAAACCTTTGAATAATGTAATGATAAATGTAATGTGTTAAGAAAATAATAAAGAAATAAAGGAAAGAAAATAATAAGGTGAAAAAAAGAAACACCAAATGATGAAAAAGTCCTGATCCACTCATGTCAGGGAACAAGAAAAAACAAAAAAAAAAACCTAACCTAACCTAACCTAACCTAACCTAACCTAACCTAACCTTTTTTTTTTTTTTCGGGGAAACTCATGGACTACCTCCGCCTGGGGAAAGGCGGAGGGCGTGCGGACTCTGGCTAAACCACCCCGGTGTCTCCTCGCAAAGCGCGGGGCCGCGGGAATCCAGATTCTTCCGCAGCCCCACACCAGTGCTGGCCCGGTCTGTCCGGCCTCGTCTCCTGCACGGGGTGAGGTTCGACTACCCGTGCATCGCCTCAGAGGCGCGCGCCGACACCGCTCGCGCCTCCGCCCGGGTCCATCGAAGAGGGGGTGACTCCCAAGTCCCTCGCCCTAGACCCATTCATGGGGCCGGAAGATTAGTAACGCCTGCTTCGCGGCCCCAGCGGCGGATCTGGTCTCTGGCCCGCCGCCAACCAAGTTTCGGTCGCGGAGGGTAGGAGAGCGGCGCCTCGCAATACCGACACCTTCCGCGGCCCCACACCACCACCGCATCAACGGTGCGGCCCCGTCTGATTCGCAGAGGATAGGCGAGTGGCGCATCGCCATACCAACACCTCTTCCGCGACTCCACCTCGGCTGCAGCGGTAAGGGGAGCGGACCAACCTCCCACAGCAGCCCACCACCACACATCCGAAGTGGCCTACCGGCCGGCCCTACACCCGGCCAGCCAAGGTTCTCTTGTTCACCGCGGGCCAAGCCACGGCTAAGCCCCCGCCACGACAAGGCGGAACCCGTCTGGGGAACCTAACCCAACCTAACCTAACCTAACCTTTTTTTTTTTCGGGGAAATCATGGACCACCTCCGCCTGGGGAAAGGCGGAGGGCGTGCCGGACCTTACCGGCTAAAACCACCCCGGTGTCTCCTCGCAGCGTGCGCGGCCGCGGGAATCCAAATTCTTCCGCAGCCCCACACCAGTGCTGGCCCGGTCTGTCCGCCTGTCTCCTGCACGGGGTAGTGAGGTGTCTGACTCACCCTGCATCGCCTCAGAGGCGCGCGCCGACACCCGCTCGCGCCTCCGCCTCGGGTCCATCGAAGGGGGGACTTCCCAAGTCCTCGCCCTGACCCATTCATGGGGCCGGAAGAGCGCAGTAGCGCCCGCTTTCGCGGCCCCAGCGGCGGATCTGGTCTCTGGCTCCGCCGCCAACCGTTTCGGCCGCGGAGGGTAGGAGAGCGGCGCTCGCAATACCGACACTCTCCCCGCGGCCCCACCACCACCGCATCAACGCGTGCCCTGTCTGAGTCGCGGAGGATAGGCGAGGCGCATCGCCATACACCACCTCCTCTCCGCGACTCCACCCGGTTGCAGCGCAGGGGGCAGACCAACCCTTCCGCAGCAGCCCACCGACACACATCCGAAGTGGGCCTGCCGAGCCCACACGGAGTGGTTAACTCGGGCCGGCCCACACCCGGCCAGCCAAGGTTCTCTCTTGTTCACCGCGGTCGACCAAGCCACGGCTATTGCCCCGCCACGACAAGGCGGGAACCCGTCTGGGGAACCTAACCCAACCTAACCTAACCTAACCTAACCTAACCTAACCTAACCTAACCTAACCTAACCTAACCTAACCTAACCTAACCTAACCTAACCTAACCGACTCCCTCTATGACATGATGGAATACATACGTACACAGTTACGGAATAAGAAGATAGTAACCATGATATCCTTGACATAGAGGAGCATCTGATAGTGCTTGGTGGCCAGCAATTAGATGTCGTTTGGCTGAGGAAAGATGCCCCATAAACATCAGGAGAATGGTTGACAGTTATCTCCAGGATAGAAGAGTTAGAGTGAGGTATGCTGGTGTTGAACATACACAGAAAACAACAGGGTGCGTACAGGGCTCCATAGAGGACCCGTACTGTGGAACTTGCTTCGGACCTTTGCTTAAGGAGCTGGAGAAAAGGTGACCGGTGCAAGCGTTTGCTGACGACATTGTCCTGTTGTTCGCAGGTGATACGGCTTTGAGATCCAAAGACGCGAATGCCGCTCTTGAACATGTCCGGGTGGGGAATTCGTAACAAACTCAAATCGCGCCCCAAGACCAAGGCTATGGTTATGACTAACAAATTGAAATACGATTCCCCACGTCTCGACATGGGCGGATGCATTGGCATGTCGGAGGAGACGTGCTTGTGTCACCATAGACAGGAAACTCACCTTAACACCCACGTGAGAAATGTGCAGGAAGGCAACAGCACTCTACAGTCAACTATCAAGAGCTGCAAAGATTAGTTGGGGCCTTCAACCGGAGATTATCAGGGCTATATACACGGCGGTTGTTGAGCCAGTATTGTACGCGGCGAGCGTGTATGCCGGCCGCCAGCAAGTTGGGAACAAAAAGCAATTAAATGCTGTGCAAAGAGGATTCTGCTCAGAAAATTATTAAAGCTACCGGACTGTCTCCTCCACTGGCACTAGACATTGGCTTGTTTCCTCTAGACCTGAAGGTCCAAGAACAGCCACCCTTTTGAGGTAAAAGAGAGGTAACCCGGTCGATACTGGGGACCGAGTGTTGAAGAAGGCGAGCTTCTCGGAATTGCCCCACCCAGCATCCCATAATATGGACCTGGAATTCATATGCCTGGAGAACGAGCACGATATGAGACCAACACCCAGAGTCTCAAAATATTTACCGATGGGAGCAAAATAGAGGGAAGGTTGGAGCAGCATTATCCTTTGGCAAAATGAAGCTGAGACAAGAACTCTAAAGCTCAAACTGTCGGACTACTGTACCGTTTACCAGGCAGAATTACTGGCCATATTAAGGGCAACTGAGCGAATCCTCAGTAGCAATGAAAAAAGTTTTGGGGTTTACAGTGACTCGAGAGCAGCACTCGAGACCATTGTCAACCAAGACACCAAACATCCCCTTGCAGTTAAGACTCGCAGAAATATACAGTGCATATTTTCACAACAAAAAAGTATCCAATTGTTCTGGATAAAAGCCCATGCGGGTCTGATAGGAAATGAGCGGGCCGATGAGTTGGCGAAACATGCTGCGTTGCGAATTAAAGGAAAACCAGACTATGACTTGTGCCCAGTGTCATTCATAAAAAGACTTACCCAACTAGAGACCTTAGAAAAGTGGAACGTGAGGTATACAGAAGGCGATACTGGTAAAATAACAAAGGCCTTTCTCCCAAATGCTACAAATGCATATAAGTTAGTTAGGGAAACAGCACTGTCTCCTACAATGATACAGGCCATGACCGGGCATGGTGGTTCTTGATAGTACTTGTACTGATTTAAATGTAAGGAGAACTCATCATGTATCTGTGAACCAGGAGTTGAGGAGACAGTGCTGCACATACTTCTCAAGTGTCCCATTTTTGGTAAAGAGAGACAGGAGTTTGAAACATCGTTCGGTATAAAACTGGAAAGCGACAACCTTTGGTCACTGTTGGTAGAAAGAAATACAAGAACAAAATTTATAAGATATTGTGAGGGAATTGTTAAAAGAGTCGTAAAAAGAAATCAAAGTTAAAATAAAAATGGTAATTATGTTAAACTTAAACTAAAATAAAAGTAAATATTAATTCTATGTAAAATTATTGATAATTATACTACGGCACTTTCATAACTAATGTAAGAAAGCTTCGTGTGTAATATCGGTGCTTCCTTGTGTCTATAACGAGTATAGACAGAGAGAATGCCCCGAATAAAAATGTGATTCGGAATAATAACTATTAAATCAGATAGTAAAAAGTAAAGATACAAAAAGACTCTGAAATTAATTGTCAGAGGGCTGCAAGAAAAAACCCAACCTAACCTAACCTAACCTTTTTTTTTTCAAATCCATGGACCACCTCCGCCTGGGGAAAGGCGGAGGGCGTGCCGACTCTTACCGGCTAAAACCACCCCGGTGTCTCCTCGCACGTGCGCGCGCGGGGCCGCGGAATCAAATTCTTCCGCAGTCCCACACTAGTGCTGGCCCTGTCTGTCCGGGCTGTCTCCCTGCACGGGGTAGTGAGGTGTTCGACTACCCCGTGCATCGCCTCAGAGGCGCGCCGACACCCGCTCGCGCCTCCGCCTCGGGTCCATCGAGGGGGCGGACTTCCCGTCCTCGCCCTGGAC
This sequence comes from Parnassius orleans, assembly GCA_029286625.1. NCBI lineage: Eukaryota > Metazoa > Arthropoda > Insecta > Lepidoptera > Papilionidae > Parnassius > Parnassius orleans. Next base: position 53,040 of record JAGSMP010001233.1, on the reverse strand, counting down.
CCATTCATGGGGCCAGAGCACTTAGCAGCGCCCGCTTTCGCGGCCCCAGCGGCGGATCTGGTCTCGGCTCCGCCGCCAACCAAGTTTCGGCCGCGGAAGGTAGGGAGAGCGGCGCTCGCAATACCGACACCTCCCCCGCGGCCCCACCACCACCGCATCAACGGTGGTTCCGTCTGAGTCGCGGAGGATAGGCGAGTGGCGCATCGCCACCAACACCTCTTCCTCCGCGATTCCCACTCGGCAGCGGCGGAGCGACCAACCCTCCCGCAGCAGCCCACCGACACACATCCAGGTGGGGCCTGCCCACACGGAGCGGCACCCCAGGCCGGCCCTCACACCTCGGGCCAGCCAAGGGTTCCTCTTGTTCACCGTGGTAGACCAAGCCACTACTACAAGCCCCGCCACGACAAGCGGGAACCCTGTTCGGGGAACCTAACCCAACCTAACCTAACCTAACCTAACCTAACCTAACCTAACCCAACCTAACCTAACCTTTTTTTTTTTTTTTTTTCGGGGAAATCCTCGCGGACTACCTCCGCCTGGGGAAAGGTGGAGGGCGCCGGACTTACCGCTAAAACCACCCTGGTGTCTTCTCGCATCGTGCCGCGGGGGCCATGGGAATCCAATTCTTCGCAGCCCCACACTGTGCTGGCCTGGTCTGTCCGCCCGTCTCCTGCACGGGGTGAGGTCTGATCACCCCGTGCATCGCCTCAGAGGCGCCGACACCCGCTTGCGCTCCGCCTCGGGTCCATTGAAGAGGGGTGGGACCTCCCAGTCCTCGCCCTGACCCATTCATGGGGGCCGCAAGGGCGTTGTCCGCCTTCTCCTGCGCTCGGTGCGCCTTCTGCGGCCGAAGGAGTCGAGATCTCCTTTCTCCTTTCGCAGTTTCTTCTGCGACATCACGTCTCGCAGAAGGACACCACCGCGTCCCACGACTCTGCGCTACCGACCATCTTCCGCACTAAGGCCGGCAGCGACAGATCGCTTCATTTACCAGAGGACACGGCGCTGCTCCTCCCAAGCTGCACACTCGGCGAGCGTGTTGCGCCGTGTCCTCCACACAATGGACGGGTGGTGGCATCGAGCGTCCGGCTCCCCTGTCTATGCGGCACAGGTATTGCCGAAGCAGCCGTGCCCTGACAGCACCTGCGTCACCCAAACGACAGGGAGCCTTCTCCCGAGCCAGTCGAACCTAACCTAACCTAACCCAACCTAACCTTTTTTTTTTTTCGGGGAAACTCATGGACTACCTCCGCCTGGGGAAAGGCGAGGGCGTGCCGGACTCTTACCGGCTAAAACCACCCTGGTGTCTCGCACGTGCGGGGCCGCGGGAATCCAAATTCTTCCGCAGCCCCACACTAGTGCTGGCCCGGTCTGTCCGGGCCTCGTCTCCTGCACGGGGTAGTGAGGTGTTCGATCACCCTGTGCATCGCCTCAGAGGCGCGCGCCGACACCCGCTCGCGCCTCCGCCTCGGGTCCATCGAAGAGGGGGGGATCCCAAGTCCCTCGCCCTGGACCCATCATGGGGGCCGAAGAGGCGAGTAGCGCCCGCTTTCGCGCCCCAGCGGCGGATCTGGTCTCTGCCTCCTGCCGACCAAGTTTGGCCGCGGAGGGTGGGGAGAGCGGCGCCTCGCAATACCGACACTTTCCCCGCGGCCCCACCACCACCGCATCAACGGTGTGGCCTGTCTGAGTCGCGGAGGATAGGCGAGTGGCGCATCGCCATACCAACACTCCTCTTCCTCCGCGACTCCACCTCGGTTGCAGGCGGAGCAGACCAACCCTTCCGCAGCAGCCCACCGACATCCGAAGTGGGCTCGCCGAGCCCACACGAGTGAAAGCCACTCGGCCGGCCCTACACCCGCCAGCCAAGGGTTCCTCTTGTTCACCGCGGTCGACCAAGCCACGGCTACTAAGCCCCCGCCACGACAAGGCGGGAACCCGTTTGGGGGAACCTAACCTAACCTAACTCAACCTAACCTAACCTTTTTTTTTTTTTTCGGGGAAATCCCTGGACTACCTCCGCCTGGGGAAAGGTGGAGGGCGCCGGACTCTACCGGCTAAAACCACCCTGGTGTCTCCTCGCACGCGCGGGCCGTGGAACCAAATTCCGCAGCCCCACACCAGTGCTGGCCCGGTCTGTCCGGGCCTCGTCTCCTGCACGGGGTAGTGAGGTGTCTGACTACCCTGTGCATCGCCTCAGAGGCGCGCGCCGACACCCGCTCGCGCCTCCGCCTCGGGTCCATCGAAGAGGCGGGGACTTCCCAAGTCCTCGCCCTGACCCATTCATGGGGCCAGCTTAGTAGCGCCCGCTTTCGCGGCCCCAGCGGCGGATCTGGTCTCTGGCCTCCCGCCGACCAAGTTTCGGCCGCGGAGGGAGCGGCGCTCGCAATACCGACACTCCTCCCCCGCGGCCCCACCACCACCGCATCAACAACGTTCCCGTCTGAGTCGCGGAGGATAGGCGAGTGGCGCATCGCCATACCAACACCTCTTCCTCCGCGACTCCACCTCGGTTGCAGCGGTAAGGGAGCAGACCAACCCTTCCAGCAGCCCACCGACACATCCGGGTGCTCGCTGAGCCCACACGGAGTGCCACCGCCGGCCCTCACACCCTCGGCCAGCCTGGGTTCCTCTTGTTCACCGCGGTCGACCGCCACGGCTATTAAGCCCCCGCCACGACAAGGCGGGAACCCGTTTGGGGAAACCTAACCTAACCTAACCTAACCTAACCTAACCTTTTTTTTTTTTTTCGGGGAAATCCTCATGGACCACCTCCGCCTGAGGTGGAGGCGTGCCGACTCTTACCGGCTAAAACCACCCCGGTGTCTCATACGGCAAGGCGGGCAGGAATCCAAATTCTTCCGCAGCCCCACACTAGTGCTGGCCCGGTCTGTCCGGGCCTCGTCTCAACCTAACCCAACCTAACCTAACCTAACCTAACCTAACCTAACCTAACCTAACCCAACCTAACCTAACCTTTTTTTTTTTTTTCGGGGAAACTCATGGACTACCTCCGCCTGGGGAAAGGCGGAGGGCGTGCCACCTACCGGCTAAAACCACCCCGGTGTCTCTCGCATCGTGTGCGCGGGGCCGCGGAATCAAATTCTTCCGCAGCCCCACACTAGTGCTGGCCCGGTCTATCCGGGCCTCGTCTCCTGCACGGGGTAGTGAGGTGTTCGACTACCCTGCACATCGCCTCAGAGGCGCGCGCCGACACCCGCTCGCGCCTCCGCCTCGGGTCCATCGAGGGGGCGGGGACTTCCCAAGTCCTCGCCCTGGACCCATTCATGGGGCGGAAGAGCGAGTAGCGCCTGCTTCGGGCCCCAGCGGCGAATCTGGTCTTTCCCTGCCAACCGTTTCGGCTGCGGAGGGTAGGGAGAGCGGCGCCTCGCAATACCGACACCTTCCCCGCGGCCCCACCACCACCGCATCAACGGTGGTGGCCCCGTCTGAGTCGCGGAGGATAGGCGAGTGGCGCATCGCCATACCAACACCTCTTCCTCCGCGACTCCACCTCGGTTGCAGCGGCAGGAGCAGACCAACCCTTCCGCAGCAGCCCACCGACACACATCCGAAGTGGGCTCGCCGAGCCCACACGGAGTGGCCACCCGGGCCGGCCTTACACCCGGGCCAGCCAAGGGTTCCTCTTGTTCACCGCGGTCGACCAAGCCACGGCTATTGCCCCCGCCACGACAAGGCGGGAACCCGTTCGGGGAACCTAACCTAACTAACCTAACCTAGAGGTAGGACGAGTACACGTTGACTTGCAGCGCGTAGTGGTGGCTGATCAGTCACCACTGGTGCAATGTTCAGGTGTCTTGCATATGGGCACGGCAAAAGACACTGCAAGGAGGCAGAAGACCAATGTTCCCACTGTGGAGGCCCACACGTTAAAGCTGAATGCACAGCGTATACTTCTGGAAAACACCTTCTTGCACTAACTGTCTTAGAGCAAAGTTGATCGGCAGACCACAACGCGTTTGACAGTGAGTGTCCGGTACGTAGGGTGGGACAGCAAGGTCAAGCGTGGCATACTGCCAAAGTCGTGGCTAAGAATAGGGCAATGAGCAAATAAGACAAGTTGGACAGGAAAACAACCATCTTCTTCAAGCAAATCTTCAGAGAAAAGAGCTTGCAACCAATGAACTGATGATCGAGGCTGGCAAAAGTGGGATGAGTATCGCTCAATCCAAGAACCGTATGTGGGGAGTGGGGAATATGAAGAACTACCGAGGTGCTCATATATCAATGCACCCAAAGAGCATCAGGAGGTGAAGGCAATTGCCGTCTTCAACAATAACATCAATGTCACTCAATATCCTACTCTCACCACAAACAACTTCACGGTGGTCAAAATTGGGGTGGGTGTCTGGGAGATGGGAGTGATATCCCTGTATCTCGAACCGGACTTACCCATTGAACCATATATGGACCACCTAAAACATATACTTACCAAAATAGGAAAAATCGACGTACTCATAGGAGGGGACGGAAACGCGTGGAGTCCATGGTGGGGTAGTGTAAGAGAAGATGGACGAGGGGAAGTGCTAGCAGGTACTCTGAATGAGCTCAACCTCCACGTATTAAATGAAGGAGACACTCCTACATTTGATACGGTAAGAGGAGGAAAGACATATAAGAGTCATGTTGACATTACAGCATGCTCAGAAAATTTGCTGAAGATGGTGGAAGACTGGAAGGTCGACATTGGCATGACAAGTTCAGATCATAACACCATAATATTCAAAATTAATTCAATAAAGACATCTGGAGTAATAATACAAAGAACAACAAGAATATACAATAGCAAAAAAGCAAATTGGAGCCAGTTTCATAAGAAACTGGCTCAATTGTTAGAAGATAAAAATATCACTAAAACAGAAATTAGAAAAATAAATACATGCAATTTAGAAATGTAATGGAAAATTATCTGAAGTTATTAAAGAAACTTGTGAAATTATAATTCCAAAAAGAAAACATTAACAAACTTAACTTACCATGGTGGAGTGACGAACTGGTCATGCTAAAAAAGGACACCACCATCAAGAAACGACGCATTAGATGTGCAGCTCCAGTGCGAAGAGCAGCTGTCATCGCGGAGTACCTGAAAGCAAAAGAAAATTACGAATGTGAAGCAAAAAAGGCTCAGATAAAAAGCTGGAAAGAGTTCTGTGCTAGACAGGATAGAGAGGGGATGTGGGAAGGCATATACCGAGTTATTAGTAGAACTGCTAAACGGCACGAAGATCTGCCACTTACGAAGAATGGAGCAGCCCTAAATAATGCCGAATCGGCAAGATTTTTGGCCGAGACATTCTACCCAGAAGATGAGGTTGAAGCTGATAACGCAGACCACCGGCGTACAAGAGAGCTAGCTGAAAAGATAAATGCGGGGACGCAAGATGACTCTTCTGACCCACCATTTACTCTTGCGGAGCTAAGGCATGCTACAACCAGCTTCAACCCAAAAAAGGCACCCGGTGTGGACGGTTTTACGGCCGACATCTGCCGAGAAGTCATCCTTCACAGCCCGGAGATTTATCTGAGCCTGGCTAACAAATGCCTGGAGTTGGGACACTTCCCCACCAAATGGAAGGAGGCAGTGGTAGTTGTTCTGCGGAAACCTGGGAAGGACGACTATACGCACCCCAAAGCCTACAGACCAATAGGCTTGCTACCTGTGTTAGGGAAAATCCTGGAGAAAATGATCATCAAACGGATCAGATACCATATCCAACCTGGTTGTAGTACTCGCCACGGTTTTACCCTCATTAAGGAGCACCGAAGACTCCCTCTATGATATGATGAAATACATACAACTACAACTGCGCAATAAAAAGATCATTGTGATAATATCGCTTGACATAGAAGGAGCCTTCGATAGCGCCTGGTGGCCAGCTATAAGATGCCGATTGGCTGAGGAAAAGTGCCCCATTAACATAAGAACATTGATAGATAGTTATCTCCGGGATAGGAAAGTGAGATTAAGGTATGCAGGTGTGGAACATGCACAGGCAACCACCAAGGGGTGCGTACAGGGTTCAATAGGAGGACCGGTCCTATGGAATCTCCTTCTCGACCCTCTGCTTAGAGAAATGGAAGGGAGAAGCGATCGGTGTCAAGCGTTCGCCGATGACATCGTCCTACTGTTTGCGGGGGACACGGCCCTTGATATCCAAAGACGTGCGGATGCTGCTCTAGAACATGTTATGAGGTGGGGAATTCGTAATAAGCTTAAATTTGCGCCACATAAGACCCAGGCGATGGTAATAACCAATAAGCTAAATACGATTCCCCACATCTAAGCATGGGCGGTATGGTGGTGCGTATGTCGGAGGAGATCAAGGTGCTTGGTCTCACCGTAGACAGAAAAAACACAACACACACGTGAGAAATGTGTGCAAGAAGGCCACATCTCTACACACAGTTATCGAGAGCGGCAAAGATCAGCTGGGGCCTTCAACCTGAAATTATTAGGACGATGTACACGGCGGTCGTTGAGCTGAGTGATTTTGTACGCAGCGAGCGCGGGCACCAGCTGCTAAAAAGTGGGAGTCAGGAAGCAACTAAATACTGTGCAGAGAGGATTCGCTCAAAAATTATTAAAGCGTACCGGACTGTGTCCCTACACTCGGCGCTAGCATTGTCTGGTCTGCTTCCTTTGGACTTGAGGCTCCAAGCAGCATCCTTTTGAGGCGAGGAGAGGAAAACTCCAGTCAATGCTGGCAGACCGAGTGGTGGAGACAAAGGAGAGTTTTATGGAACTGCCTCACCCTGCATCCTATATGGATCTGCAATTCATATGCCTGGTAAACGAGGACGAAACGAGACTCAACAACAACCAGAGTCTCCGAATATTTACGGACGGGAGAAATAGAGGAAAGGTGGAGCGGCACTATCTTTTGGAATAGTGCTGCTGAGACCCGAACTCTAAAACTCAAACTGTCGGACCACTGCACCGTTTACCAGGCAGAATTACTGGCCATATACAAGGCAACTGAGCGGATTCTTTCCAGCGCGGAGACTAGTTTCAGTTTACAGTGACTCTAGGTCTGCTCTAGAGACCATTGTGAACCAAGACTCCAACACCCTTTAGCAGTCAAGACCCGCAAAACATTCAAAACATCATAGGCAACAAAAAACAGTACAACTTTTTTGGATCAAAGCCCATGCGGGTCTAGCAGAAAATGAACGTGCCGACGAGCTGGCGAAACACGCGGCGCTGCGAACAAAAAGAAGCCCGGACTATGACCTGTGTCCGGTCTCTTTTGTAAAGCGTCTCATTCGATCGGAGACGCTAAAAGAATGGAACCGGAGGTATAAAGAGGGAGAGACCGCCAGAGCAACTAAAGCCTTCCTGCCGGACGTTGAGTCAGCCCACAAAGTAATTAGGGAAACAGCGCTGTCTCCGACGATGATTCAGGCAATGACCGGACATGGTGGGTTCTCCGAGTACCTGTACCGGTTTCGGTGCAAGGAAAGCCCATCATGCATCTGTGAGCCTGAAATCGAGGAGACGGTGCTGCACGTCCTTTTGCAGTGCCCTCGATTTAATAAAGCCAGATACGATTTCGAGTCTGAAACTGGTATACAGATCATAAAAGAAAATTTACACACATTATTAATAGAAAAAAGGACTCGAAATAAGTTCATCAAATTTTGTGAGGGTGTAGTTAAACAAGTCATAAAAAGTAATCAAAATTGAACGATGAAATTTTAAAATAATTTAATGTGACGAATATTATTAATGTGATAAATATGACTAATTATAACTGATTATTATTATTGTAATTGTCCAAAATTTTTTGTTTTCTTTTGTTAAATGGACTAATTATAAATGTGATTATAATTTTAGGACTAAATATTTAATTTATAAATACAATCGGTGCTTCCTTGTGTTTATACTTATATATACAGAGAGAATGCACTGAAACTAAATTCAAAATTTATAATTATATATTCCAGTTGTATGTTTTAATTATAGAGGTATGTATAAGTAAGAGACAAATGTTGTTGCATGCAAAGAGTAGTAGGGCTCCCGAACGAAAACCCGGAGTCCTCTACACCCTCTATAAAAATTAAGGACAAAGCAAATAAAAACACGAATACAAAGTCCATGTCAAGCTGACAATGTCTCTGACCTCCATGTCAGAGGGAAGCAGCAAAACATACAAAAAAAAACCTAACCTAACCTAACCTAACCTAACCTAACCTTTTTTTTTTTTTTCGGGGAAATCCTCATGGACTACCTCCGCCTGGGAGAGGCGGAGGGGCGCCAGACTTTACCGGCTAAAACCACCCCGGTGTCTCCTCGCAGTGCGCGGGGCCGCGGAATCCAAATTCCGCAGCCCCACACCAGTGCTGGCCTGGTCTGTTCGGGCCTCGTCTCCTGCACGGGGTAGTGAGGTGTCGACTACCCCGCATCGCCTCAGAGGCGCGCGCGCGACACCTGCTCGCGCTCCGCCTCGGGTCCATCGAAGAGGGGGGGACTTAAGTCCCTCGCCCTGGACCATTCATGGGGGCCGGAAGAGCTTAGTAGCGCCCGCTTTCCGGCCCCAGCGGCGAATCTGGTCTTTGGCTCCGCCGCCAACCAAGTTTCGGCCGCGGAGGGTAGGAGAGCGGCGCTCGCAATACCGACACTCTCTCCCCGCGGCCCCACCACCACCGCATCAACGGTGCGGCCCTGTCTGAGTCGCGGAGGATAGGGCGAGGGCGCATCGCCAACACTCCTCTTCCTCCGCGACTCCACCCGGCTGCAGCGGTGCGGGCGCGGACCAACCCTCCCGCAGCAGCCCACCGACACATCCGAAGTGGGCTCCTGCCGAGCCCACACGGAGTGGCACTCGGGCCGGCCCTACACCGGGCCAGCCAGGGTTCTCTTGTTCACCGCGGGTGACCAAGCCACGGCTATAAGCCCCCGCCACGACAAGGCGGAACCCGTTCGGGGGGGAACCTAACCTAACCTAACCTAACCTAACCGGTAGCAGACCAATCCCCACTTGTACAATGCTCACGGTGCTTGGGATATGGACATACCAAGCGCCTATGCAATGAGACAACAGAGGTCTGCAGTCACTGCGGAGGCCCACACCAGGACAGAATGTGCTGACTGGCTTTGCGGAGAAGTCCCATCACGCAGAAATTGCACCAAGGCAAAAATTGAAAGTAAGGACCCAATGCGTTCAGTTCAGACTGCCCGGTGAGAAGGAAATGGAGACCTTAGCACGATCCACCGTAGCTTATTGCTAAGGTGGTCTCAAGGTCTAACAGAAACCTCTACACCGGCAACCACCGATATCACGCGATCCAGGCAAACCTCCAGAGAAGCGAGTTAGCCACGGCCGAAATGATCACTGAGGCGACCAGGAAAACCATATCGTTCGCCCTGGTCCAGGAACCCTACATAGGTCGTGGGGAGATGAACTACCTGGGACACGAATAATACAATGTCACAGAGAACCTAACACCGAAAAGGTGATCAAGGCTGCCATTGTATTGTTCGACGACACCATTAACATAACCCAGTGTCCCAGTCTAACAACGGAAAACATAGCAGTCGCCAAGCTGAGGACAGGGACCTGGGAGATGGGAGTGGTGTCTGTCTACCTGAAGACAAGCCAATCGATCCATACCTGGACACGATCGAGAAGGCCGTGGTGGCTTTGGGGACTGTGAACGTGATATTCGGTGAGATGTGAACTCATGGAATACCTGGTGGGAAGCCGAAACGGATAATAGAGGAATGGAGGTGGCTGCCAAACTCGACGAATTGGAGCTTCATATACTCAACAGGGGAACTGATCCCACTTTTGATACCGTCAGGGGTGGGAGAAGATTCTCCAGTTGTGTGGACATAACTACCTGTTCGACGAGCCTACTTGGGAGGGTAGAAAACTAGAGGCTATCCGAAGAAATAACCAGTTCAGATCACAGGGCAATCCTATTTGACATAAACTTAAAAAAATCAGTTGGTACAAATGTAAACCGAACAACCAGAAAATATAATACAAAAAAGGCAAACTGGAGTGAGTTTCGTGAGAAACTCCTCCAGATTTGGACCAGTAAATTAATAAACAAAATAGAAATCGATAAAATAGAAACAAAAAAAGAACTTGAAATAAAAATAGAAGAAGTCACACAAACAATAACCGAAACATGTGAAATATACATACCCAAATTAAAAAACAAAAAACGTATAGGATTGCCCTGGTGGACTGAAGAACTGACACAACACAAGAAGAAAGTCTCCAGACTAAAACGTCGAATTTCATACGCAGCGCCAATTCGTCGAGAATGGGTAGTGGAGCAGTACCTGAACGCGAAAGAAGAATACCAGCAGGAAGTCAAAAGAGCACAAACTTCTAGCTGGAAGGACTTCTGTAGCAGACAGGAGCGAGAGTCAATGTGGGACGGAATTTATAGAGTCATAGGCCGTACAACACAAAGGCAGGAGGATGTTCCCCTTACCCTGAACGGGAAAGTAATGGAAAACGAAGAATCAGCAAAGATTCTGGCTGAGACATTCTATCCGGAAGATAACACTATGGAAGACAATGCAGAACACAGGCAGACAAGAGAGATGGCGAGAGCAGTAAATGAAGGGTCACATGATGATTCATGTGACCCACCTTTTACGATGGAAGAGCTAAAGTGGTCTGTATCTAGTTTCAACCCCAAAAAGGCACCAGGATACGATGGTCTCACGGCAGACATCTGCGAAGTAGCAATTACTCTTGACCCGATAATGTTTTTGGCGCTGGCCAATAAGTGTCTAAGTCTGCATACTTCCCAAAAATGGAAAGAAGCAGTAGTAGTGGTGCGGAAGCCGGGAAAAGTAGATACACACATCCCAAGTCTTATAGACCAATTGGACTGCTCGGTCCTGGGAAAATCTTTGAAAAATGTTAGTTCAAAGGGTTAAATGGCACGTGGTACCCAAAATTAGCCGAAAACAATATGGTTTCATGCCACAGCGCAGTACCGAGGACTCCTCTATGACATGATGCAGATCATAAAAGATAAGCTCAAAAGAAAAAGCTGATCGTATTAGTATCTTTGGACATAGAGGGAGCCTTCGATAACGCATGGTGGCCTGCAATAAAATGCAGATTAGCAGAGACAGGGTGCCTGATAAATCTAAGGCGCCTCATAGATAGTTACCTGGAAGATAGAACAGTCTGCATCAGGTACATGGGAGGAATGGGTCAAAAAGACTACAAAGGTGTGTAAGGTTCCATAGGAGGTCCCTTATTCTGGAATTTGCCCTTGACCCACTATTAAAGGAGTTAAACGGCAAGGGGAATATTGCCAGGCCTTCGCAGACGATGTGGTCCTGATTTTCTCCGGGGACAGGGCATCGGAAGTGCAGGATAGAGCCAATGCAGCCCTCGCACATGTTCAGAGGTGGGGAGTCAAAACAGCTAAAATTTGCGCCGCAAAAACGAAAGCTATGGTAATTACAAATAAAATAAAGTACGACTCACCACTTCTGAAAATGGGCGGGAGGACATTGCATTGTCTAAGGAAATGAAAATACTCGGACTCACAATAGACGATAGTTGACCTTCAACACACATGTGAGAAATGTGTTGCAAGGTACAAAACTTGTATTGTTAGCTATCGAGATCCGCTAAGATCAATTGGGATCTTAACTCTGAGATCATCAGGACCATTTACGTTGCGGTGACGGAGCCAATTATACTGTATGCGGCAAGTGTAGGGCACCGGCAACATACAAGCAAAAATCAAAAGCAGCTCGACATGGCACAACGCGGGTTCGTTCAGAAAATTATAAAACCTATAGAACTGTATCACTACACTCGGCCCTACTACTCGCTGGGCTGCTTCCTGGACCTAAGAGTTAGGAAGCAGCCTTGCTTATGAAATAAGGAAAGGCTTCTCCCAGCGAGTGGTAGGGGATCGAGATGTGGAGAGGAAAGTGGATTTGCAAAACACCTCACCCGCGAATCAAGTTGGTCTGGAATTTAAATGCCTGGAGGACTGTGCACAAGTAGAACATGATAATAAGAGTCTTAAAAATTACACAGATGGTAGCAAGATCGAGGGGAAGTCGGTGCTGCGTTATCTATTTGGAATGACGCAGCGGAGATAAGTACCGAAAAATTGTTAGAAAACTTCTGCACAGTCTACCAGGCGGAATTGCGCCATATTTGAAGCTACAACCCACGCACTTAAGGATCAGGCAAAGAGCGCAATATTTACAGCGACTCGAGATCTGCTCTCCAGACAGTTGTCCAGACCGTTTCTTCCATGCGGGTCTAGCAGAAAATGAACGCCGACGAGCTGGCGAAACACGCGGCGCTGCGAACAAAAAGAAGCCCAGACTATGACCTGTGTCCGGTCTTTGTAAAGCGTCTCATTCGATCGGAGACGCTAAAAGAATGGAACCGGAGGTATAAAGAGGGAGAGACCGCCAGAGCAACTAAAGCCTTCCTGCCGGACGTTGAGTCAGCCCACAAAGTAATTAGGGAAACAGCGCTGTCTCCGACGATGATTCAGGCAATGACCGACATGGTGGGTTCTCCGAGTACCTGTACCGGTTTCTGCAAGGAAAGCCCATCATGCATCTGTGAGCCTGAAATCGAGGAGACGGTGCTGCACGTCCTTTTGCAGTGCCCTCGATTTAATAAAGCCAGATACGATTTCGAGTCTGAAACTGGTATACAGATGATAAAAGAAAATTTACACACATTATTAATAGAAAAAAGGACTCGAAATAAGTTCATCAAATTTTGTGAGGGTGTAGTTAAACAAGTCATAAAAAGTAATCAAAATTGAACGATGAAATTTTAAAATAATTTAATGTGACGAATATTATTAATGTGATAAATATGACTAATTATAACTGATTATTATTATTGTAATTGTCCAAAATTTTTTGTTTTCTTTTGTTAAATGGACTAATTATAAATGTGATTATAATTTTAGGACTAAATATTTAATTTATAAATACAATCGGTGCCTTGTGTTTATACTTATATATATAGAGAGAATGCACTGAAACTAAATTCAAAATTTATAATTATATATTCCAGTTGTATGTTTTAATTATAGAGGTATGTATAAGTAAGAGACAAATGTTGTTGCATGCATTAGATTAAGAGTAGGGCTCCGAACGAAAACCCGGAGTCCTCTACACTCTATAAAAAAGGACAAAGCAAATAAAACACGAATACAAAGTCCATGTCAAGCTGACAATGTCTCTGACCTCCATGTCAGAGGTAAGCAGTAAAACATACAATTTAAAAAAAAAAAAAAACCTAACCTAACCTAACCTAACCTTTTGACCTAATTTCAACCCCCTACCCCTAAGTTGATATATTGACTTAGTCTCTGGGGGATGAAAAATATTAAATTGTAATAACTCGACAACGAGGGGGCCGATTCGAACGGGGTTTCTTGTAATGTGATCCACAACTGTAGACCACTCATCCTATGTAGATAGACTCTACATAGAGACTATTAAATAATTGTATATTATATATTTTTTATATTTTTATTATTTTATTTTATTATTGTTAGTACTAAATAATTAGAGTCTAAGTGTGACCAACTGTGGTGTTAGTTACAAAAATTAAAATTATAAAATTAGATTATAAGTGGACTCTAGGTAGAGAAAATTAAAAGTGTAATTAAATTGACAATCAATAGTAGGGATAACAGACTGACTTACATAGCGTCAAATATAATAATAGAGACTAGTTTCTCTATCTCGATCAAAATTTTAAAATATTTTTTAAGAAAACTGCTGGAATTAAATGAAAATAGTGTGACAATTATAATTAAAATTAAAAGATAAAGAGCGAAAGTAGAGTAACTCTACATAGAGAGAAAAAATTTATATATCGAGGTAATAGAAATTTGCTGATACCACAGTACGAACTCAACATAGCCGTATCGAACTGCATATTTTTATAACTTATACAAACTTTTAAAAAATTTTAAATTTATAACTTTACAAAAAACTTTTTATTTTGTAAAAAATGTTTATTATATTTACGTAACAAGGACGCGTTCCCCTGACCATGTTTGGCCTCCGCACTTTTGAAAAGACAGAGGACAATACTCAGGGCTCTCAAAGGGACAGAGGAGACAGAACCATCTCCTAAGTTAAATCAAACAATACAAGTCTCCAGTGTAAGGAGAAGCATTGGAGAGTGGGAAGCAGTAAAAGCAGATGTGGAAATTGAAAAACAAACCTCTCCCAAAAAGGCAGTCCCGGTGACGCGCCAGAAACAAAAAATCGTACCATCACAAGAAGCAAGAGGAGCAACACGTAGAGTCTTAGTAGAGTCGACAGAAGAATCACCAAAAATAGAGACTAAATATGCAGACCGCCTGACGGAGGCAAGGGCTTGCCTGAATAAGGCGAAATTGCACCTCAACAACTCGCGTAACCTCAGGACAGATATAAAAACTGAGGTTACCCAGGCGATTGATAGACTCTACCAACTGGTCAAAGAGGCAGAGGTAGGCAAAAACACAGGAAAAGAAAAGAAAACAAAAGAGCAAGAGAAAAAAGATGATAAATCGGTAGATGACCATGACAATAGAAAGGCAGAAGAACATAGTAAATTAATGAAGAGGCTGGAAGAACATGGCAAACTCCTGGAAGAAAATAAGAACGAAATGGAAAAACTTAGAGAAGAACTAAAAAAGCAAGAAAATAAGGAAGAGAAAGGCACGTACGCAAGTATCTTGGCAGGACCACCGAGGAGACAGCCTCTGCATAATACGACCATGCACTCGGTAGCGATAACATCAACGGATGAGAAGGAAACGGGAGAGCAAGTGATGGACCGAATAAGAATAGCAATAAATGCTAAAGAAGAAGAGTTAAAATAGACAAGATCAGGAAAAAGAGATAGGAAGGTAATAGTAGGATGCTGCACCCAGGAGGAAATAAATAGGGTAAAGGAGAGGATAAAGAACGTCAGCAAGAGCTTAAATGTTGACGACATAAAGAATAGGATCCACTGGTTATACTGAAGGACGCTGCAGTATAACACAGATGAAGAAATTATTAAAGCATAAGGGTACAGAACAAACAGCTGTTCAAAACATAGAGGGAAAGAGAACAGAATGGAAGTCAAGTATCGGAAAAAATCCAGAAACCCGCACACAACTCACATCGTGGTAAGAGTGTCACCCAGATATGGAACAGCCTAACAGAGGCTGGGTTGATCCATATAGACCTGCAGCGAGTAAGAGTAGAGGATCAGTCCTCTTTATACAGTGCTCTGGTGCCTGGGGTATGGGCATAGTAAGCGTTTATGTAGTGACACAACAGATGTTTGTAGTCACTGTGGAGGCCCACACCTTAAAGCGGAATGTGCTGACTGGCTTTCGGGTGAAATGCCGTCATGCAGAAACTGCTTTAAGGCAAAAATGGAGAGAAAAGATCATGTAGTGTAGTATATATATAGCCCTCACGACTATATATATTAGAGTTAAGTTAAGAATAAGCAGGAGTATAATTAAAGTTCTTGTACAAGCAACACGTCTCCTATTTATTAAAACCTTCAACATTACATGGCGATTTTGCCAGGCGGTGCGCTGCGACAATGCACGCGCACTGCCGGGGCCTACCATATACAAAAGAAGAAAAAAAAATATTATAAGAAATCTAAATTAAATTATGAAGGGCTTGTTAAGAAGATTGACAATAAAAAAAAATAACAAAGAGAACATAATACCGGATGTGACAAATAAAATTTAAATTATGAATATAAGAAGAGACAACAATTTTACTTATATTTAAAGAAGATTTTGAAGACCAATTTAGTAAGACAACCAAGAAATGACAAAAAAGAAGAAATGAAGAAAGACCTGAAGAAGAAATTATAGAAGAAGCTCTAGTAACATTGCTATTAAATCAAGATTGACAAGTTTCAAGAAAGAAGATTTCAAGATCCAGAAAACATCTTAATCAATATTCCTTCAAGATAAGAGTACCAATTTTATCAAAAATAAAAACGAAAGAAGAAAGAAACGTGCCCAACCACATCGGTGAGCTAACAACATCTTTGAGTGCCAGAGCAGCAGAAAGAAATCAGGAGTACAACCAGCGACCAGCCAAGTTCCGTAGCAGGTACAAGACATACTTATCTCGAAAGCGCCGAATGTAATATATACATATATGTGTGTCAAATTATATATATATACTACAATGCCTTCAGTGTAGACTGCCCCATAAGAAGGAAATGGGAGACATTGGCAAGGTCCACTGTGGCATATTGTTGAGGTGGGCTCCAGACCAAACAGGAACTCAAACCCAAGTAACCACCGATATCACGCGGTCCAGGCAAATCTCCAAAGGAGCGAGCTAGCTACGGCCGAACTAATCATCGAGGCAACCAAAAATAAGACATCGTTCGCCTTAATCCAGGAACCATACATTGGTCGCATTGGCGAAATGAAGATCCATCCAGGGACAAGAGTAGTACAATGCAACAGAAGCCTTAACACGGACAAAGTGATAAAGGCAGTCATTGTGCTATTCGACGACACCATTGGCATAACCCAGTGCCCTGACCTGACAACAGAAAACATAGCAGTCGCTAAACTGAGGACAGGGGCCTGGGAAATGGGAGTGGTGTCCGTCTACCTGGAGGGAGACAAGCCAGTCGAACCTTACCTGGATATGATAGGGAAAGCCGTAGCAGGCCTAGGAACTGGAAACGTGATACTCGGTGGAGATATAAACGCTTGGAATACTTGGTGGGAAGCGGGAGACGGATAAGAGGAATTGAAGTTGCTGCCAAGTTCGATGAAATGGAGCTCCATATAATGAACAAAGGGACAGACCCCACCTTCGACACCATTAGAGGTGGAAAGAGATTCTCCAGCTGTGTGGATGTGACAACCTGCTCGACGAGCCTGCTCGGAAGAATAGACAACTGGAGACTGTCGGAAGAATTAACCAGTTCGGACCACAGGGCAATCCTATTCGAGATAAATCTAGAAAAATCGATAAGTACAGACATAAAGAGAACTACTAGGAAATTTAACACAAGAAAGACAAACTGGAGTGAGTTTCGTGAGAAACTCACCCAGATTTGGCAAAGAAAACAAATAAATAAAATACAGATAGATAAAATAGCAACCAGAGAAAAACTTGAAATGAAAATAGGAGAATACATAGAAACAATAGTAGAAGTCTGCGAAAACAGCATACCCAAAATTAAAAACATAAAACGAATGGGATTGCCTTGGTGGACCGAGGAGTTGACTCAGAGAAAAAAGGAAGTCTCCAGGTTGAAACGCCGAATAGCGTGTGCAGCACCAGTACGCCGAGAGTGGGTCGTCGAGCAGTATTTGAAAACAAAAGAGGAATATCATCAGCAAGTAAAGAACGCACAAACCGCCAGCTGGAAGGATTTCTGCAGCAAGCAGGAGCGGGAATCCATGGGACGGGATTTACAGGCTAATAGGCCACAACCCAAAGACAGGAGGACATCCTCTTGTAAGAGAGGGAAGACACTGAAGAACATGGAATCCGCAAGATTTCTGGCAGAGACCTTCTATCCGGACGATAAAACCCAGGAGGATGACGCGGAACAAGCTGATAAGAAAAGCAGCGGAATCAGAATGTAGGGTCACTTGATGACTCAAGTGACCCACCTTTCACGGAGGAGGAGCTTATGGGCCGCGTCCATCTTTAATCCCAAAAAGGCTCCAGGAAATGATGGTCTCACCGCCGATATTCTGCCTAGCGGCCATTGCCCTGGACCTGTCCCTGTTCTTGGCACTCAATAAATGTCTGAACTGGCACATTTCCTAAGTGGAAAGAAGCGACAGTGGTGGTACTGAGGAAGCCTGAAAAGAGGATTACACGCACCCCAAATCCTACAGGCCGATTGGCTACTGCCTGTCCTAGGAAAAATATTGAGAAAATGACAGTATGGAGAATCAAGGCACATCGTACCCAAACTAGCAAAACAATATATATGCCACAGCGTAGCAGGGACTCCTCTATGACATGATACAGCTTATAAAACTAACATCAAGAATAAAAAATTGACCGTACTAGTATCACTTGACATAGAGGGAGCCTTCGACAACGCTTGGTGGCCTGCTATACGATGTGCACTTGCAGAAACCGGATGCCCCATAAATCTGAGGCGACTTGTCGATAGTTACCTCGATGACAGAGCAGTATGCATCAAATACTCAGGGGCAGAATGGGTCAAAAGACCACGAAGGGTGCGTGCAGGCCTCGATAGGCGGTCCACTGTTTTGGAATCTTCTGCTGGATCCACTCCTGCAGGAGCTAACTGATAAAGGAGAGTACTGTCAGGCTTTCGCAGATGACGTGGTCCTAATATTCTCCGGAGAAAATGCACTGGAAGTACAGGAAAAGGCCAATGCAGCCCTCGCACATGTTCGAAGTGGGGAATCAAAATAAGCTAAATTGCACCTCAAAAACCAAAGCAATGGTCATCACTAAAAAGATCAAGTATGATTCACCACTTGAGGATGGGCGGGAAAGTATTGGCATGTCAAAAGAAAAAATACTCGGCCTCACAGACGACGGGTTAACCTTCAACACGCACGTGAAAAATGTGGCTGGGGCCCAAAACCTATATCGTCAGCTGTGCAGAGCCGCAAAGGTTCATTGGGGCCTAAACTCCGAGATTATTAGGACCATTTACATCGCGGTGGTAGAGCCAATTATAATGTACGCGGCAAGCGCCTGGTCACCTGCAACAAATAAAAAGCTAATTAAAAAAACAGTTCGATGCGGTACAACGCGGGTTCGTACAGAAAATTATCAAATCGTATAAAACGGTATCTCTGCACTCGGCCTTGCTACTCGCCGGGCTGCTTCCCTTGGACCTGAGGGTCCGGGAAGCAGCCTTGCTTTATGAAATAAAGAAAGGTTACTCCCGGCGAGTGGTAGGGGATCGAGAAATAGAGACAAAAGTAGAATTTGATAGGACGCCACACCCCGCGAACCAGCATGGCTTGCAATTTCATGTCTGGAGGACGGTACAAATGGACCAACAGGACAACAAAGGCTCAGAATATATACTGACGGCAGCAAGATCGAGGGGAAAGTCGGCGCTGCGTTATCCATTTGGAATGACGCAGTGGAGACGAGTAACCGGAAGTTAAAGTTGGGAAGTTTCTGCACTGTCTTCCAGGCTGAGTTGCTGGCCATTTTGGAAGCAAGCAGCCATGCTCTTAAAGATCCGGCAGAGAGCTGTAGTATTTACAGTGACTCTAGATCTGCTCTCCAGACAGTCGTCCAAAGCAAGCTCCATCCTATAGCAGTAGAAATTAGAGCAAATATAAGCAAAATATGCAACTATGGGAAATCCTCAAACTATACTGTAAAAGCCACGCAGGTTTGGAGGAAACGAGAGCAGATCAACTAGCTAAAGAAGCCGCAATAAAATTAAATGTAAGCCACACTACGAAAAATGTCGGTATCATTCGTCAAGCGACAGATTCGTCTGGAATCGCTGACGAATGGAATCGATACATGGAAGGAGAAACGGCCTCCACCACCAAAGTGTTTTCCCGGATGCCGTGAGTGCATACCCTATCGTAAGAAAAATAGATATGGATCATACACATTGTACAAATCATGACAGGACATGGCGGTTTCTCTGAATACTTATACAGGTTCAAATGTAAGGAGAGCCGTCATGTTCTGCGATCGAGAAAAAGAGGAAACCATTATTCACCTCATAACAGAGTGCCGTATTTATTGTAAAGAAAGAATAGATTTGGAATTAGAGATGGAAATTAAGATAAATAAAGAAAATGTATATAAAATTATAAGAAACAAATATGTTAGAAATAGGTTTTTAAATTACTGTAAAAACATAGCAAATAAGGTAGTAAATAAGAATAAATAAGAGTAAAAAAGGGAAAACTGTAACATAATATATGTAAATATATAATGCAAACAGCCATTGTAATAAAGTAAAATAACACATAGCATAAGTATAAAATGTACATAGAATTAAGTAGAAAAGAAAAAGGAAAATAACCTAAAAAGAAATGAAATCAGTAAAAATAAATAAAAAACGAACAAAAATAATACAAAAATAATAAGGACAAAACAAATAAAAGAAAATATAAATAACAAAAGAAGAAAAAAAGTCCTTGATTCCACATGTCAGAATCAGTAA
Organism: Parnassius orleans; assembly: GCA_029286625.1. NCBI lineage: Eukaryota > Metazoa > Arthropoda > Insecta > Lepidoptera > Papilionidae > Parnassius > Parnassius orleans. The sequence continues at coordinate 32,875 of JAGSMP010001233.1, read as the reverse complement.
AAAAAAAAAAAAACAACCTCTAACCTTTTTTCCAGAAAATCCTCATGGACTACCTCCGCCTGGGGAAAGGTGGAGGCGTGCCAGACTCTTACCGGCTAAAACCACCCAGTGTCTCCTCGCACACGTACGCGCAGGGCCGCAGGAATCAAATTCTTCCACAGCCCCACTTATGCTGGCCCGGTCTGTCGGGCCTCGTCTCTGCACACAGTGAGTGAGGTGTTCGACTACCCCGTGCATCGCCTCAGAGGCGCGCCGACACCCGCCTCCGCCCGGGTCCATTGAAGAGGGGTGGGGACTTCCAAGTCCCTCGCCCTGGACCATTCATAACCTAACCTAACCTAACCTCCCTCCGAGGGACCTCAAAATGATATTATCACTTGTGTGCGTGAAGAGGCTCATTTCAAGAACTCAGTTAGCGCTACTTTGGGGCGATCATCTTACGCCCAAGTTGCTTCTTCAAACGCTAATCAATCACCTAAGATAAACAACCACGGGGCTACCTCCTTCAACCAAACCAGCAATAATCGTTACCCCAAAATAGACGTAAAAATAAGCAGGAAGTGATTGACGTTTGGCGCAAAGTATCAGCTTCCGCGCCACCAGATATGCACCGGCTCGTGTTCAAACTGTGTCACACACAAATTAAGGGTCGAGTTTGATAACGAACAGCAGCGTGACGAAACTCTAACGCGTCTATTGAATTCTAAGGTAGTGACAGCTGAACCTGCACGTAAACTCAGGCCCATGATAATTCTGAAAGGAATTTCTATTGACACCCAGCTGAAGAATTAGTGGATATTATTAAAATGCAAAATTCTGAACTATCTGATACTATTGCGGAACAGGATGACTTAAAATTTTGCTTTAAACGCACTAACAGGAACCCAAACTTATACAATGCAGTCTTTCGATCTCAACCCACAGTTTGGAGAAAAATCATTAGCATGTGTAAACTATCCATCGATCATCAGCGTATACACGTTGAGGAATTCTCGCCATTTATGCAATGTCATAATTGTTACCAGTTTGGGCACACAAAGAATAAATGCACTTCGGAAAACACTGCATGTGGTCACTGTGCCGCAACCGCACAAATCAGACAATTGTCCTAAAAAGATAACCGGACTGCGCTCAGTGTATCAACTGTCGCACATAACACCAAGTACAGCACAAAACTTGATACCAAACATAAGCTACATCCACTTATTGCCCCAGGCTGCGAGCCATAAAAGAAAGAATCATAAACCGCATAGATTATGGATCAAGTCAATAAACTCAAGTATTACAGTGTAACTTAGATAAGTCAAAGAACAGTCAACACGAATTTATTCTTTTGGCCGGCCAATTCAGATAGCTCTGGTGTCAGAACCCTATGTAGGATCTAGCAATATTGTTAAATCCATCCCTGGTATCAACATATTTCAGTTCTCCAATGGTAACAGGGTTAAAGCGTGCATTATGACAAAATCTGGCTGTGGTTCCGTACTGGGTCTATCCCAATTCTCGTCAGCTAACCTTAGTGCGGTTCAATTAAATATTGGGGGCTGTAAACTATACATAGCATCTGTTTATATAGAACCTAATAGTGACGATGACAATACATTGCAACGGTTAGACAACTTTTTAAAAATGACCAGTAACTGCCATCAGCTGGTTGGCGGCGATTTTAACGGTTGGCACCCTATCTGGGGTAGCGACCGGGCAAACTCGCGGGGGAACGAAATTATCGACATCGCTTATGGCAATGACATGTTTTTCTGTAATAGAGGCCATACTCCTACTTTCGAGACAGTATCTTATGGGCGAGTACGCAGCTCTTATATTGATCTCACACTTGCCTCTAGCTCTATATATGACCGGATTACAGACTGGAAAGTGGATCCTTCAATCTGTCTGTCTTCTGAACACAGGGCGGTGATATTCTCTGTCGTAACTCATGGTGAAAGGAGAAAAACCAACAAAACAACAAGTACATTCAGATACAATACGAATAATATAAAATGGGAAGAACTAAAGCCTTCCTTTGAAGCCAAAATTATGGAATATGTACCCCAAAATGCAATGGTTGAACAGATGCAGGCAAATGAACTAGAAAATTACATAATCTCAGTTACATCGGCAATTCAAAAACATGTGATGAACTACTTCCAAGGTCAACTGGTCGAAAATACGTTGCCCTTGGTGGACTGATGAACTTGAATGTCTCAAGAAACAAGTTATACGTAACCATCATAACATACAAAAACTCCGCCGACAAAATAAACCACTTGAAAAGAACAACTTAAAAATTGCTTACTCAAAAACCTTCATAAAACTTCACGCGACACTTCAGAGACTTTTGTGAAAGGCAAGGAAGGAGGATGTATGGTCCGTTACAAACAGAATTATCAAATCACGCCCACCTGCTCTACCACCAGCAACACTAAAGAAAAGCGATGGTTCACACCTCCAGTCTGAAACTGCCAAGCTCTTCTCGATAAATTTTCCCCGATGATGACCTAAATGATACAACAATTGAAAAAGCCCGAACCTCGCAATTACCTCACCAAATACTCGGATGAACCTTTTACCTACGAAGAAATTCTCAGTACCTTAAATAGTATGAATCCGAAAAAGCACCCGGCACGGACCATCTTACTTCTGATATTTGCCTATTTGTCAAAAGCTTCCTCATCACTTCAGTAATTAATCGTTGCTTTAGACTAGGATATTTTCCAGATATTTGGAAGAAAGCTTTTATTAAAATTCTCCCTAAGCCTCACAAGGATGACTACCTAAATATCTCTTCCTTCCGCCCCATAGGTCTGATTAATGTTTTTGGAAAATTGTTTGAAAAACTTGTTATACGAAGATTAACATACTTCATGCACCAGAAAGATCTTTTTAATCCAGCACAGTTCGGTTTTAAAGAACAAACCTCTACCGTCAATGCATTAACCAATATAATAGATACAATCAACCATGCCATAGCCAATAAAGAGCAGGTACTCGCAGTTTCTTTAGATATCCAAGCTGCCTTTGATTGCGCTTGGTGTGGGTATACCGCCGACTACATAAAATTGGATGCCCGTAATATCTATTCTATCCTGCGCTATTTTCAAAATCGATCTGCAATTATTCATTTCGGAGACAGCACGGCTAGTAAAACTCTGACGAGAGGTTGCGTCCAGGGTTCGGTCTGTGGCCTTTCTTTGGAATTTAATTGTGGATGAACTTCTGACATAGACATGCCACCTGGAGTTACGATACAAGCATTTGCGGATGATATAGTCCTCCTGTACACACCAAAATAGTAATGATTTACAGCAACGCAAATAATGCTCTAAATATAATAACTGAATGGGGTCGCGAGATGAAACTTACTTTTGGAGTGCCAAAACAGGCCATCGCATTTACTTGCAAGGCTGCAAAATGCAAACTATATATGTCTGGTCATCAGGTGATTTTTCCAACGAGATTAAACTTCTAGGTATTTTAATAGACAAACAGCTAAAATTCATCAAACATGTAGATTACATCGTCAATAAAGTCCGTAAACTATACACTAGGTTAATAATATTCGTCAAGCCCACTTGGGGTATCCATTCCGAGAATATAAATTATTTATAGACATGTAATTGAGCCAATAGTCTGTTATGCTGCCTCTATCTGGCAATCTGCAATCGGGTACAAGTGCGTGAAAGAGAAACTACTCTCTTTGCAACTTGCCTAGAATCATCCGTGGCTTTAGGACCGTGAGTACAGTGGCTTGCATATCACCCCCAACTATGCCTTCCCAATAAAAATACAGGAAATAGCAGACAATGAGCGCACAAGAATCACATGTATCACAGTACCTACCTTCTGATATCACACTAGACGTTCCCCTAAACCAGAAATCTACACCCGTCTTTGCGAAAACCTATCAAATTTACTGAAAAACTAACACCAACAGATGATGTTAAAAATGTCTACCAAATTTACACCGATGGTAGCAAGCACAACAATAAAGTAGGTGCCGCATTTGTGATATACAAACCAACCGGAGAAAAACTAACACGTAAATATAAATTACATGACTCGTGTTCAGTCTTTCAAGCCGAACTCCTCGCCATTTCAAAAGCCTGCGAATGGATTATGGAACACAAAATCAATCCCACACACATATTATCCGACAGTAAATCAGGACTTCAAGAAATTGCTAACGAAAATAGTTATAACTCCCTCGTAGTATCGATCCATAGGATAATACATCAGATTGAATCACTTAATTTAAAAGTAACTTTTTGCTGGATTAAAGGTCATACTGGAATTTCTGGCAATGAAGAAGCGGATGCAGCCGCTAAAAGCGCGGCAGCCTCACACCGATCTTATGAATTTGCCAAATTCAATAACCCATGTAAAATACCTTAATCGACAGCACGCCATTAACGAAACGGAAGAATTTTACCTTCAAAGTAACAAGGCATATACACCAAATCTCTTTGTCCACACATACGAGCAACTCACTAACTGTTAGCGCACTAACTTTGCCATAACCCAATATCTTAGCAATCATGGATATCATAAGGAATACTTACATCGTTTTAAAATAACAAATGATAATAAATGCCCACGATCAAACGAGCGTACAATCTATGACACATCTCATAAGAAACTGCCTCTGTATTTATCAAAACAAGAATGGAACACGAGGTTGCATGCACTGTTTTAAGGATAGAACCATATAATTTATCAGAAATAATTTCCAAAGTAACTACAACACAAACTTTTAAAGCTCATGTCAACTATATTATAAGTAAATTAAAAACTCAACAATAATACAGCTATAGTAAATTAAAATTATGAAGCATTTGTAAATTAACTAAATTTAAGGAGAAATAAGTAAAATAATTAATAAATAAGATAATCTTTGTATGTAAATCGTAATATTTGTTTTATTAATATTATATATGTAGTCTATAATAGAAATATATATAATAAAGATATTTATTACCATTAATCAAATTAATTTTCTACTTGTCTTAAGTAATAAACAAAACTCAAATTATTAAAACAAATAATATTATGAATCATTGTGAAAAGATCTCAGATGTAAATATTAACGGTAAACAAAGCAAAATGCGGACCATAAAATAAATTCATTTTTAAACAAAAGCTAGAAAACCATAAGGAATTGTATACCGATAGCAATTCCTCATGGGAATAAAATTATTAAAAAAAAAAAAAACCTAACCTAACCTAACCTAACCTTTTTTTTTTCAAAATCCTCATGGACTACCTCCGCCTGGGGAAAGGTGGAGGGCGTGCCGGACTCTTACCGGCTAAAACCACCCCGGTGTCTCCTCGCACGTACGCGCGGGGCCGCGGAATCAAATTCTTCCACAGCCCCACACTAGTGCTGGCCCGGTCTGTCCGGGCCTCGTCTCTACGGGTAGTGAGGTGTTCGACTACCCCGTGCATCGCCTCAGAGGCGCGCCGACACCCGCTTGCGCCTCCGCCTCGGGTCCATTGAAGGGGTGGGACTTCCCAAGTCCCTCGCCCTGGACCCATTCATAACCTAACCTAACCCCTAACCTCCCGCCGAGGACCTCAAAATGATATTATCACTTGTGTGCGTGAAGAAATGGCTCATTTCAAGAACTCAGTTAGCAGCGCTACTTGGGGCGATCATCTTACGCCCAAGTTGCTTCTTCAAACGCTAATCAATCACCCAAGATAAACAACCACGGGCTACCCTCCCTTCAACCAAACCAGCAATAATCGTTACCCCCAAAATAGACGTAAAAAATAAGCAGGAAGTGATTGACGTTTGGCGCAAAAGTATCAGCTTCCGCGCCACCAGATATGCACCGGCTCGTGTTCAAACTGTGTCACACAATAAATTAAGGGTCGAGTTTGATAACGAACAGCAGCGTGACGAAACTCTAACGCGTCTATTGAATTCTAAGGTAGTGACAGCTGAACCTGCACGTAAACTCAGGCCCATGATAATTCTGAAAGGAATTTCTATGACACCCCAGCTGAAGAATTAGTGGATATTATTAAAATGCAAAATTCTGAACTATCTGATACTATTGCGGAACAGGATGACTTAAAATTTTGCTTTAAACGCACTAACAGGAACCCAAACTTATACAATGCAGTCTTTCGATCTCAACCCACAGTTTGGAGAAAAATCATTAGCATGTGTAAACTATCCATCGATCATCAGCGTATACACGTTGAGGAATTCTCGCCATTTATGCAATGTCATAATTGTTACCAGTTTGGGCACACAAAGAATAAATGCACTTCGGAAAACACTGCATGTGGTCACTGTGCCGCAACCGCACACAAATCAGACAATTGTCCTAAAAAAGATAACCCGGACTGCGCTCAGTGTATCAACTGTGTCGCACATAACACCAAGTACACAAAACTTGCCAAACATAAGGCTACATCCACTTATTGCCCCAGGCTGCGAGCCATAAAAGAAAGAATCATAAACCGCATAGATTATGGATCAAGTCAATAAACTCGAAGTATTACAGTGTAACTTAGATAAGTCAAAGAACAGTCAACACGAATTTATTCTTTCTTTTATGGCCGGCCAATTCCAGATAGCTCTGGTGTCAGAACCCTATGTAGGATCTAGCAATATTGTTAAATCCATCCCTGGTATCAACATATTTCAGTTCTCCAATGGTAACAGGGTTAAAGCGTGCATTATGACAAAATCTGGCTGTGGTTCCGTACTGGGTCTATCCCAATTCTCGTCAGCTAACCTTAGTGCGGTTCAATTAAATATTGGGGGCTGTAAACTATACATAGCATCTGTTTATATAGAACCTAATAGTGACGATGACAATACATTGCAACGGTTAGACAACTTTTTAAAAATGACCAGTAACTGCCATCAGCTGGTTGGCGGCGATTTTAACGGTTGGCACCTATCTGGGGTAGCGACCGGCAAACTCGCGGGGGAACGAAATTATCGACATCGCTTATGGCAATGACATGTTTTTCTGTAATAGAGGCCATACTCCTACTTTCGAGACAGTATCTTATGGGCGAGTACGCAGCTCTTATATTGATCTCACACTTGCCTCTAGCTCTATATATGACCGGATTACAGACTGGAAAGTGGATCCTTCAATCTGTCTGTCTTCTGAACACAGGGCGGTGATATTCTCTGTCGTAACTCATGGTGAAAGGAGAAAAACCAACAAAACAACAAGTACATTCAGATACAATACGAATAATATAAAATGGGAAGAACTAAAGCCTTCCTTTGAAGCCAAAATTATGGAATATGTACCCCAAAATGCAATGGTTGAACAGATGCAGGCAAATGAACTAGAAAATTACATAATCTCAGTTACATCGGCAATTCAAAAAACATGTGATGAACTACTTCCAAGGTCAACTGGTCGAAAATACCGTTGCCCTTGGTGGACTGATGAACTTGAATGTCTCAAGAAACAAGTTATACGTAACCATCATAACATACAAAAACTCCGCCGACAAAATAAACCACTTGAAAAAGAACGCTTAAAAATTGCTTACTCAAAAACCTTCATAGAAACTACGCGACACTTCAGAGACTTTTGAAAGGCAAGGAAGGAGGATGTATGGTCCGTTACAAACAGAATTATCAAATCACGCCCACCTGCTCTACCACCAGCAACACTAAAGAAAAGCGATGGTTCATACACACCTCCAGTCTGGAAACTGCCCAAGCTCTTCTCGATAAATTTTTCCCCGATGATGACCTAAATGATACAACAATTCAAGAAAAAGCCCGGAACCTCGCAATTACCTCACCAAATACTCCGGATGAACCCCTTTTACCTACGAAGAAATTCTCAGTACCTTAAATAGTATGAATCCGAAAAAAGCACCCGGCACGGACCATCTTACTTCTGATATTTGCTTACTATTTGTCAAAAGCTTCCCAGACCTCATCACTTCAGTAATTAATCGTTGCTTTAGACTAGGATATTTTCCAGATATTTGGAAGAAAGCTTTTATTAAAATTCTCCCTAAGCCTCACAAGGATGACTACCTAAATATCTCTTCCTTCCGCCCCATAGGTCTGATTAATGTTTTGGAAAATTGTTTGAAAAACTTGTTATACGAATTAACATACTTCATGCACCAGAAAGATCTTTTAATCCAGCACAGTTCGGTTTAAAAGAACAAACCTCTACCGTCAATGCATTAACCAATATAATAGATACAATCAACCATGCCATAGCCAATAAAGAGCAGGTACTCGCAGTTTCTTTAGATATCCAAGCTGCCTTTGATTGCGCTTGGTGGCCGGCAATATACCGCCGACTACATAAAATTGGATGCCCCAGTAATATCTATTCCATCCTGCGTAGCTACTTTCAAAATCGATCTGCAATTATTCATTTCGGAGACAGCACGGCTAGTAAAACTCTGACGAGAGGTTGCGTCCAGGGTTCGGTCTGTGGCCCCTTTCTTTGGAATTTAATTGTGGATGAACTTCTTGACATAGACATGCCACCTGGAGTTACGATACAAGCATTTGCGGATGATATAGTCCTCCTTGTACACGCCAAATATAGTAATGATTTACAGCTTAACGCAAATAATGCTCTAAATATAATAACTGAATGGGGTCGCGAGATGAAACTTACTTTTGGAGTTGCCAAAACACAGGCCATCGCATTTACTTGCAAGGCTGCAAAATGCAAACTATATATGTCTGGTCATCAGGTGATTTTTTCCAACGAGATTAAACTTCTAGGTATTTTAATAGACAAACAGCTAAAATTCATCAAACATGTAGATTACATCGTCAATAAAGTCCGTAAACTATACACTAGGTTAATAATATTCGTTAAGCCCACTTGGGGTATCCATTCCGAGAATATAGAAATTATTTATAGACATGTAATTGAGCCAATAGTCTGTTATGCTGCCTCTATCTGGCAATCTGCAATCGGGTACAAGTGCGTGAAGAGAAACTACTCTCTTGCAACGAAACTTTGCCCTTAGAATCATCCGTGGCTTTAGGACCGTGAGTACAGTGAGCATATCACTTGCCCAACTGCCCGCTCCCAATAAAAATACAGAAATAGCAGACAATGAGCGCACAAGAATCACACATGTATCACAGTACCTACCTTCTGATATCACACTAGACGTTCCCGCTAAACCAGGAAATCTATTACACCCGTCTTTGCGAAAACCTATCAAATTTACTGAAAAACTAACACCAACAGATGATGTTAAAAATGTCTACCAAATTTACACCGATGGTAGCAAGCACAACAATAAAGTAGGTGCCGCATTTGTGATATACAAACCAACCGGAGAAAAACTAACACGTAAATATAAATTACATGACTCGTGTTCAGTCTTTCAAGCCGAACTCCTCGCCATTTCAAAAGCCTGCGAATGGATTATGGAACACAAAATCAATCCCACACACATATTATCCGACAGTAAATCAGGACTTCAAGAAATTGCTAACGAAAATAGTTATAATACATCAGATTGAATCACTTAATTTAAAAGTAACTTTTTGCTGGATTAAAGGTCATACTGGAATTTCTGGCAATGAAGAAGCGGATGCAGCCGCTAAAAGCGCGGCAGCCTCACACCGATCTTATGAATTTGCCAAATTCCCAATAACCCATGTAAAATACCTTAATCGACAGCACGCCATTAACGAAACGGAAGAATTTTACCTTCAAAGTAACAAAGGCATATACACCAAATCTCTTTGTCCTACATACGAGCAACTCACCTAACTGTTAAAGCACTTGCACCTAACTTGCCATAACCCAATATCTTAGCAATCATGGATATCATAAGGACTTACATCGTTTTAAAATAACAAATGATAATAAATGCCCATGCGATCAAACGAGCGTACAATCTATGACACATCTCATAAGAAACTGCCCTGTATTTATCAAAACAAGAATGGAACACGAGGTTGCATGCACTGTTTTAAGGATAGAACCATATAATTTATCAGAAATAATTTCAAAGTAACTACAACACAAACTTTTAAAGCTCATGTCAACTATATTATAAGTAAATTAAAAACTCAACAATAATACAGCTATAGTAAATTAAAATTATGAAGCATTTGTAAATTAACTAAATTTAAGGAGAAATAAGTAAAATAATTAATAAATAAGATAATCTTTGTATGTAAATCGTAATATTTGTTTTATTAATATTATATATGTAGTCTATAATAGAAATATATATAATAAAGATATTTATTACCATTAATCAAATTAATTTTCTACTTGTCTTAAGTAAAACATAAACAAAACTCAAAATTATTAAAAAAAATAATATTATGTGAACCATTGTGAAAAGATCTCAGATGTAAATATTAACGGTAAACAAAGCAAAATGCGGACCATAAAATAAATTCATTTTTAAACAAAAGCTCGAAAACCATAAGGAATTGTATACCGATAGCAATTCCTCATGGGAAAAAATTAAAAAAAAAAAAAACCTAACCTAACCTAACTAACCTTTTTTTTTTTTTTCGGAAAATCTCATGGACTACCTCCGCCTGGAAAGGTGGAGGCGTGCCGGACTCTTACCGGCTAAAACCACCCAGTGTCTCCTCGCACGTGCGCGCAGGGCCGCAGGAATCAAATTCTTCCGCAGCCCCACACTAGTGCTGGCCCGGTCTGTCCGGCCTCGTCTCCTGCACGGGGTAGTGAGGTGTTCGACTACCCCGTGCATCGCCTCAGAGGCGCGCGCCGACACCCGCTTGCGCCTCCGCCTCGGTTCCATCGAAGAGGGGTGGGGACTTCCCAGTCCCTCGCCCTGGACCCATTCATGGGGCCGGAAAGGGCGTTGCCCTTCTCCTGCGCTCGGTGCGCGCTGCGGCCGGGAGAGGTCGAGATCTCCTTTCCCGTTCCGCAGTTTCCTTCTGCGACATCACGTCCTCGCAGAAGGACACCACCGATCGACTCTGCGCTACCGACCATCTTCCGCACTAAGGCCGGCAGCGACAGATCGCTTCCTACTTCATTTGTGAGGACACGGCTTCATTTGTGACTCTCCCAAGCTGCACACTCGGCGAGCGTGTGTTGCGCCGTGTCCTACAATGGACGCAGTGGTGGCACCGGCGTCCGGCTCTGTCTATGCGGCACAGGTACTTGCCGAAGCAGCCGTGCCCCGACAGCACCTGCGTCACCCTAAACGACAGGAGCCGTGCCTTCTCCCGAGCCAGTCGTCGAGTACTGGCCGGATCGCCTCGACGGTAGCGAGGCCGGCGGTGGGGCGCAAGCCTTTGCCGCCATTCCGCCACCAAGACCTGACGGAGCTCCTCTCGGCGCAGCGCGATCTGCCGCTGCACCGGCCTCGAGCCCGTGCCGCTCTTCCTCGCGCCATCGATATAATGACGCGAGTATTTCGCCCTAAGTCCCAGGGCGGGGATCCGGCCAGGACGCAAACCGCCTCGTAGGAAATCGTGCGATACCCGCGGACGACTCTGACGGCCATCGCCCTTTGCGGTTTACGCAGCATGGCGAGTGCTGGCCGTCATGTCCATCGCCCACAGGGCCCCATACAGGGCCATGGACCGCACGATTCCACTACAACCGCCCACAGGCGGCTCAAACCCCAAGTTGGGAAGCAACGTTGAAAGCGCGCCTGCTGCCATCAATTTGGGCACCAGCCGCCGGAAGTGGGGTCCGAATTCCATCGGCTGTCGAGCACCAATCCCAGATACTTCATGGTGTACTCGACAGCTATCCGGCCCATGACCACGATGTGTGATCCCGGGGCGGCGCGTCGAGGGCCATGAAACTCGATGGCCTCCGACTGTTTAGGGCCACCTCAGGCCCAGGCGCCGGATGCGGTTCACCACTTGTGACACCGCAGCCGTGGCAACCAACGCTGCCTCCTGTGCGAGCTCCCCGGCAGTGACAAGCGTGTCGTCTGCATAACACGTCAAGTCGGCGCCCGACGGGAGTTCACCTCTCAGCACCCAGTCGTAGCCGATGTTCCACAGGAGCGGTCCCAAGACCGATCCCTGCGGAACACCGCACGACATGACGCGCCGACCAGCGTCGTCACGTCCCCGATACGTAACGCATCTCTTCAAGGTAAGCCCCTATTGTGCGGCGGAGGTAGGAGGCACGCGATGGTAATTCAGCGCCTCCCGAATACAACTCCAGGGTAGGGTGTTGAAGGCGTTGAGATGTCTAAAGACACCGCCAGCACCACCCCACCCGGGATACTGTCTCCTCCGCCAGGCCCCTCACGCGTAATAGCGTCATGGTGGAGCGCCCGCGACGAAAACCAAATTGGTTCTCGTCCAGGTCCGGCCCTCTCTGCACAAGTGGCTGACGAGGCGATCTGCGATGATACGCTCAAAAGTTTGCCCGCCTCGTCGAGCAGCACTACAGAGGTAGTCCATGAGGATTTCCCCGCAAAAAAAAGGTTAGGTTAGGTTAGTTAGGTTAGGTTAGTTAGGTTAGGTTAGGTTAGGTTAGGTTAGGTTCCCCCGAACGGGTTCCCGCCTTGTCGTGGCGGGGGCTTGTAGCCGTGGCTTGGTCACCCGCGGTGAACAAAGAGGAACCCCTTGGATGGCCTGAGGTGTAGGGCCGGCCTGAGGTGGCCACTCCGTGTGGGCTCGGCAAGCCCACTTCGGATGTGTGTCGGGCTGCTGCGGAGGTTGGTCCGCCCTTACCGCTGCAGCCGAGGTGGAGTCGCGGAGGAAGAGGAGTGTTGGTATGGCGATGCGCCACTCGCCCTATCCTCCGCGACTCAGACGGAGCCGCACCGTTGATGCGGTGGTGGTGGGGCCGCGGGGAGAGGAGTGTCGGTATTGAGGCGCCGCCTCCTACCTCCGCGGCCGAAACTTGCTGGCGGCGGAGCCAGAAACAAGATCCGCCGCTGGGCCGGAAAGCGGGCGCTACTGCGCCTCTTCCGGCCCCATGAATGGGTCCAGGGCGAGGGACTTGGGAAGTCCCGCCCTCTTCGATGGACCCGAGGCGGAGGCGCGAGCGGGTGTCGCGCGCGCCTCTGATGCAATGCACGGGGTCGAACACCACTCACCCCGTGCAGGAGACGAGGCCCGGACAAACCGGGCCAGCACTAGTGGGGCTGCGGAAGAATTTGATTCCCGCGGCCCCGCGCACGTGCGAGGAGACACCGGGGTGGTTTTAGCCGGTAAGAGTCCGGCACGCCTCCGCCTTTCCCCAGGCGGGAGGTCCATGAGGATTTGCAAAAAAAAAAGTTTAGGTTAGGTTAGGTTGGGTTAGGTTAGGTTCCTTCCCGGCCGCAGACCTTCGGCCGCAGAAGGCGCACCGAGCGCAGGAGAAGGGCGCTCTCCTGCGCTCGGTGCGCCTTCTGCGGCCGGAAGGAGTCGAGATCTCCTTCCCGTTCCGCACTTCCTTCTGCGACATCACGTCCTCGCAGAAGGACACCACCGCGTCCCACGACTCTGCGCTACCGACCATCTTCCGCACTAAGGCCGGCAGCGACAGATCGCTTCCTACTTCATTTGTGAGGACACGGCGCTGCTCCTCCCAGCTGCACACTCGGCGAGCGTGTGTTGCGCCGTGTCCTCCCCGCAATGGACGCAGTGGTGGCACTGAGCGTCCGGCTCCCTGTCTATGCGGCACAGGTACTTGCCGAAGCAGCCGTGCCCTGACAGCACTTGCGTCACCCTAAATGACAGGGAGCCGTGCCTTCTCCTGAGCCAGTCGTCGAGTACTGGCCGGAACTAACCTAACCTAACCTAACCAGTCCGGTGTCAACTGCCGTCACGAACGCCACGTTTCTGTGTTGCTCCGCGCTTTAAAATCGTAAAAATAGGTTTTTCGCAACCGATTTTAGTGTGTTATATGTCAAAAGTTGGTGCTGACTCGCGGTTTAAACTCGTGAAAACCGCAAGAAAATCGGAGTTTTTGTGAAAAAGTTATAGTGAAAAAAGTGATTTTCAAAAATTTCAAAATTTTCAAAGTGAAACGCTGCGCGATTAAGCGCTATTATCCTTACTTTTTAAAGTGCGGCCTTAAAGCTATCATTGGCCCCTACATAAGTGGAAAATATTAGATTTTATGACTCATAGTTTAAGAGAAAAGGAAAACAAGTGCCACGTGAGCACGTGTTTTCGATCCAGAACCGTGCGGCTGTTTTTGGAGCCGAATTCCAGTTGCGAGCGTGGAAAGGAGTCGAACAATTTACGGAACAATAAAAGTTAAGTGGATGAAGAGTTATTAAATGTAGATTTTAAAACAAAATTCAGCTGTAAAAATCAAAATTTATTAAAAATTATAATATTTTGTAAAATTTAAACATAGGGGCTTAAATCGCTAAAAGATTTATATATCAATAAGCTCGACACCGACCTTTTAAATGAACCAAACACGGGCCGAATCGGTTAAAAGACGCCCAAAGTAACATCTTTCAGTCTGAACCGGCGGCCATTTTGAAAAACTAGAAAACCTTATATCTGCCGAACTAGGAGTCCTAGAAGACTGGGATTTTGACCCAAGACTTACGAAAGGAGTGCTGGAATAGAAAATTAGGGTTTCAGGAAATTTCAGAATCCAAAAATTATTAGTCCTGAAAGTTACAGGACAGTATAGCCCTAGTCGAGCTCACCAAAACGACCCCAAGCGCGGAGCTGTAAGCCCATCCGTTCAGAAGTTACAGCGCATTAACCGAATTTTGGCAGCCATCTTGTTTTATAACCAGAATTTGGAAGCGCGATAACTTGGGAACCTCCTGGGCTAGGTATACTGCGTTTGGGTTCTTTGAATAGGGCTCGAAGAGCGCTTTTAGATGGTCTTAAGTAATAGTCTCTACGTAGAGCCAAAAACTATTTAGCCTGTAAACCTCTTTTTATGAAACATTTTTTAGAAATTTTTTAAATAGTATTGGACATATATCTTCCAGGAATTCTTATTATTTCATTATTATTATTTCAATGTGAATAAGGCAGAAAATATAGACGTATCTACATAGAGAAAAAGTATAATAAGGAAACTTAGTGGAATAGTTAAAAATAAGCATAATAGGAATAGGGTTCATAGACCGACTCTAGATAGAGTCGTAAATAAACAAAATTTTAAGAGATTTATACAGACGTATAAAATATTAATTGTTAACCTTTCTATGTTAAATTATCTGACCTGAAATTATAGACCGGCTCTACATAGAGTCAATTTTTTTTTTATTTTCTTTATTAGTTTGTAAATAGAGTAAGATTTTATTTGTAAACTATTATTGTTAGATAAGTGTGACCAGCTGTGGTATAGAGACTTTATAGAAATAAGGTAAAATAGTGGAGAAGACTAGGTAGAACCTAACCTGACCAAGACCTGAACTTACCATAGCCGTGTCGAACTGCAAAAATATTTTTATATTTTTATATTTATTTTATTTTATACAACTTTTACAAATTTACTTTTTATTTTTTGACATATATAATTTACCGTACAAACTACGGTGATCAATTATTGTGATCAAAAGACGCATTCCTAACATGTTCGGCATCCGTACTCCCGCTAAAAAGATCGAGGACAGCGCCAGGGACATGAGCCCTCAGGGCTCTCCAAATGGGACAGAGAAGGCAGGACCTTCTCCAAAAACCAATCAAAATACGCTGGCCTCAAGTGTGAGAAGAAGTATAGGAGAATGGGAGACAGGGAGAACAGATGCAGAAGTAGGAACACACAGCTCTCCAAAAAAGGTAGCCCCGCTTGCTCGCCTGAAACAAAAAACCATGCCGCCTCAGGAAGCAAAGGGAACAACCCGCAAAGTGCAAGAGGAGCCAACAGAAGGCTCACCAAAGACGGGGAGTACAAAATATGCGGATCGTCTGACGGAGGCCCGTGCATGCCTCCATAAAGCAAAATTGCACCTTAATAATTCACGCAACCTAAGAACAGACATCAAAACCGAGGTCACTCAGGTAATAGAAAGACTTTACCAGCTAGTTAAAGAGGCAGAGACAGGAAAGAGCATAGGAAAAGAGAGAAAATTAAGAGATCAAGAGAAAAGAAGATGAATGTGAAAGAAGAACATCAGAGGAACATAATAAATTAATAAAAAGTTAGATGAACATGGAAAACTTCTTGAAGAAAACAACAAAGAGATTGGAAAGCTAAGATGAATTGAAAACAAGAAAGTAAGGAAGATAGAGGAACGTACGCGAGTATACTAGCTGGAAAACCAGAAAGCGTATCCTCGGAAAATAAAGCCATGCACTCGGTGGCTATTACATCAACCGATGAAAAGGAGACGGAGATCAGGTGATGGACAAAATAAGGAAGGCAATAAATGCAAAAGAAGAAGGACTCAAAATAGATAAGATCAGGAAAGCAAGGGACAGAAAGGTAATAGTGGGATGTTGTACCAAGAAGAGTTACAAAGTTAAGGAAAAAATAAGAACGCAAGCAAACATCTAAATATAGACGACATAAAAATAAAGACCCACTCGTAATTTTGAAAGATGTGCTACAATACAATGAAGATGAAGAGATAGTAAAGGCAATTAGAGTTCAAAACAAACAACTCTTTAAAGATTTGGAAGACAATGAGGATAGAATAGAGATAAAATACAAGAAAAGTCCAGGAACTCATACATCCCACATTGTACTGAAAGTCTCGCCCCAGTTATGGACTCGTCTCACAGAAGCTGGAGTGATTCACATAGATCTCCAACGAGTGAGGGTAGCAGACCAATCCCCACTTGTCCAATGCTCACGGTGCTTGGGATATGGACACACCAAGCGCCTGTGCAATGAGACTACAGAGGTCTGCAGTCACTGCGGAGGCCCACACCTCAGGACAGACTGCGCAGACTGGCTTTCGGACAAATACCATCATGCAGAAATTGCATAAGGCAAAGATGGATAGTAAAGATCACAATGCGTTCAGTTCAGAGTGCCCGGTGAGAAGGAAATGGGAAACCAGCACGATCTACCGTAGCTTATTGCTAAGGTGGTCCCAAGGTCTAACAGAAACCCACCACCGGCAACCACCGATATCACGCGATACAGGTAAACCTTCAGAGAAGCGAGTTAGCCACGGCCGAAATGATCATCGAGGCGACCAGGAAAAATACATCGTTCGCCCTGGTCCAGGAACCCTACAGGTCGTATCGGGGAGATGAAGAACTATCGGGGACACGAATAATACAATGTCACAGAGAACCCAACACCGAAAAGGTAATCAAGGCAGCCATTGTATTGTTCGACGACATTAACATAACCCAGTGTCCCGGTCTAACAACGGAAAATAGCAGTCGCCAAGTTGAGGACAGGGCCTGGGAGATGGGAGTGGTGTCTGTCTATCTGGAGCGACAAGCCCATCGGTCCATACCTGGACACGATCGAAAAGGCTAGAAGCTCTGGGGACTGTAAACGTGATATTCGGTGGTGACGTGAACGCATGGAACACCTGGTGGGGAAGCCGAGAAACGGATAGCAGAGGAATGGAGTTGGCTGCCAAACTCGACGAATTGGAGCTTCATGTACTCAACAGGGGAACTGATCCCACTTTTGATACCGTCAGAGGTGGGAGAAGATTCACCAGTTGTGTGGACATAACTACCTGTTCGACGAGCCTGCTAGGGAGGGTAGAAAACTGGAGGCTATCAGAAGAGATAACTGGTTCGGATCACAGGGCAATCCTATTCGAGATAAACTTAGAAAAATCAATTGGCACAGACATAGCTAGAACAACAAGAAAATTTTACACTAAAAAAGCAAACTGGAGTGAATTTCGTGAGAAACTCCTCCAGATTTGGAGCAGAAAATCAATCAACAAAATAGAAGTAGATAAGATAGAAACCACAAAAGAACTAGAAACGAAAATAGTAGAAGTGACAAATGCAATCACCGAAGTATGTGATAAATATTTACCTAAATTAAAAACAAAAACGCATGTTGCCTGTTTGGACCGAGGAGTGTAAGAAAGAAGTCTCCAGATTAAAGCGTCGAATATCATACGCAGCACCAATTCGTCGGGAGAGTGGGTTGGGAGCAGCACCTCAAGCAAAAGAGGAGTACCATCAGGAAGTAAAGGGCTCAAACTTCCAGCTGGAAGGACTTTGTAGCAGACAAGAACGAGAGTCAATGTGGGATGGAATCTATAGAGAGAAATGTACACAGAGGCAGAGGAGACGTTCCCCTTCTAAATGGAAATATCATGGAAATAAAGAATCAGCAAAGACTCTGGCTGAGACATTCTATCCGGATGACGATGTTCGGGATGATGACGCAGGACACAGGCAGATAGAGAGGCAGCAAGAGTAGAACGAAGGGTCACATGATGATTCATGGACCCACCTTACCATGGAAGAGCTAAAGTGGTCTGTGTCTAGTTTCAACCTAAGAAGGCACCAGGATACGATGGTCTCACGGCAGACATTTGTGAAGCAGCGGTGCTCTGGATTCAGCAATGTTCCTGGCGCTGGCCAATAAGTGTCTCAGTTTGGCATACTAGAAAATTGGAAAGAGGCAGTAGTAGTGGTACTGCGGAAGCCAGGAAAAGTGGACTACACACATCCCAAGTCTTATAGACCAATTGGACTGCTCCCAATCCTGGGAAAAATTTTTGAAAAGATGTTGGTCCGAAGGATAAAATGGCACATCATTCCCAACATCAGCCATAAACAGTATGGTTTTATGCCACAGCGCAGCACCGAAGACTCCCTCTATGACATGATGCAGCACATAAAATCTAAGCTCAAGAACAAAGAACTGATTCTACTTGTATCCTTGGACATAGAGGGAGCCTTCGATAACGCCTGGTGGCCGGCAATAAAATGCAGACTAGCAGAGACGGGGTGCCCAATAAACCTACTAAGGCGCCTCATAGATAGTTACCTCGAAGAAAGAACAGTCTGCATCAGGTACAGTGGAGCAGAATGGGTCAAAAAGACAACGAAGGGATGTGTGCAAGGCTCAATAGGGGGTCCTATTTTTTGGAATTTGTTGCTCGACCCACTATTAAAGGAGCTAAGCGACAAAGGGGAATACTGCCAGGCTTTCGCAGACGATGGTCCTGATGTTCTCCGGAGATCGGGCATTAGATGTGCAGAATCGAGCCAACGCAGCTCTCGCACATGTTCAGAAGTGGGAGTCAGAAACAAGCAAATTTGCGCGCAAAAACAAAAGCTATGGTGATCACAAATAAGAGATAAAGTATGACTCACTTCTGAGAATGGGGAAGGATATTGCGTTGTGTAGAAATAAAATATCTCGGACTCACGTTGGATGACAGGTTGGCCTTCAGCGCACATGTGAGAATGCTGTGTAAGGTACAAAACCTTACTACCAACTGAAGGCAGCTAAGATCAATTGGGGCTTGAACCCGAGATCATCAGGACCATTTACGTTGCGGTAACGGAGCCGATCATTATGCTGCGTGCGCATGGGCACCGGCAACTCACAAAAGACAATTAAAAGCAGCTCGACGCGGCACAACGCGGGTTTATTCAGAAAATTATAAAGTCCTATAGAACCGTATCTCTACACTGGCCTACTACTCGCAGGGCTGCTTCCTTTGGACCTAGGGTTCGGGAAGCAGCCTGCTTTATGAATAAAGAAAGGCTTCTCCCAGCGAGTGGTAGGGGATCGAGACGTGAAAGGAAAACAGACTTCGCTAAAACACCTCATCCCGCGAATCGTTGGGCTGCAATTTATATGCCTGGAGGACCGTGCACAAATTGACCAAAACGACAATAAAGAATTAAAAATCTACACAGATGGTAGCAAGATCGAGGGGAAAGTTGGCGCTGCGCTATCTATTTGGAAGGGTGCAGCGGAGACAAGTACCCGAAAAATAAAGTTGGAAAATTTCTGCACGGTCTACCAGGCGGAGTTGCTGGCCATATTCGAGGCAACAAATCACGCACTCAACGACCAGGCAATGAGTTGCAATATTTACAGCGACTCAAGATCTGCTCTCCAAACAATTGTCCAGAGCGTTTCCCTCCATCCCCTAGCGGCAAAAACTAGAAAAAACATTTTAGAAATACAAAAACAGGGAAAATCAATTAAATTATTTTGGATAAAGGCACACGCTGGATTGGAGGGAACCGAGAGAGCAGATCAATTAGCAAAAGAAGCCGCTTTAAAAATAAAAGAAAACCCGAATATGACAAGTGCCGGTTTCATTTGTCAAGCGACAAATCCGACAGGATTCGCTTGATGAATGGAACCGACGCTATGGAAGGTGAGACAGCCTCCATAACAAAGATATTCTTTCCAGATGTCATAAGCGCCTATCCTATCATAAGAACACTAAAGATAGACCCAATAATACCCAAGTGATGACAGGACATGGCGGGTTCTCAATATTTACACCGATTCAAGTGTAAGGAGAGCCTGTGATTGTGATGTGATGTGACTGTGAACCAAACAAAGAAGAAACTGTATTGCACATAATAACAGAATGTCCAGTATATATTAAAGAAAGAAATAACATAGAAATAGAATTAGGATCAAAAATAGATAAAGATAATATATGTCAAATAATAAGCAATAAGCACACAAGAAGTAAGTTTTTAAATTATTGTAAGTTAATAGCAAATAAGGTAATAAAAAAGAATAAATAAAATTAGTATTAAGAGAACTGTAAATTATATGTAAGAATATAATCTAAACAGCTCCACCAATCTAGCAGAAAAGTAGGTTAAAACATAGTGATATAAATGTAGATATAAATGTGATAGGAATGTTATATATGTGAAAATAAGAAAAAAGAACTTAATGTAAGACATGAAAATAAAAGACAAAAAGAAAAATGTGTAAAAAATGTACCTGATCTCCCTCTGTACTATATATAGGGGTAATAACAAATAAAAACTATGTTATGATGTTGCATGTATTAGACTAAGAGTAGTAGGACTCCCGAATGAAAACCCGGAGTTCTCTACAACCTCTATAATATTAAGGACAAGAAATAAATTAAAATATAGAATTCAAAGTCCGTGTCAAGCTGACAATGTCTCTGACCTCCATGTCAGAGGGAAACAGCAAAACATACAAAAAAAAAAAACCTAACCTAACCTAACCTAACCTAACCTAACCTAACCTAACCTAACCTAACCTAACCTTTTTTCGGGAAACATGGACTACCTCCGCCTGGGGAAAGGCGGAGGGCGTGCCGGACTCTTACCGGCTAAAACCACCCGGTGTCTCCTCGCACGTGCGCGTGGGGCCGCGGAATCCAAATTCTTCCGCAGCCCACACTAGTGCTGGCCTGGTCTGTCCGCCTCGTCTCCTGCACGGGGTAGTGAGTGTTCGACTACCCGTGCATCGCCTCAGAGGCGCGCGCCGACACCCGCTCGCGCCTCCGCCTCGTCCATCGAAGAGGGGCGGGGACTTCCCAAGTCCTCGCCCTGGACCCATTCATATGGGGCGGAAGAGCGCTTAGTAGCGCCCGCGCGGCCCCAGCGGCGAATCTGGTCTTTGGCTCCGCCGCCAACCAAGTTTCGGCCGCGGAGGGTAGGAGAGCGGCGCCTCGCAATACCGACACCTCCTCTCCCCGCGGTTCCACCACCACCGCATCAACGGTGCGGCCCCGTCTGAGTCGCGGAGGATAGGCGGTGGCGCATCGCCATACCAACACCTCTTCCTCCGCGACTACCTCGGCTGCTGCAGCGGGGGGAGTGGACCAATCCTCCCGCAGCAGCCCACCGACACACATCCGAAGTGTAAATCTAAAATAAAACACACGGAATAGAGAAAATCGCTACTAACCTAAACCGAGGTATAGTGGTCAGGGTGCAAGTCAGAAGTCCTCCACGTGCCTGGTAGTTGCAGGTCCTCTAGATACGTCTGGAGGGAAGAGCAGCTACTAGGCCGGTGCACCCTGGGCGCGGCAGTAATCTTCCTCGAGAAATGAGGAAGAAATTCTTACTCCTTGGGAAGGTTACTGCCGCGGCTAATTATTCTGACATGGGTGGGGTCCGTCCCGGACCAACGGCGCGTTCACTGCGTGACCCTCTGATCAGCAGAGGGCATAGCGGAGTGAGGGCGGGCTCGGTGTGCACTCACTGCCTCCGGGCAGACAGTGAAGGATTCATCCTTGCTGTCACCGCCGATCTCGTAATCCCAGTATCGAAGTGTCGTGGATCATGTCTCGCGGCTTTGATTGGGACCGAGGGTCTTGGCTTAACCGCCCGGACCGCGAGGAGAAAACTCTATAAAAGTTACCCAGAATCTCAAGCGGCGACGCACCGCGAGGGATGGATGGCTGACGGGTTTCACGAACAAATCAGTCGATAGTGCGCCAGGTACCTGCAGACCCCTGGCGAGTAATAAATCCTCTAAATCTGCTTACCTTTTGCAGGTCACTGCCAAGGTGGACTTTAATTACTCCCATACTCGTGGGTACAAATATGGAAAATAAAGAAAAAGATAATAAGAACGATACGGGGACAGAGTCCGACGCCGCATCGAGCAGCGGGAGGCTCAGAGAGCTCCCGACGCGTGGAGCCTGGGACCGCGGAGACCAGTTCTTCCGCAAGCGGTCCAGGCGGGATGGCGACCAGGGGTCGTCAGCCGGTGAGAGGAGGCTTCGGCGGAAAATCCCACCAACAGGCGGGGCGGGCTGAGAGGCAGGAGGGGCCTCTGACAATCAGAGGGCCGAACAGCGGCAAAGCATGCCGAGGAGGGGCCACCCGGGCATGGCTCAGGTATCAGGCGAAGAGACGGATGCGACTGGCGGCCTCGAGGTGGAGCGTAAGGCCAGATTCGTAAAGGAGGTGGAGGCCGCGATCAAGGTCGTGGCCAAGCAAAAGGCCTCAAAGTTAAAGGCCATTCCGCGGCCTGCCTCCATCATGGCGGCTGCGGAGGCCAACTTGTTGGGGCCGAGCCTAATGCAAACGAGGTAGCGGAGCTGGGCGGACGTGGCCCGCCTGACGTCCGCCATGAGACTCTCCAGAAGGAGAATGAGAAGCTCCGCGCAGACCTGGCCAGTCTACGTGAGCCTGCCTCTCGCGCGGCGCCCCAGACGCAGCGCCCAAGCCAGCCCGTGCCGATGGAGAACCAGGTTCTGAACCTGGTCCGGCAGGAGCTGGCTGCCTTCCAGCACCGGTTCTCCGTGCTGGAGGGCATCGTCCTGCGGCCCCCCCTAGGGGCAAATAAGACGGCGGCGAGGCCGGCAACGGTCTCGTACGCGGCGCCACAGCTGCCGCATCAAGCCGGGGCCGTCCAGCCAGCCTTCGGGCGGGGCTGCAGTTGCCCCTCCTCCCCCTGAAAAGCCGGCTCCGGCAAAACCGGTACCGGCTGAACCGGCTCCGGCTAAGCCGGCAACGGGAAGGAGAGGCAAGGCGAAGGCAAAAAAGGGCAAAGCGGCAGCACAGGTGGTGGCTGCGCCAGCCCCAGTGCCTGCGGCGATTGCCAGCGCCAGCGGTGCCAGCCGCCGCCGCCGCCACCGCCCTCAGCCCTACACCTCCCGCGGCTGAAGAAGTTGGCAGGTGGTCGACAAAAATAAGGGAAGAAGGCAGCCAAAAGGCCAAAGAGATATGTGATGCCATGTCCGAGATATGTGACGTGGCAATGCCCCGCGTCCGGCCAGGAAGTGCCCGGCGTCAGGTGTATTGGTGGTCGCGTGAGCTGACGTCTCTGCGCGAGGCGTGTGTCGCCGCGCGGCACCTGCACGCCAGGCATCGGCTCCGCATTCGTTCACCGAATGCGGCAGCCATTGAGGCGGAGCTGTACGAGGATACAGAAGGCACCGCCCTCGAGGCTGTCCTGCGGGCCGGGATCGGGCTCGTGAGGAAATGCTGAGACTCAATAGAGATCCGGGGGCGCTCACAAGATGGTGCGGGATAAACTCGCACCTGGGCCTCTGCTGACGCAGAGTCTCCGGCCTCAGCTCGTGGAGGATGTGGTGAGCGCCTGTTCCTGCGCGCGCGAACATCCACCCCGTTTATGGCTCCGCTACCTGCGGTGCCGGAAGCGGACCACCAGGATGACGACGACGACATCCCGAAGGACCGGGTAGACCTGAGAGTGGCGGTACGTAGGTCAAGGCCAGGAATACCGCCCCAGGACCCGATGGCTTGCCTGGCAAAGCCTGGGTTCTGGCCTCGGCTCCCGGCCCTGACTGGAGGGGCTCTAAGCATGCTTGGAGAGAGGCCAACCCCGCTTCGTTGGAAGACGGGGCTGGTCTCATTCGAAGCCGGGGCGCCCTGCGGACTTCCGTCCGCATACCGGCCCGTGGTGCTGCTCGACGAGGTGGGTGCTCTTTGAAAGAGTAATTGCAACCGCCTCGCCGAGCACCTTGCGGGATGGGGCCGGATCTTGTGAACACCAGTTTGGTTTCCAAGAGGCGCTCTACGGTGGACGCCATCATGCGCGTGAGAGCCCTCACGACGGGGATGCAGTGGTGCCAGGGTTGTATGTGCTCTCGACATCGCCAACGCCTTCAACTCCATGCCCTGAGCTGCATTAGGAGGCACTCCATCACCGGTGCCGACCTATCTCCATCGTAAGAAGTCAGACTATCTGACGGACAGGGCCGTCATCTACCCGGTCGAAACGGGAGTGGAACCGGCGAGAGATGTCGTGCGGTGTCCCACAGGGTTCGGGTTCTGGGAAGCGCCTGTGGAACATCGGCGACTGGGCGCGCGCCGACCTCCTACCGGCGTCAGCGTAGTTTGCTACGCTGACGACACGCTGGTACGGGCACAGGGGGTCGTAGGAGGCGGCGGCGGAAACTATGACACGCGGGCTGCGAGGTCGTTGAGAGGATCCGGCACCGTCTCGAGGGGCTTTCAAGTCCGAGGCCATGCACGGCGGTCTCGGAACAGCCACCACTGGGATCCTCAGTGATGGTGGGAGGTATCCATCGGCGTCGAGTCGACGCTGAAGCACCTGGGACTCGTCCTCGACGGCCGATGGAACTTCGTTGAGCACTTCCGACGTTTGGCTCCCAAACTGGAACGGACTGGCTGCCTTCAGGCGGCTCCTGCCGAATGAAGCAACGCTTGCCGGAGGCTCTACGCGGGGATCGTGGGAGGTCCATGGCCTTTACGGGGCCCCGGTGTGGGCGCGTGGTTTGGCGGCTTGCCGTCCACCACCTAAACGCGCCCCAAAGGGTGGTTGCCGGTAAGATGGTTCGCGGCTACGCACGATCTCCTCGAGGCGGCGAGCCTCCTTGCTGGATTGCCGCCATGGATCTGGATAGTCCTCGCGCGCCTGCACGAATGGCGCGCGAGGCACTATGCCGGAAACCCGGCCGCGGGCAAGTCGTCGCGCAGCGGGAGCACTCCCGGCATGATCTCACGGCGCGACATGGAGAGGCGACTGTCGCAACCCTGTGCTGGGCACGCCACTATAGCGGCGATAAGACCCCTCTTTGAGGAGTGGCCGAGACGCCACGGTGTCCTCACCTTCCGCCTGACGCAGGTCCTCACCGACACGGTGTGTTCCGGGAGGTTCCTGCACCGAATCAAGGAGGAAACGCCCGTGCTCTAATTGCGCAGGATCGACCGGAGACACGGTGGAGCACACCGTGGAGGTGTGCCCTGCTTGGGCGGAGCACCGCGCGTACTCGTAGCGGCGATAGGCGGCGATTCTCGCGTCCGGCCCCGGTCAAGCCATGGTCCGGAGCGGAGACGGAATGGCCGTCACCACTTCGGAAGCAGTGATGCTACGAAGGAGGCGGGCGGGAGAAGGAAAGAGCAACAGCTTCCTTCCCGGCTGCCGCGGGAGACGCCCCGGGCGTCGGGGCACATGCCGCCCCTGGACCACCGTGGTGGCGGACCTGTGGACGGCGAGCAATGGTAGTAGCTCGCCGTCCGTCCGGTTCAACGACGACAGGCCGTGTCGACGGCGCGTTTTGTTCCACGCGCGCCTCAAAGAGCGCCAGCCAGCAGCGTGAAGGGCCCGCAGGCCTGACAGCCTGCCGGGGCTGCGCTGTTCGAGATACCGCGGCTCCGGAACGGGCGGGCACTGAAGGAACACGGATGGTTTTTAGTCAGTAAAAGTCTGACACTCCCTTCCGCTCCACCCACAGCGAAAGGCGTCATTAGATGATTTTCCATCCGCAAAAAAAAAAAAAAAAAAAGTGGTCAATCGATACAAATATTTAAATTCAACTATAACTTTGCTGATAACTTTCCTGAAAATTCGTCTTTTTCATTCAAATTTTTTTCTAAATAGTACAACTAATTGTTCCCCATATTCTCCTATAGTTTTCTTATTAAATTTTCACTGTTATATAATAAATTTTCACATTTTTCATTCTTTTATAGTCGTAAATTAATAAATAAAACATAAAATTATCTCTAACTTTGCTTAAAATTGGTCTTTTCTGTTTATATTTTCTTTTTATATAGTGTAATTAATTGCCCCCTATAATTCCCTGTTGTTTTTTCATAAAATTTTCACAGTTAAATTACTAATTTTCATATAATTCGTTTTCTTAGAATCGTATTTTCATAAAATTTTAAAAATTTTTCAAATCTTTTATTTCGCTCATTTTGCTTCTGTTAGGTCCGTCCCGTGTAGAAACTGCCAACTGCACTCAAATCTGTAAAATAAAACACACGGAATTAGAGAAAATCGCTACTTACCTAAACCGAGGTATAGTGGTCAATCGATACAAATATTTAAATTCAACTATAATTTTGCTGATAACTTTCCTGAAAATTCGTCTTTTTCATTCAATTTTTTTTCTAAATAGTACAACTAATTGTTCCCCATATTCTCCTATAGTTTTCTTATTAAATTTTCACTGTTATATAATAAATTTTCACATTTTTCATTCTTTTATAGTCGTAAATTAATAAATAAAACATAAAATCATCTCTAACTTTGCTTAAAATTGGTCTTTTCTGTTTATATTTTCTTTTTATATAGTGTAATTAATTGCCCCCTATAATTCCCTGTTGTTTTTTCATAAAATTTTCACAGTTAAATTACTAATTTTCATATAATTCGTTTTCTTAGAATCGTATTTTCAAAATTTTTAAAATTTTCAAATCTTCTTTATTTCGCTCATTTTGCTTCTGTTAGGTCCGTTCCGTGTAGAAACTGCCAACTGCACTCAAATCTGTAAAATAAAACACACGGAATTAGAGAAAATCGCTACTTACCTAAACCGAGGTATAGTGGTCAATCGATACAAATATTTAAATTCAACTATAATTTTGCTGATAACTTTCCTGAAAATTCGTCTTTTTCATTCAAATTTTTTTCTAAATAGTACAACCAATTGTTCCCCATATTCTCCTATAGTTTTCTTATTAAATTTTCACTGTTATATAATAAATTTTCACATTTTTCATTCTTTTATAGTCGTAAATTAATAAATAAAACATAAAATCATCTCTAACTTTGCTTAAAATTGGTCTTTTCTGTTTATATTTTCTTTTTATATAGTGTAATTAATTGCCCCTATAATTTCTGTTGTTTTTCATAAAATTTTCACAGTTAAATTACTAATTTTCATATAATTCGTTTTCTTAGAATCGTATTTTAAAAATTTTAAAATTTTCAAATCTTCTTTATTTCGCTCATTTTGCTTCTGTTAGGTCCGTTCCGTGTAGAAACTGCCAACTGCACCCATCTGTAAAATAAAACACACGGAATTAGAGAAAATCGCTACTTACCTAAACCGAGGTATAGTGGTCAATCGATACAAATATTTAAATTCAACTATAATTTTGCTGATAACTTTCCTGAAAATTCGTCTTTTTCATTCAAATTTTTTTCTAAATAGTACAACTAATTATTCCCCATATTCTCCTATAGTTTTCTTATTAAATTTTCACTGTTATATAATCAATTTTCACATTTTTCATTCTTTTATAGTCGTAAATTAATAAATAAAACATAAAATCATCTCTAACTTTGCTTAAAATTGGTCTTTTCTGTTTATATTTTCTTTTTATATAGTGTAATTAATTGCCCCCTATAATTCCCTGTTGTTTTTTCATAAAATTTTCACAGTTAAATTACTAATTTTCATATAATTCGTTTTCTTAGAATCGTATTTTCAAAATTTTAAAAATTTCAAATCTTCTTTATTTCGCCTCATTTTGCTTCTGTTAGGTCCGTTCCGTAGAAACTGCCAACTGCACTCAAATCTGTAAAATAAAACACACGGAATTAGAGAAAATCGCTACTTACCTAAACCGAGGTATTTGAGGAGTGGTTGAGAGACGCCACGGTGTCTCACCTTCCGCCTGACGCAGGTCCTCACCGGACACGGTGTCCTGGGAGGTTCCTGCACCGAATCGGCGGAGGAACGCCCGTGCCCCACTGCGAGGATCGACCGGAGGACACGGAGCACACCGTGGAGGTGTGCCCTGTTTGGCGGAGCACCGCCGTACTCGTAGCGGCGATATGGCGGCGACCTTCGCGTCCGGCCCGTCGAAGCCATGGTCCGAGCGAGACGGAATGGGATGCCGTCACCACCTTCTGCGAAGCAGTGATGAAGGAAGAGGTGGCGGAGCGAGGGAAGAGCAACAGCTTCCCCGCCGCCGCGGAGACGCCCCGGGCGTCGGGGCTACGTCGTGGCCTGACCACCGTAGGCGTGATTCCGTGGACGGCGAGCAATGGTAGCTGCCGTCCGTCCGTCTAACGACGACAGGCCGTGTCGACGGCGCGTTTTGTTCCACGCGCGCCTCAAAGAGCTGTCGCAGCGTGAAGGGGCCCGCAAGGGTTGACACGCCTGCCGGGGCCGGGCTGTTCGAAAGAGATACCGCGGCTCCGGAACGGCACTGAAGGAACACGGATGGTTTTAGTCAGTAACTGACACTCCTTCCGCTCCACCCACAGCGAAAGGCTGTTAGATGATTTTCCATCCGCAAAAAAAAAAAAAAGTGGTCAATCGATAAATATTTAAATTCAACTATAATTTTGCTTGATAACTTTCCTGAAAATTCGTCTTTTCATTCAAATTTTTTCTAAATAGTACAACTAATTGTTCCCTATATTCTCTATAGTTTTCTTATTAAATTTTCACTGTTATATAATAAATTCACATTTTTCATTCTTTTATAGTCGTAAATTAATAAATAAAATAAAATCATCTCTAACTTTGCTTAAAATTGGTCTTTTCTGTTTATATTTTTATAGTGTAATTAATTGCCCCTATACCTCTGTTGTTTTTTTCACAAATTTTCACAGTTAAATTACTAATTTTCATATAATTATTTTCTTCTTTAGAAATTTTTCATAAAATTTAAATTTTCAATCCTTTTATTTCGCCTATTTTGCTTGTTAGGTCCGTTCCGTGTGTGAAACTGCCAACTGCACTCAAATCTGTAAAATAAAACACACGGAATTAGAAAATCGCTACTTACCTAAACCGAGGTATAGTGGTCAATCGATACAAATATTTAAATTCAACTATAATTTTGCTGATAACTTTCCTGAAAATTCGTCTTTTCATTCAATTTTTTTTAAATAGTACAACTAATTGTTCCCATATTCTCCTATAGTTTTCTTATTAAATTTTCACTGTTATATAATAAATTTTCTTCATTCTTTTATAGTCGTAAATTAATAAATAAAACAAATCATCTCTAACTTTGCTTAAAATTGGTCTTTTCTGTTTATATTTTTTATATAGTGTAATTAATTGCCCCTATAATTCCCTGTTGTTTTTCATAAAATTTTCACAGTTAAATTACTAATTTTCATATAATCGTTTTTCTTAGAATCGTATTTTCATAAAATTTTAAAATTTTCAAATCTTCTTTATTTCGCTCATTTTGCTTGTTAGGTCCGTTCCGTAGAAACTGCCAACTGCACTCAAATCTAAAATAAAACACACGGAATTAGAGAAAATCGCTACTTACCTAAACTGAGGTATAGTGGTCAATCGATACAAATATTTAAATTCAACTATAATTTTGCTTGATAACTTTCCTGAAAATTCGTCTTTTCATTCAAATTTTTTCTAAATAGTACAACTAATTGTTCCCCATATTCTCCTATAGTTTTCTTATTAAATTTTCACTGTTATATAATAAATTTCACATTTTTCATTCTTTTATAGTCGTATTAATAAATAAAACATAAAATCATCTCTAACTTGCTTAAAATTGGTCTTTTCTGTTTATATTTTCTTTTATATAGTGTATAATTGCCCCCTATAATTCCCTGTTGTTGTTTTTCATAAAATTTCACAGTTAAATTACTAATTTTCATATAATTCGTTTTCTTAGAATCGTATTTTTAAAAATTTTAAAATTTTCAAATCTTTTTATTTGCTCATTTTGTTTTCTATAGGTCCGTTCCGTGTAGAAACCAACTGCACTCAAATCTGTAAAATAAAACACACGGAATTAGAGAAAATCGCTACTTACCTAAACCGAGGTATAGTGGTCAATCGATACAAATATTTAAATTCAACTATAATTTTGTTGATAACTTTCCTGAAAATCGGCTTTTCATTCAATTTTTTTCTAAATAGTACAACTAATTGTTCCCCATATTCTCCTATAGTTTTTATTAAATTTTCACTGTTATATAATAAATTTTCACATTTTTCATTCTTTTATAGTCGTAAATTAATAAATAAAACATAAAATCATCTCTAACTTTGCTTAAAATTGGTCTTTTCTGTTTATATTTTCTTTTATATAGTGTATTAATTGCCCCTATAATTTCCTGTTGTTTTTCATAAAATTTCACAGTTAAATTACTAATTTTCATATAATTCGTTTTCTTAGAATCGTATTTTCATAAAATTTTAAAATTTTCGAATCTTCTTTATTTCGCTCATTTTGCTTCTGTTAGGTCCGTTCCGTGTAGAAACTGCCAACTGTACTCAAATCTGAAATAAAACACACGGAATTAGAGAAAATCGCTACTACCTAAACCGAGGTATAGTGGTCAATCGATACAAATATTTAAATTCAACTATAATTTTGCTGATAACTTTCCTGAAAATTCGTCTTTTTCATTCAAATTTTTTTCTAAATAGTATAACCAATTGTTCCCCATATTCTCCTATAGTTTCTTATTAAATTTTCACTATATAATAAATTTTCATTTTCTTCTTTTTTTATAGTCGTAAATTAATAAATAAAACATAAAATCATCTCTAACTTTGCTTAAAATTGGTCTTTTCTGTTTATATTTTCTTTTATATAGTGTAATTAATTGCCCCTATAATTCCCTGTTGTTTTTCATAAAATTTCACAGTTAAATTACTAATTTTCATATAATTCGTTTTCTTAGAATCGTATTTTCTAAAATTTTAAAAATTCAAATCTTCTTTTATTTCGCCTCATTTTGCTTCTGTTAGGTCCGTTCCGTAGAAACTGCCAACTGCACTCAAATCTGTAAAATAAAACACACGGAATTAGAGAAAATCGCTACTTACCTAAACCGAGGTATAGTGGTCAATCGATACAAATATTTAAATTCAACTATAATTTTGCTGATAACTTTCCTGAAAGTTCGTCTTTTCATTCAATTTTTTCTAAATAGTACAACTAATTATTCCCCATATTCTCCTATAGTTTTCTTATTAAATTTTCACTGTTATATAATCAATTTTCATTTTCATTCTTTTATAGTCGTAAATTAATAAATAAAACATAAAATCATCTCTAACTTTGCTTAAAATTGGTCTTTTCTGTTTATATTTTCTTTTATATAGTGTAATTAATTGCCCCTATAATTCCTGTTGTTTTTCATAAAATTTTCACAGTTAAATTACTAATTTTCATATAATTCGTTTTCTTAGAATCGTATTTTCATAAAATTTTAAAAATTTTCAAATCTTCTTTTATTTCGCTCATTTTGCTTCTGTTAGGTCCGTGTAGAAACTGCCAACTGCACTCAAATCTGTAAAATAAAACACACGGAATTAGAGAAAATCGCTACTTACCTAAACCAGGGTATAGTGGTCAATCGATACAAATATTTAAATTCAACTATAATTTTGCTGATAACTTTCGAAAATTCGTCTTTTCATTCAATTTTTTTCCTAAGTACAACTAATTGTTCCCCATATTCTCCTATAGTTTTCTTATTAAATTTTCACTGTTATATAATAAATTTTCATTTTTCATTCTTTTATAGTCGTAAATTAATAAATAAAACATAAAATCATCTCTAACTTTGCTTAAAATTGGTCTTTTCTGTTTATATTTTCTTTTATATAGTGTAATTGCCCCTATAATTCCTGTTGTTTTTCATAAAATTTTCACAGTTAAATTACTAATTTTCATATAATTCGTTTTCTTAGAATCGTATTTTCATAAAATTTTAAAAATTTTCAAATCTTCTTTTATTTCGCTCATTTTGCTTCTGTTAGGTCCGTTCCGTGTAAACACCGCTGCACTCAAATCTGTAAAATAAAACACGGAATTAGAAAATCGACTGCCCTAAACCGAGGTATTTGAGGAGTGGCTTGAGAGACGCCACGGTGTCCTCACCTTCCGCCTGACGAGTCCTCACCGGACACGGTGTGTTCGGGAGGTTCCTGCACCGAATCAGGGCGGACTGCCAGTGCTCACTGCGAGGATCGACCGGGACACGGTGGAGCACACCGTGGAGGTGCCTGCTGGGCGGGCACCGCCGTGTACTCGTAGCGGCGATAGCGGCGACCTCTCGCGTCCGGCCTGGTCAAATATGGTCGGGCGAGACGGAATGGGATGCCGTCACCACCTTCTGCGAAGCAGTGATGCTAGCGAAGGAGGTGGCGGGCAGGGAAGGAAGGCAACAGCTTTCCTTCCCGGCGCGCAGGGAACGCCCGGGCGTCGGGGGCTACGTCGTATTTGACCACCGTAAGCGCGGACCTGTGGACGGCGAGCAATGGGTAGCTCGCCGTCCGTCCGTCTAACGACGACAGGCCGTGTCGACGGCGCGTTTTGTTCACGCGCCTCAAGAGCTGTCAGCAGCGTGAAGGGGCCCTGGGGCCTGACGCCTGCCCGGGGCTGCGGGCTGTTCGAGATACCGCG